>CP092881.1:65959871-66156815 GCA_030710605.1 Cordylochernes scorpioides | reverse complement strand
ATATTGTAAGTGTAACGACGAAATGTTTTAATATGTATAGACATGTGGTGTAATTACAGTGTAAAAGATGGTCGCTAACTATGGGTCATGATTATCATGGCCAGTATCTCTTGTTTACTAATCTCTTGTTTGAAGGAGATAAAGGTGCTGATAATGGCTGTAAATGTTTACTCGAAGTAAATTGTGTTCCACATTTCATTTCTTAATAGGCTACGCATTTTAGAAGCATTGTTAGCTTAGCGATCTCAAAAATAGATTTATAGTTCTATGTATTGAGAGATGTTTAAAGTTAAAATATTTAGGGAAAACATAAAATATGAATAGAAAGAGAAGTTACTTATAATTAATCATTATGTAAGATCTCTGAGGCTGAGGGTGGTTTCTGAGAAATTCACAAATCTCATTCAATAATATTTTCATCGTGGTCAGGATATGCTTTCTTTGATTATAATATTATACAGCGGCAGACCAATCTATACAAAACGACCTTACAAGAATGGATAAATCTAAGCTATACTCTCACTACAAAGACATTCACATATCTTTCATGACGGAGGGATACCTTTTAGGGGATTTTCCTTTCCCGGTTGTAAGACTACTCGCACAAGTTAGAATACTTTCAAGTTTTTTTAGAGAAAACCACACCAAGATGCTCTGCGGTGAGGACCCGACTTGTACCTTCTGTAATTCAAAACTACAAAATGAAATCACTCACTATATTTTTGATTGCTCTGCTCTGAAAGAAGAAAGAAGAACCCTTATGCTCAAAACTGGGCAACTCTGTGCTTCACTTCCATCAATAATTGACAATATGACCCAGAATAAGTATATTGCTACGGCGTTTTATGGTTTCCACAAGTCCATATCTCAGAAGAAGGCCAAGTGATACTCACTCCTCACTTTCTTACTGCTACTCTTTTTGTGTTGATTTCTTGCTTCCCTCTTTCTTCTTATTATTATTATTATTTTTTTACTTTTCTTGTTTTTTTTTTTTTTCTTTCTCTTTTTACTCTGTATATATCGCTATTTCCGTTGTCTCACTGCTTTGTTCTTATGCATACCTCTGGTGAATCCTGTATAGGGTCAGTGACCCTAAATAAAGGCTTTTTTGTTGTGTTGTTGTTGTTGATTATAATATTATTTATTTCGATATTTCAATACAATTATACTACAAACACATTTGAAGGATTCTGAAAGAGTAATTTACAAAGTGGTATCTTATAATACAATATAATGCGGCTTATGATTGTAGAACGACATTTGAAAATTATCCCGCATGTGTTAATTTTGAACGAAAAAAATCGAAATTTATTTTAAGGAGAAATAACGATTATTTCTAACCTTAGGGATGAAGTATGAAGATTCCCATCCCTGGACACTTTATTTTTCCATTTATCATTACTCTTCACAATTCATCCTTTCATACTTCATCCCTAAGGTTAGAAATAATCGTTATTTCTCCTTAAATAAATTTCGATTTTTCGTTCAAAAGAAACACATGCGGGATAATTTTCAAATGTCGTTCTACAAAGTGGTATCTTTCCAGAGAATTCCTTCAGCATTTACAAAAGTAATTACAAAAAGTTTAAGATTTTCATAATTTCTGAAAGAGCTCTTCCTGGTTATTCGCCAGCCATCCTGTTCCAAAAAAAGCTCAACTTTCCAACGAAGTTATGAGTCACTATAAAAGCAGTTGCCTACTTCTACCCACCATGATTATCATGGCCTGTACCACGTGTACTAGGGATAAGCAAAAAAAAAAAAAAAGACGTACCGAGATCCCTGTTTATTGACTTCAGATATCAAATACTCGAAATTTTTGTTGTCTTTTCTCACACAGAACCAAATACGTATTCTTTATTCTTCTTTTACCATTCTCCTGACTGTCAATATTTTGGAGATTGAGATTGAATCAACTTTTATTACATCGTTCATAAAAATGTATGGTGACAGATGAAAACTGAAGAAAATAATAACAAGGATGAATATACATAATGAAATCTATACAGGCTTCATTGGTTTAGATCAAGGGCTACAAGACATCCTGAATTCGGATAGGCCCTTGGTTATAAATGGGTCTTTGTTCCCAATATGTTCAATTGCCATGTTGAGGAAATGTTTTGGAGAGGGATATGTGTGTTGTGTGTGTGTGTGGTATTCTACTTTAAAAGCAAATTAGAATCTCTATTCATGATAAAATTGTGAAAAAAGGTTTTAAAATTACAAAATATTTTCTCACAATGAATTTCTTTTCATTACAAAACGCTAGCTTTCAGTTGTAAATATCCACGCTGCGCGCGTATGTTTTTGTAAATATTTCTTGTAGGATATAGTCGATGTTTTATTAAGCCCGTTGAAGAGCGATTATCACTTGAAAGCTAGCGTTTTGTAATAAAAAGAAACTCATTGTGAGAAAATATTTTGTAATTTTAAAAATTATAATCTAATAGAACCCGTAGAACCTATATTATTTTGACCAAAAGTTAGAATTATGAAAAAAGGCATCTCCTTATCGTGCAACTGAAAGTTGCTGATGGCTTGCGCCATCTATCGGAATAAATATCAGTTGCACGATAAGGAGATGCCTTTTTTCACAATTATGCACCTTATCCCAGTACAATATCACATTTGTACTATTTTTTCACAAAAGATGTAAGTTTGTTTATTCTACTTATATAAACTGCTTTAGATAGTTTTGGTATAACCTTGGTTCAAGTTGTAGACTCCTTCAACCCTTTTTTTTTCTTCAAAAAGCTTATTGTTCTTGACGTTTCGGTTACTCACTGTCGCCATTTTCTAAAGATTCCTGAAAGATATGACGAGGAACTTAATTATCCCTAGTACACGTGGTACAGGTATCATGGTGGGTAGTTGGCGACTGCTTTTACTGTAAGCGCACCACATGTCTACACATATGAGAAGCAGTTCGACTTTGTACTTACAAATGTGCCAGAGCCCCGTTTGGTTAATTGCACTCGCTGGTGGGGTTGGACTTTTGTAAGAATCGGGGGCCATCGGAGCATTTTTTTTTTTTTATCAGAAAAAAATGTCCAATGCGGGAATCGAACCCGGGTCGTAGTGGTCGAAAACTAAACGGTTTAACCAGCCTTCCACCGACCCCCAGAGGTTAAGTGAGTTTGTTAAATCATCATTATGGTACAATTTATTCAATTATATTCACGTGTTCATGTTATCGTAAAGATAGAAGCTGCCTGGCCGGCATTCATATTTATATGAAAAATAGAAACTTCGGCCAGTTAGAGTTTTTTATTTTCTCAACGTTTCGACAAAAATATTTTGTCTTCGTCAGGAATATTGACATGTGTTAGGGCGTTGTCAACTTTTTTTTTATCAATGTCGGGTAGAATTGTCGAGGTTATTGCTTCGATCTGCTGGCACTCCCTGCTGTGATAGTTTGCCCTGGAAGTTATGATGGATGACAACCGACCTTATTTACAGAATAGTCGCATTAACCTGCTTCTAATCCGATTTTGACTGCGAGAAGTGGCTCAGAACTACATCGTAGTTCAGCTATTATGTCAAACATATCGTCAATTTGAAAAAGGCATCTCCTTATCGTACAACCGAAAGTTACGTGGTGTCGCTGGAGACCCACTGGCGATTCTCCACCAAACTCTGCAGCGCTGGCAGAGGCGCCATATTCATTGTACATCTATATATATATAAAAATCAATGTTTGTATGTTTGTTTGTTTGTATGTGTCCGGTATACAATTTCGCAGTAGTTCACTAATTCAAACCAAAATTTCCATACATAGGTAAAAAAATACGGGGAAGATGATAGGCTAATAAAAAAAAATATATATAAATCAATTATTAAAACTATATATTCAAATTATTCTACTTAGTTCACGAACAGCGCCCTCTATCAAAGATTAGATTAATTTATGCTGATGCAAACAAATAGATAATGCTAATAACAAACAATTATTTAAAAAAATCTCATCTAAATATATATCACTCGGGTAGATATGCATACGGGTCAATCCCGGGGCGAAGCCCGAGTCACCCGTCTAGTAGTGTATATAATGCATATTATATTTTTTAAATAGTGTAGACTGTGCACTTTGCATGTATTGACAATATGTCAATAGAATTATTTTAATTGTCTATCGGAATAAATGGCATCAAATATCAAGATGGCGTAAGCCATCAGCAACTTTCAGTTGCACAATAAGGAGATGCCTTTTTAAAAAATAATTTATGCACTTTATCCCAGTACAAAATCACATTTGTACTATTTTTTCATATCGTTAATTGTTATAAATGACCATTTCTCCTTGAAAATTACAATGGGTCGAGAAAAAATCGTTCTTTTTATATCAACACTTCAATACAGCGAGTTTCTACTTTTCATTCAAAACGTGTAGAATTCATTTTCGAGTTTTATTTTACTTTCAAAATTTTACTCTGATGATAAACTGATGGGTGATCGACTTTAAGTTTTTTGACACCCACCCATGAAGTTTTGTATGATTTGCTTCGATTAAATTGTCTTCAATTTGTCATTGTCAACCGATGATAATCATCCAAGACCATCTTCAAAGCTGATGTCGCCAGGGAGGAATTTGTCGATGCTCTAAATTTACATAGTATGTTGAGAAATGACTTTAAGATTTGATGAGATTTCGAGTTGTTCCGTAATGCTGTAACAAAACTCATGACGCTAAATTACACGAATCTCCAATTTTGACAGCCCTTTTAAAAAATGGTTTAAATTCATCCACAATGATAAAAATTCTATCAAAATATATTCACAGAAATATACATAACATGCTGTATGGATCACAATAAAAGTATTGAGATCATAATATATTTAATATTGACGTCTAAATATAAACGCAATATGAAATCAGCCATTATTTGTGCGTCAGTATGAAATTTTCCTACTATCCCAAGGGAAAACAAAATACTGTTAATGAGGTCTAGGCATCTTTCTCATCAATGGTGAACTTCTTCAGGAACCTTTTTATTCTACTATACAAGAGAGATGTGGTATGGTAGATTAAACTGGCGAAACCGCTGGGAGGGTTCACCACTGATGAGCCAGGCCTTCCCATTAATTTTCTCCATTACAGCAAGGACAGTAGAAATTGTTTATTTTTAAAAAGAATCATACGCGTCTATAATAGTTTCGAATTTTGATATATACATTTTCTTTCATATTATACTTATCTAGCCGTTATTTTAAGGTATTTTAGTTTTGTAGACCTCTATGGAGTGTAAATCTTGGGTTATATATTCGTCTGGAGAAAATTCATATAAAGCGAAAAATCATAAATCGAAAGGTTTCTTCAAATTTTTTATTGTTCTACCGAGATTTTTCGAGCATTACTACCCTTCCATAGAATAAAAATTGAAAACGTATAAGATGATGAATTGTTTATACAGTGTACAACAGGGCTGTGTGTTGACAGGAATCAGTGGAGCCCTATCCCTAGGAGTAGAACCCCTGCTGAAGGCCAAGCAGCTGGCCGACACGGAGGTGGATCCCCTGGGGGTAATGGCTTACGTCTCCCGCTTCCAGAGGGCGCGGCCCAAGACCCGGCCTAGAGACAAGATCTCCATCACAGGCACCCAGCTCAACAAGGTCCACGTCAACAAACCTGTGAGTTCCTTCGATCTTTGGCAACATTCTTAAATATCGTAACAGACTTGTTCACTGAATCCTCTAACAATAGAGTATTTCTCGAATTTACTAGAAACCATTTAATTACTGGATTAATTAGATATGGGTACACCAATTTTCACTGTGCGTCGTTAGATTTTCGAAGTTGCGTTGTTTTGGATTCGAGTCTTTAATTTTTATTTTTTTTTTTGAATTTTTTCCCCTAAAATATGGCAACACCTTTGTTTTAGATTTCGCCTTCACATATTTTCACTTTGCGTCGTTTCAATTTGCGTCGTGTTTTTTTGGAACGTAACCCCGACGCAAAGCGAGGTATGGGTGTGTATTTTAAAAATCTTTATCATAATAGTGATCTGTTTCATATATTTTCTATATTTCATAAATTATCAACAGTATTTTGAAATATTTACCCTTTTTTTACACCCTACTTTAATCGTATGTATGTGAGTATAGCTATTCCATTGAGAGAGAAACCAAAAATCTAAATGACAATGAAACAGAATTGACTGGAGCTCCTGACTCAATAGAGATTACACACTCAAGATTACACAGTAGATAATCTACTAGCTCGAAATTTGAAATATTTAGGAGTCTAGTTCTTTTACAATATAGTAAAGCAATGAATATGGGGGATCGGTGGAAGGATGGTCTAAACCAGTGTCGGGCAACCTTTTTCGAGTTGCGGCGCACTAAGCTTAATTTCTTTTTTTCGCGGCGCACCTGAGGTTATCACTATAAATTTCCTCGTAGGTAATTAAAATACAACAATAAATACTAGTAAAAATTTAAACATATATATCACATTTTATTAATTTTCAATATTAAATTAACATAATCAATGCGAGCATTGCGATTGTTTTTGAGAGCATATCAAATCAATACGGGGATCTACTTGTGAAAGACAAACGCGAATCTCCTCATCTATCATTTGAAGTCTTTCGCGCTTCTTAGACTTCAGTTCTGTGAGTGTTGAAAAACCTTGCTCACACAGGTAGGAACTTCCAAATGGCAACAATGATTCGATGGCCGCATTACTAAGTTTAGGAAATTTGGAGTTTAAGCACAACCAAAACTCAGATAGCTCCTTTTCAGTGAATAGTCTTTTGAAAACTAAATCGTTTTTTAAATCAATTAAGTTTTCTTGCATTTCTTCTTCCAGATGTTGAATTTCACAGTGCATAAATGGGTTAACTACCCATTCAATCTTTTCAAAGTCCAAGTTAGGAAAATATTTATCAAAAGAAGCGGATAGTTATGTCAAAGTTTCTTCGACTTCTTTTTTGATAATAGATTTTGATTGATTCTCTTGAACCATCGGAAAAGATGCAAAGTTTTCTTTAGCAATGTTTAAATTCCAAAAACTGAGTTTTTCCTTAAACGCTTTCAACTTGGTGGAGATAGTGATAATGTTCTCCTGAGCACCTTGCAAATTTAAATTAAGGCTGTTTAATTTGTCGAAATATCACCCAAAAATGAAACTCGTAACCACCAAACATCACTCATCATGAAAGGAAAATTAATCTCTTCGTTATCAATGAATGCCATTATTTCATTTTTCATTGAAATAAATCGATTTGAAACTTTGCCTTTTGACAACCATCTGACTTCAGTATGAAACAATAAATTTTTATAATCGGAATCCATTGCTTCACAAAATGTTGAAAAAATTATCGATCGAAGAGCATTTGATTTGATGTAATTGACTACTTTGACAACTTCATCTAGAGTTGTGACAAGGATGGGAGGAACCGACTTTGACACTAACATTTCTCTATGAATCATACAGTGAACAAATTTGATATTTGGATTTTTTTTATGACATGTGCTATCAATCCCTTTCTTGAACCTTTCATAGCTGGAGCTCCATCCGTACAGACGCTAACACAATTTTCCCATCTCAAGTTATACTTCATAACATTTTCATCAACTAATTCAAAAATGTCCGCACCAGTCGTTCTTTGTTTTAATTCTTTACAAAAAAAGTAGTTATTCACAATTTTTCCTGTATCGACGAACCTCAAAAATGCCAGCAATTGAGCTTTATTACTAATATCTGTGGTTTCATCAAGCTGTATAGCCCATTTTGTTGATGAATCATTAAAAGATTGTTTTATTTGCAACTCAATATCTTCTGACATGTAGATGGAAATTTTGCCGGGAGGAAATTGATCTAAAGAGACAAGGGTCGCCTCTCCCGTCAAAATAGACGTCTAAAACCAGACGCCATCTACGGGAGAGGCGACCCTTGTCTCTTTAGATCAATTTCCTCCCGGCAAAATTTCCATCTATATTTTAGCCATAGATATGGCCCAGGCACTTTGCCAGCTAAACACCTCTTTGGCAGATTGTCAAGATTCCATTAGATCCCGTGCGGATCTCATGGAATAAAGTCCGCCCTAGACTGACGAGGGCCATTAGCCCGAAACCATGGTCTCTAGGTGGACGCTTTTCAGTTTGCCAAAGCTGGTGTTGTGGCTTTGTCACCGACCCGAGGCCGCTAGTTGCGGCGACGGTCAATAGATGGCGTCTGGTTTTAGACGTCTATTTTGACGGGAGAGGCGACCCTGGTCTCTTTAGATCTTTTGACATATCTTCAATTCTTCTCGCAATAGTTTTTGATGATAGTGGAATTTTCGTAACCTTCTCCATAGCTTAATTCGTTAACATACATCCAGCCACAATTTTTAAAGCAGGCAAGATAATTTCCTCTGCTTCCGCGTGAGCTTTCTTCTTTCGAGCGATGAGTTGATCTATCATGTAACTAGCTGTTTGAGCTTCATCTGAGGTGGTCATAAATTTCTTGAATTTTTTTGATTGCTTTTGAAAACTTGATCGTAGCTTATTGGATTGTTCATCTGCTCCTGATGATTTGTCTCAATATGTCGAAGTAGTTTACTTGGCACCATTGTTTCGTTGCTGAGGTTTTTTTTGGCAAATTAAGCAAAACGGCAGTGATGGATCATTAACAGATGGTATAAATCCATATTTGAGATAATCTTCAACGTATTTCCTCTTATTTCCAGTTGATTTTACTATTTTCTTATCTTCTTTATTTTCGTTTTGATTTTGTTTATCACTGGCACACCTTCTCTAATTAGAAATCTCTCCATCTAGTTTTGAGAGAATTTAGAAAAAACACAAATATAATAATAAAATGTTTAAATAAAGTTACCTTGAGTTAAAAGTGAGTGAGAATTTCGTAACAAAAATATTTTTTACCTTTTTTAACCAACAGATTTTACGGTGTACAAAACTTATTGTGTGAATGTGTGTGTGTTTTACAACATGCAAAAAAAATGAAGAATTACTACAGCAATACTTTGACGAAAACTCCGAATAATTTTTTAAAATAAATTTATTATTTTTTTGTTTTCTTTTTTTTAAGCTTTGTAGCTTTGAGTCTCTATTAATAAACAGCTGTGACAAAGATTGTAAATGACGGTTAAGTTTGGACATATTATTTTAAAAATTAGGTATTTTCCCGCAGTATGTATTCAACTTTATTAAATAAAGTTGTTTTCGCGGATTGTTTTTTTTTTAACTTATGATTTTAAATAGGTACGCGTACCTATTTGCATTTTTATTTTTTAATAATGGCACGTGCCAGTTATGTACGTCAAGATTATGTACATACGTTATATGAAATATAAAATTATGCAAACTGTTGTAATTATAATACCAAAATAAGTTTTATATAAAATGAAATTTGCTTTTTTTTAATTTAATTTTTTATATGAAAATTTTTGAAAAAAATTATTAAAATTGAATAAAAATTATAAAAAATATTTTTTGAAACATTATTTTCAAATTTAACCAAAAGTTCTAAATACCTACAAAAATGTTCGCGGCACACCTAGAATTCTTCGCGGCACACCAGTGTGCCACGGCACACCGGTTGCCCGACACTGGTCTAAACCGTTGGTTTTCGACTGCTACGACCCGGTTCGATTACCGCATTGGGCACTTTTTTTTCTGATAAAGAAAATGCTCCAATGGCCTCCGTTTATTGCAAAAATCCAACCCCATCAGCGAGTACAAGTAACCAAACGGGGCTCTGACACTTTTGTAAGTGCAAAGTCGAACTGCTTTTCATATATGTAGACATGTGGTGCACTTACAGTAAAAGCAGTCGCCTACTTCTACTCACCATGATTATCATGGCCTGTACCACGTGTACTAGGGATTTAAAAAAAAAAAAAGGAATAGGTGTTTAAAAATATAAAATCTGAATATCAACACCACAAGGATGTGAAAAAAAAAACAACAACTATAAATTTATAATTAAAAAAGAAAAAGAACCAAAAATACAAATCTATAAAGATTTTGTAGTGTCACTTGGGGATTTTCCTTCATAATCCTATTGTGCCCCCTCTATAGAGAGAATGCTGGAAATAGAAATAATGATTATCATCTATCACACACAAAGCGAATGGAGCTGGTTGATTGGACCGATGCAATTTCTAATGAGCACATTCTGAGAAGATATGGAGAAACAAGAGAATTATTAATGACTGGTTAGGCCACCCTATATGGAGGTATTGTTTGCCCCGTGATATTTGTCATGGTGTCACGAACGATCTCAAATAGAACAACGTTCAATGGGGCTGATCAGAATGGAGGGACAGCTGCATACAGCCTGCTTTGGGAAGCCATTCCACAATAACACCCATGTATCTGTGTTTGATATTTATAGTGGTTTGGGATATCTATCTAATTATCTGAATCAATACAGTGACTTCTCTTCAATCTGAAAATATCCCCCAATAAGTATATTTATTTATTTAAATGCATCCAAATAGAAAGAAAAAAAAGTCTGTTTCCTAAGATTCAAAGTTCATCTAACTCGTCAACATTTTTTATTTGTTCTAGGCTCACTTCAAGATCAACATCCTGGACTCCAATGTAGACCTCAAGCAAATCCGGGCCGAGGTCAAAAGTCCGTGTGGAACTCTGGAAGTCCGGCTGAGCCTTACAAAGACAACTGGCTCTGGTACTTTTGTGCCTTTGGAAGCAGGCATGCATGAGGTAGGTTCCAAACAACTCTAGTTCGTCAAATATTAATGTTAAATACAAACCTATATAAGAATCCGTATATCAGCCTAATATGGGTATTTATTTTGTATTTTTATAAGTTAGCGTTGTCAATATTTATAAACCTATATTTTACAATCGGTTGGCATATTTCTTGTAAGAAATGTCTACCTTTTGGCAGAGCTGACTGCTACAGGGCGCGTCCCCAGGTAGCGGATAGGGGAACGACCTTCAGATATGAAGGCAAGCTGCGAAATAAGCAGAATACTCTGACGAATAAGCAGTCGTAGGCCAACAGCAGCATTGTTAAAAGAAGAGAAAGACTTTTTTAAAAACCCGAGTTCAACTGATCCGGTTAATAGACCTCAGCAAGGGTCCCTCACCAGGGATACGGTGGAGCTGCCTCTGTACTCATGTTATAATCGGCAGCAAAGGCTTCCATGTTAGAAACGGCCTCAAATTACAGGCAAAATCAGAATTTCATTAGAGTGTGCCTGGATCATGGTGCCATGATAAACGAAAGCTGCATCCCTACACCCCATTCCATGAGGCTCGAGAAGCATGAACTCGTGGAATTTGTGTAATCATTATACACGGGGATAAGAAACAACAAGAAATGTCTACGGATCAATGAAGATTGGATGCTAAAAATGTCCTATTGCACATTCATGCTAAAAGTAGTTATGTATGAACCTAATTGTGTGTTGAATGTGTTCTTGTCCCTGTATGGTATAGCGATGGTGTGTCTGTGCAGCTGATCGTCTACTGCGAGGGCGAGATCATCGCCTCCTGTCCTCTCAACATCCTGGTCCATCCGGACCTGTCCAAGATTCTCTTCTCCGGAATCGATCCTTGTGCTCTGGGTTCAATTGTGGAAGTCCTGGTAGGTTAGCCATATATGTAGATAGTGTATTTAAATATTACATTCGGTTTTCTACAATATCATGGGTCATACAAGGTCCTGAATTAGATATGGAACCTATCATGTAGGTCCTGGTAGTTCGACCATATATGTAGATAATGTCTCTTATTGAAATATCACATTTGGTTTTTTACAATACCATGGCCCATACAAGGTCCTGAATTAGATATGGAACCTATTATGTAGATCCTGGTAGCTTGGCCATATATGTAGATAGTGTATTGAAATATCACATTCGGTTTTCTACAATATCATGGCCCATACAAGGTACTGAATTAGATATGGAACCTATCATGTGGGTCCTGGTAGCTTGGCCATATATGTAGATAGTGTATTGAAATATCACATTCGGTTTTCTACAATATCATGGGTCATACAAGGTCCTGAATTAGATATGGAACCTATCATGTAGATCCTGGTAGGTTGGCCTTATTTATAGATAATGTCTTGGAAGATCACATTCGGTTTTTCTACATAATCATGGCCTATACAAGGTCCTGAATTAGATATTGTATGGAACCTTTTATGTAGATCCTGGTAGGTTGGCCATATATTTAGAGAGTTGTCTCTTATTGAAAGACAACTTTTAGTTTTCTACAATAACCTGGGCCATACAAGGTCCTGAATTAGATATTGTATGGAACCTATTCCGGTAAGTTTACCGTACGGCAATTGGATTACTCGTAGAGATATATACTAGAAAGCTATGGTTTCAATATTCAAAATCTTTTCTTGGAGTTAATGGCTTATACTATATATAAATAGAGTGACGATACGATAGATAAAAAGAGTCATTGTAAAGATAATTAGAGTCTTAGATAGATTGATGCTGTAGAACTTCTAACCCAGCAGTGTGATGTACAGATCAACTCCAACGGAGCCGGGGGCGGCAACGTTCAAGTCGAGGCCAAGTCTCCTTCCAACAAAATGAAACATTGCCCCATCTCTGAGACCAACGGCTCCTACGCTGCCACCTTCAGTCCCAATGAGATCGGTTAGTTTATATATATTATGATAATAAATTATGAATTAGGCCCCTGCCATCTATCATATGCTTATATATATATATTTTTTTTAAAAGATATATCCTTGTACATATTAGCCTTCCCATTTATCTAATGTATCTATTATTGAAAATATTATAATGATAAATGATGAGTTAGGCCCCTGTCAATATGCTTCTATATATATGTTATAAAGAAAAATATTAAGATATTTCCTGCTTGAATTTAGATCATGTTGAGGATTATGGTAATGCAGTCGTGGGTGAAATCTTTAAAGTATGATAATAAAAATAATGTTGATCAGTAATTTAATTGAACTAAAGGAATTTATATAATATTCTTGCCATCGCCCGCACAAGTCTCAGTGGAGACTTTTATCCTTGCATTCATTACATTTCCCATTTATTTAATGTATCTATTATTGAAAATGGTACAATAATGTGAAATTGTACTGGGATCATGCTGATAAATTAAGAAAAAAGAATCTCCTGACCGTGAAATTGAACGTTGCTGATGGCTTGCGCCATCTGTCGGAATAATCATTAACAAACGTTATACTATTTTTTTTCATATAGTTTGGCTCTCGCATGCACTAATGGCTTAGAATATCCATTTTTTTAAATTTTCAGGAAGATTTTCAGAGCTCCAACCTATCTGTATAATGATTTCAAACAATGAAAACACCACTATTACAGAACCGATATTATTAGAATTGGATTTTATACTTTATTTACAAAGTGGAAAGAATAAAATCATTGTTATCGTAAAGATAGAGGCTGCCTGGCCGGCATTCATAGTTCTTATAATTAAAGATACTTCGGCCAGTAAATCTTTTTTATTACCTCGACGTTTCGACAAAAATCTTTTGTCCTCGTCAGGAGCAAACAAAATTAAAACATGTTAACGCTTTGCCAAATGTTTTAATTTTTGTTTGCTCCTGACGAAGACAAAATATTTTTGTCGAAACGTCGAGGTAATAAAAGAGATTTACTGGCCGAAGTATCTTTAATTTGAAGGAAAGAAATTCATTGTTGTTTGGTACTGTACATTCCCAAAGCTTAGAGAAAATCTTAGAGAGGGTTTATATGTGAATCGAGAATATGAATCCAAGATTCTCGATGAAGACCATGGGTATGTACAGGGGAATGGAAGATTCTAGTCACCTACTCAGGAGAACACATCCAAGGCAGTCCCTTCACCTGTTACGTCTACGATCCTGGACAAGTGAAGGTAAGTAAATCTTTCTGACTCTTCTGTATGTCTCAGCTCCTTCCTTCTTAAGTATCAATTAGAATCAAACAATTTCTGTGCATATTGATTTAGTGTGCAACATAGGTGGAGGTTATTGATATTTATTTCAAAACAAACACTTGAGATTGATCTCTTGAGAAAAATCTTTCTATTTTGAGCAAATGCTGGGATGTTGTTTCAAGAGAATTTTATCGAGTAGAGACCAGGGGTTGGCAAACTTTTGAGTCGGAAGAGTCAAAAATTAAAATTTACAGAATTTTAAAGTTTTTAAAGAGCCACACATTTTTTTTCTTGCCAAGAATAAATAGTACACGCATAAATAATATTTACGTATGGAACTATATAAAAAGCCGCAGCTTCACATTCAAAGAGCCGCATGTTGCTCGCGAGACACAGATTGCCGACCCCTGGTCTAAACCAATTTCTCCGATGTATGGAAGATAATTGAGGAAATTGCATTTTCCCTTCAAAATAAATACAAGAATTATTTCGATATCTATAGTCATTCTTCGAGAAAATATTTACAAAGGGTTAATTTAGTTTATTTTAAGGATTCAAAATATTTTTAAATCTTGCAGGAGGATCTCTAGTGAAATCAAAACTAAAGAGACAACAGCCTTAAACTATGGTTCTCAGGCGGGTTTCCGATTTATAAAAAAAATCATGAATTATGGTAAATTTGATGATGAGAATATGAAAGTGTATTTAGAAAGATTAAACGTGATATTTAATATTGACGTTTATTCTGAGCGGAAAGATGTATTCCCAATATTAGATTTATCTATCCGTGAACTGAGCTGTGTTGTTACAGGTGTCTGGACTGGGCCGAAGCGTAAGCAGTGTGGGCAAGTCTTTCTCCTTCACCGTGGACTCCAGCACGGCAGGCTGGGGTGACATCAAGGTAGAGGTCCGCCATGGACTTCAGACAGTCCCCATCCAGGTGGACGAGAGAGGCAGCGGACTCTACCACGTCTCCTTTACACCTTCACAGCCGGGTACCTACAACATCACGGTCTTCTTCAATGGCCAGGAGCTTAAAGGTATTTTCCTTCAGTCTCTTACCTCCCTGTGTGCTGAGGAAAACTACGTTTCTCTAATGGCGTTGAGATATCGACAGTTTGGCTTGGTTCATCAGTGAGTCCATTCCCTTTGCACAAACTCCCCTCCTGATCGCTCTACAACTGTATTAGGCTATTTAGGCTATTCATTTAGGCTTTAATTTTATTTCAATTTAAAGCGCTATGTTTCCCTAGGAACACTTGTTTTGCCATTAATGTATGCCTTTACATTTGTCTATACATATATCTACAATAATTTTAGGCCGTGAATAGAATAGTCATATGATATTAAACATGAGAAAGAAAAAGAAAAACGAGCAAAAAAAAGCACTGTGTACATATACAGTTTTATTAAGAACACCGGTCTTATACAGATTCACCACAGGAAGGAAGCATAGATGGAGCTTCTATACTCCAGACAGCGCAGAACCCAACAGCCTCCAGGTCCGACACATGTCCAGTGACCACACAATCCAACGTGCATAGGTTAGCGTATTCTACTGTATTAGGCTGTTTTAACTTGTATAGTGTTCTTATTATGAAGGAGTCTATAGTTTTTTGGAACTCTCTATGGAGACAGAAGAATAGCCTCATAATTAAAAGAAGTGAATTGAAAAAATAACGCCCTTTGGAAGATATAAATATATTGGTATGTTCTAATGTAAATGTGCAAAATAAATTAGAGTAGTTTTTCAGATTTTCAATATAAATTATAATGCATTAGAACACCTATCTAAAGTAGCCCGGACTTCATTGGTTTTCTGTTGTGAGCGGCTGCGTGGTTTACTCTTATCTCGTACTCTCAAACCTATCAATCCCGGCGGCAACATGTCCCACGATACAATTTTATACATGTACCCAAAAAGGGGCACCGCCCCCCGCTCTCCTTTAAAAATATGTATATATATGAAAAAACGAAATAAAAAAATAAAAAGATCAGGAGTTGAAATCAATATTAAAATTGGCATATCCTGACCAGGAGCACATGTGCTTTACAGAAGGCAGAGCGCCATCTGGTGGAACAGAAATCAACTAATCATTGATTTAGCCGCTTGGCCAACCCAATTTCTTGATAAATCAAGAAAAGCCATCCACGAACGCGTTTCGCGCTTTTGGCGCTCGTCAGCGTGGTGTAGACTGAACCACTGCGACCAAAAAATATTTTTTTGGTCCCAGAGGCTTCTTGAAAAACCAAGAAATGGGTATTTAAGGCCAAACTTGCGTAAATACGCTTAGCGCATGAAAAAACGAAAGAAAAAAATAAAAAGATCAGGTGTTGAAATCAATATTAAAAATGGCATATCCTGACCAGGAGCATCTTGATTTATCAAGAAATTGGGTTGGCCAAATATCAGGGAACAGGCTAAATCAATGATTAGTTGATTTCTGTTCCACCAGATGGCGCTCTGCCTTCTGTAAAGCACATGTGCTCCTGACCAGGATATGCCATTTTTAATATGCATATACATATGCATATGCATATGTATAAATTATGATTAACACTTTAAAATATTGAACTTTCATGTGCGGCACTGTTTATCCTATACGTGCCTTCTAATGTTCGCTGTTGTGTTTCAGGCTCTCCATATCTGGTGAAGGTGGGATATGATCATAAATTCGACATGGACATTTCTTCTACTTCCAACGGGAAGAACTTCCACTCTTCCTCCGAGTTCCTGAACAAGTCCGAGCTGAACATGCACAAAGTGAGCTCGACTGAGAACATATTTCCACCGAAACGTTCAGAACAGCTGGCCAGTTGGTCGATGAACAGCTTGGATCGTGCAGGCAAGACTTCCACCCTCTGGGATGAGATAAAGTCTTGCACGCTCGAGAAGAAACTTTCCTCCAGAATCTCTTCCCCTCCTCCTTCAGTTGATCAAGAGGAGCTGAGCTTCCACCAACGAGCGGAGCTGGTAAACAGCAAACTGATGGCACGCTCAGAGACGAAGCCTCCTCCGCCCCAACGACTGTCTTCTGCCAACAGTGTCGATAGCAGAAACTGGATCACCAAGGAATCTTCCCTTCACGAGCATCTGAAGCAAGAGATCCAACGAAGCAGCCGGGAGGATCTTAAAGAAAACTTGGAAACCAAACTGAAGAGTTGGTCTTCAAAGAGGTCAGACCTCAACAGTCCTGGGAGTTCTTCTAGAGAAGATCTTCATTCTAGCCAGGACATGTCAATTGTCATCTCAGGGGAAGGTCTCAAGCTGATCCCTGTCAAACAACCGGCAGTTTTCACCGTCAAGGGAGCGGATCTGAAGCTGAACGATCTCTCTGTCACAGTTACAGGTGAGTAAGTCGAGATGACACACCATTCCTGACAACTTGGTGACAAATCACAACATTGTTCTTCCGTTACACCACCTTTGTCTGGACTTTTTCAAATTCTTGTTACTTGAAATCCTAACCTCTTTTTTGTAGATACCTATATTCAGTAGATACTTAAATATTCTATTAAACAGCGGCAAGCATAAAATGGTTGATATCAACAACACTTTAATTTTATTACATATTTTTACAAAGTTTAGATCAAATTTTTGGCCGTTCAGTTTGATCCTCTTTTACAATTAATTTTTTTTTTCAATCCATTTTGAGGATCCCTTCCTTAGAACCATTTCCTCAGAAGTACGTTCGATGAAAATGTAAGGTATCGTCCTGACACCTACCTAGATATTCTACTGCTTGCTTCCATGCTACGCTATCGTCAAATGTCATTGTAATGGGTATATTAATGATGTTAGAATTATAATTCTCTGTATCAATTAGATTAATTAAATATATATCTCCGAGGATAAGTTTCTTTATTACACGTTTAACTAGTTTACTGAAACATATTAACGATGACTATTATTTTATCACAGTCATATTTTGAAAATGGAATTCATAGTTACATGTGGTATCTTGTGTCGCATTCTGCGGGAGGCTACACAGAAGGACGAGAGGGCCAAGTAACCTCCGTGAGTAGAGAAGGGAAGTGAAGGAGATCTGATTATTCGAGGGATAGAGGTCAGGAACTGGCTAGTGATCACTTTAAACGATATTGGCAGCTCAGGAAGATGTCCGACTTCATTCTTGTCTCAGTATTTGGTGCTGATACTTTGACAAAATCCAATATGATCTAACAAAAGACAAGGAAAGGTCAAATATTTGACATAAACGCGCGCGCTGTGTGTGAGAGAGAATAATAACAAAAACAATCACAATACTCAGAATAAGACATTATAAAGGAATGGCAATACATTCAGATGTCACAAGAACCTACAGGACATGTAACAATTGTCCTGGTGTGGAACTAACACCTATCTACATATTCTCATGTCCTTGTGCTGTGTGAGCAGAAGAGCTTAAATTTACTTGTTCCATTATATGTATGTTCCATGTGTAAATATCTGTTTTCTTTCCTCTTTTCGCTCTCCACTTCTTTCACCCATATTCCCATGTCCAGCAATGGCCACAGCCTTGCAGAAATTTGACGGGGATCCAGAACAGCAGCTTCACACACCCAAGATAGAGGATATTGCAACTGCTGTGATAGAGATGTAAGGGAACATCTAAAGCTATTCATTGGACACAACAACAACAACAGGGCTTATTCAATTCCCTCTAGCTAGAGGTCATTGCTCTGTCAATATTTCAGAAATTATATTATGGCTTTCGTTTCAAGGCTTAAGATCTTCCACTTCTCTCTTTAATGTCACTTTATTGAAGATTCTACAAAGATAATATTCATAAAACATATGACAACACACAATCCTTAGGTAGTTTCTGTGTGCTCTAGCTCCGTCAGGACGGACGGTACCCTTCAAGATCGAGCGGCCGATGCCCGGGGTGTACCAGGTGGAGTACATCACGGCCGAGGTGGGGGAACACGCCATTGACGTGACAGTCCACGGACTGCCCCACCCTGAGTCCCCCTTCTACTGCTCCGCCTACGATGCCTCCCAGATACACGTGGGACCCATTCCCAACGGGATGGTGGGCAGCCCCGTGGAATTTGAAAGTTCGTGCCTTTTTTTTTTTTTTTCTTCTCACAATATACGAGTGAAGGCGACTATGTTGAAAATAGCCAAATGTTAAACTTTTCCAACAAGATTTATTTATTTATTTATTATCATTTACAAAGCACGCGATATCCGTCTTGGATATTTGCATGCATACACAAGTTTGGGAGCTTATTTACAGTAATTATTAATATGAAATTAGTTATTATAATAGAAATTATTAACATATTTGTCAGTTAGTTAACGATTTAATTACCCTATAATGAATATTAGTGAACATCACATAAGAACAGAAATTTAGAGCTATTTACAGCATATAACTATATTACAGCCCAGGCTATTTATTACTAAAAAACATTCTACAAAATCTATTAAAATTTATATATATACAGGGTCCATTATGAAAGTAATGAGCATTTACTGGCAAAATACATTTATTGATCGTAATTTGTGCAAATGTTCAATATTCTTCAAAATACATTCCTCCTGCATCAATACATGCGGAGACGCGTTTGCCACGCCTGAAAGGCACCCTGAAACTCCTCGACAGGAATGCTTCTCAGGAACGTTGTAACATGGTGTTGGATGTTTTCCACGGTTTCCCAATGTTTTCCTTTCATCTCTCTCTTGAGTCTAGGAAACAAAAAGAAGTCACATGGAGCTAAGTCGGGACTGTAAGGGGGGTGAGGGATCACCGAGGTGTTGCTCCGGGCCAGGAAGTTGGTAATGATGAAGGCTGTGTGGCTGGTGGCATTGTCATAGTGGAGCTTGACCGTGTCTTTAATGTCAGTCCTGACGCGTGCGATCCGGCGTTTCATTCTCCTGCGCACCTCCAGGTAAAAGGCTGAACTTACAGTTTGTCCCTGCGGTACAAACTCACAATGGACTATTCCTCGGATGTCAAAGAAGAAAATGATCATCGTTTTGATGCGCGACTTGCTTATTCGCGCTTTCTTGGGGCGTGGGGATGATTTTGTTAGCCATGCACAGCTCTGCCTTTTCGACTCTGGGTCGTATTCAAACATCCAGGATTCGTCTCCGGTTACTACTTAGTTCAGAAAGTCCGGTTCATTTTGAATCAAATCCAACAATTCTTGACAGCGCAAAACTCTAAATTCTTTCTGGTCTTGCGTCAACACTTTCGGCACAAGCTTCGCACAGACCTTGCGCATTTGCAGATCCTCAGTCACTATCCCATGTATCACAAATGTGGACATGTGTAATGTGTCAGCAATTTGCTGGATGCTTAATCGACGGTCGGTACGCAAAACTTCGAGCACACGATCCACGTTCTCGTCAGTTCTGGCCGTTGTTGGGTGTCCTGAACGGGGTTCGTCGGCAACCTCCTCCCGGCCCTCCTTGAACGCCTTGTGCCACTTCCCAGACCGTGATCTTGAAATGAAATCGTCCTTGAAGGCTTTTTGCTGCATCTGGAATGTTTCGGTTGCATTTTTTCCAAGCCTCACGCAAAACTTTATGGCGTATCGTTGTTCAAGCGAACGCTCCATCGCGCAATGTTACAAAAGTTGAAAACACACTTCAAGCGGAGGCATGTTTCTCCCCTCACACTGCTCGAACTCAACTGACGACCGGATGGATTGAAAGGGCATATCCCTCCACCACATTCCCCACGATTTTACCGTGCTGCCATCTATCGTCGCGTCACAATAACATTATGCTCATTACTTTCATAATGGACCCTGTATATCTATTATTAACTATTTGATTTAGACAATTTATATTTATTTGATTTTATATACGAGTGAAGGCGACTATGTTGAAAATAGCCAAATGTTCAACTTTTCCAACAAGATGCGCAAAGTTGTAAAAAATTACATTTTCCATGAAAAAAATGAATAAATAGGAGACCTTACTTTTCAATACACCCTCGTATTTAAATGCTCCGTACGAGATTGCCCAACAATTTATGGATGTCCCTGGTTTCTTTTTGGAGATGCACTTTCGCCATAATTCGGGTTATATCAAGTATTATCTGAAGATATCGACGAGATAATGGTGAACCCTATCTCATGGTAAAATGGTGCAAATACTAGTATGTTCAATTTTTTTTTACAGAGGAAGTAACTAAGAGAATATAACAGAACCCCTAGCATGATTTTTAAATGTTTCTCCTTTCCTTGACTATCTTCTGTTTCGCCTTCTATTAATTAAAATACTGTAAACAAGTTCCAGATGGAAAATTTTCCAGGAGAAAATTGATCTAAAAAAAGCATAGGACTCCTCTCCTGTCAAATTAAGCGTCCAAACTAGACGTCACAAGTACCGTTTTTTTTTTCTTTTGCAGAAAGAAAAAAAAAACGAAAAGTTTTAATAAAAGGGGTTATGTATTTATATCAAGTCAGGTCATTTTTGATTTTTACAACGGTAGACGCTTATGGGAGACTGCATTGTATACTATATGAGTATTTTGAATGAATTACAAGGGAAATGATGTTATATCATAAGCATGTGAAGATTCTCTAGGTCACATATCTGTGCCACACATTACAGTAGTGGATGTGCCGTGCAGTTGACGGAGCAGACGCGGGGTCGGGCAACCTGGAGATTCTGGTGAACGGCGGCCATGTTACCAGCAACGTCAAATCCCTGGGCAACCAGCGGTTCCTGGCATCTTTCATCCCTCACTCTGCCACGGCCCACACCATCGAGATGCGCTTCAACGGACACGAGGTCGCTGGTATGTCCTACGCTCAGTTTGTGTTGATGACTCTAGATACCCAAGAAATAACTAGACATAAATACTTTAGCAGGAGGCAAATTTTAATTATTTGACATTATAATAAAGACATTCTCAACCTGGAACCCCAAAACACATTATTGACTATATTTTCCCATCCCTGGACACTTTATTTTCCGTTTATCATTACTCTTCACAATTCATACTTTCATACTTCATCCCTAAGGTTAGAAATAATCGTTATTTCTCCTTAAATTAAATTTCGATTTTTCGTTCAAAAGAATCACATGCGGAATATTTTTCAAATGTCGTTCTACATTATTGACTATATTGACTCATCCATTGATAAGTTCTACTCATCCCCAGCAGACACCATCAAAAGTCTTGATCTCTACAAGCTTGATACCCTAAGGATTGAGTGGAGATATGAAAGATAAAGATAATAATGGCAAACTTGTTTAATAGATATGATAACTTAATTCATATACATTTGTGAACAAATAGAAGCATGAGTCATTCAAAATGTCCTTTGTCCGCAGACACATAAATCTTCAAACGTCTAGACCTACCGCCAATTGTCACTTTATACAGAGGAATATCATCTACTGTGTGTGGTCAAGGCACGTTTCATAGTATTGGGTTGAAGAGTTCTGTAGGCCATGAAATTTAAACGCGTCAAGAGATTTCAGTGTCTGAAGGATATAAACCAAGGCTTTTGGTAGATCCTTCATCACAATATTGAGTGACAACTACTGTTGTAACTTCTTGCCTTATTGATAGATGAAGAATCCGCCCAATGTTTGAAGAGATTATTGGCTTCATCTTGGAAAATGAGGATGTCCTTCCTGACAATTCTGGGTAAATGAAAGATAGTTTCACTATAATAGAAACCCGGCAGGATTGCCTTTTTGGAAGACGATGTACACTTGTCTGCCTAAAGAACATATTGTTACGTCGTACCCAGACGCTATTCGTGTTATTTGTCTAATAAGGATGGCACAAATATATCATGTTCGTAATGGATATAACAAAAGTTAGGGCTTTATTATACGTCGCACTTAACATAAGGAGTACAATAAGTGGGACTTGCCTTCAACTTCCCAGTCAGAAGGATTCTTGGCGCCGTGGATGTCACTTTTATGTCCCTCTCCACACTGTAAACGTCCAGCCTGGGCTACACCGCTTTGTAGGCCGCTCCGATGCCAGGTTCTCCTGGCACCGTCTTGCAGGATCATCCACACGCCTGGAGGCAATTCACCGCGCCTTCTCCGGGCGCGCAAACCTGCCTTCAGGTCAACTGCTATAGCGGTTTCCTCTCTCACGACTGTAAACTGGACTACCCATCCCCTCTCACCCCCTGTAATCTGTCAATCAGCATTTCCTTTTGGGGGGCCCCGCATACTTTCTTCCTTGTCCACATTTCTTGACTCTCCTCTTTAACGCTTCACCGCCTTTCTTCTATAATGTTGTATACTGTTTCAATATCATCATCTGAACAAGTATTTGTGCTCACTTTCAAAGTTTTACTCTTTGCTTTTTTTAATTTCTAAGTAAGTTTCTATGATTCTAATGCGAAAATAAGGCTAATAATGTGGGTTAGTTTCCACATCTTCGATATAAATAAATATTCATAATTTCCATATATATTAAATTATATACATATATATTAAAAAAAAAAGCCTATTCGTTTTAAATATACAGCTTTTCTTAGATCGCTTATTGACTAGTTTGCCCACCCATATCTTCCGAATTAATGTGGTGGTAGTGTCTTGTCCATTGAGCAGATCAGATCGGTCCGTGCACCCTGATCACAATACCTGCCAACCGAGGTGCCTTGTCCGTATGGATGTCCTCTTCTGGATTGATGTCTGCCATATAGAGGGCTGCAAGGATGGCCGAGTAACTGTTTATATAGTCCAGGAGTGAGTTGGGGGGTTGTGACAGTTATTTCAGATCCTGTAGAATCTAGTCATGTCTGGGTTTATCTTCATTCCTTTAAAATATCCTGTTCTCATTCTTGAAATTGTTATTCGGAATAGATAAAATAAGAAAGAATTCTAATCAAAGTAAACCTGGTCGGCAGGATCTCCCTGGAAGTGTGACATTGTGGACGGCAACCAGAAGATCCAGGTGAAGGGACAAGGACTAAGCTGTGTCAGCGTCGGTCGTCCGGCGACATTCGAGATCATAGCACCTGGACAGTCCCGGGACCGTGTCGCCGCCCTGGTGACAGGTGAGAAAGACATTCTCTGTCTATCCTATCTAACCTTGTCTATCCAGGACCTTCAAAGACCATTGTCAAATCCAAACTGACCGAAATTCAGAAAGACCATTTCCTAGTGGAGTATGTCCCTTACGAAGTGGGTAAGTAAAACACCTTTCTTTATCTTTCTTATACTAGGCGGGTGACCCGGGCTTCGCCCCGGGATTGACCCGTGTGCATATCTACCCGAGTGATATATATTTAGATAAGATTTTTTTAAATAATTGTTTGTTATTAGCATTATCTATTTGTTTGCATCAGCATAACTTAATCTATTCTTTGATAGAGGGCGCTGTTCGTGAGCTAAGTAGAATAATTTGAATATATAGTTTTAATAATTGATTTATATATTTTTAAAATAGCCTATCGTCTTCCCCGTATTTTTTTACCTATGTATGGAAATTTTGGTTTGAATTAGTGAACTACTGCGAATTTGTATACCGGACATACAAACAAACAAACATACAAACATTGATTTTTATATAGATAGATATGGTATAAAATAAGATATTTGATTATTTTACGGATAAAAAACCTTACAAATGATTGCACATGGGAATGCAGAATTATTTCTGCAAACTGCGAAAGCTCTAGTTCCTGAAAATAGATTATTTTTATATTTACTGTCGGATTTCTATAGCTAGATACCACTTTGTCAATTGCTCGTTTAGAATTCGTCAATTTTCCAACGTGAATTCTGTATAGAATTATGCGTAGTAATAATTATTACAATATTTTGAAGAAAGAATAAATGTTTTTCGATGTTTCTCACTAAATGTTTCAGTTTACACTATTAATTGAATTCATCCTGATATATATTTTACGAATGAAAACACCAAAACACGAATGTTTATTTTCACGAATAAATCAAACTTTTACAATCCTTACAGCGATGAAAAATATTGAGAGAGCTTGGATCATCAGTGGTGAACTCTCCCAGCGGTTTCACCAATTTAATCTACCAGACCGCTTCTTCAGAGCTCTGATACGGTATTGGATATCATTCTGTTTTTATATGCAACACTGAAGGGTGGAATCTCAGAAATGGTATTTAAGCAAACTATGGACATAAGCTATTAGGGCAGTAGAATTATATTCAAATATATATTTTACAAATATATTTGAATCAAACTATTATATTGTACAAGATGAAATATTTTCTAGATTTCTGCTGCCTATTGAAATAGTGGTAAAATGAACATATTTCAATGTTTCAATCAATATGTGTCCAAGTTATTATAAATATTGCATTATGAATATAGCTCTACTTTTAAAATTGATTTCAGTAAAATAAAAAGCTTGACAAATTAATCAGATGACTCCATCAACCTTTAATGACTTAAAAAATGTAGGAACGACCTTGATAATTGCCCCTAAGTTCATTTTCTACTGGTATTATAATAATATATAACTTTGATATAATAACACCAAAATGCTACCATAGGTTTTGCCCATAAATGAGAAACCTTCCCAGAACTATGACCTCTTTAATATTCAGACCTCAATGAAAAAATAAATTGAATGGCTTGAATGGATGGGTTTTCTTGATTTATCAAAAAATTGGGTTGGCCAAATATCTGGGAACAGGCTAAATTAATGTTTAGTTGATTTCTGTTCCACTAGATGGCGCTCTGCCATCTGAAAAGCACATGTGCTCCTGGTCAGGATATGCCTTTTTTTATTTTTAAATCCATATATATGTTAAGAAAAAAGGCATCTCTTTATCGTGCGACTAAAAGTTGCTGATGCCATCTTTCAGTTGTACGATAAGAAGATGCATTTTTCCTTAATTTATGCCCTTTATCCCAGTACAATTTGATATTTGTACTATTTTTTCAAATCTATATGTAATCTTCAAATGAAAACACCAAAACGCGAATGTATATTTTCACAAATAAATCAAACTTCTACTGTCCTTACTGCGATGAAAAAATATATATATTGGGAGGGCTTGACTAATCAGTGGTGAACCCTCCCAGTGGTTTCGTTATTTTTTAATCTACCAGACCGCTTCTTTAGAGCTCTAATACTGTATTGGATCATTCTTCATATATATACAACACAGTCATCGCAATAAGGACAGTAGAAGTTTGATTTATTTGTGAAAAGAAACATTGGCGTTTTGATGTTTTCATTTGTATTATATAGATGACGCGTTATTGCTATGTATTACTATATGGAATCTACAATAAACACTGAATAGAGAAATGATCTACTACACGTGCTGATGTACAGGTGTCTACACTGTCAATGTCAGTGTCAAGGGCCAAGTGATACCCGGCAATCCCTTTACTGTCAAAGCCTACGATGCCTCCAGGATACGGGTCTATGATGCCCCAAATTCCATCGTGGTTAACAAGCCTTGCCAGTTTCAAGGTAAGACTTGCCTCAGTCGAGATACTGATAACTATTCACTTGTAGAATACAAGTTTTGTTTCAATGGATTTGAATCTCCTGGACATTAATTAAACAAGTTTATATAAAACGGCATACCTGGATCTGTAAAGAAAAAAAAATCTCAAAATATTTCGAGAGATTGCTCCCTCTTTATCAATTTATTGCACAGTAAACTTAATTTACAAATTCTTGTAGATCACATGTAAACAACATTGTCATTGGTCAAAAAATAATTAATGATAATAATACATTAAAAATTTATATTGAAAGTAATAATAATAATAAAATTATTACTAAGTAATAAATAAATTATTACTTTCAATTTTAATTTTTAATGTATTATTATCATTAATTATTTTTTGACCAATGACAATGTTGTTTACATGTGATCTACAAGAATTTGTAAATTAAGTTTACTGTGCAATAAATTGATAAAGAGGGAGCAATCTCTCGAAATATTTTGAGATTTTTTTTTCTTCACAGATCCATGTATGCTCTTTTATATAAACATATTTGATGGATCGCCTTTTGACTCAAATTAATTAAACAATTAAAAAGGTTTCCAGAAATGAGTTTCTTTTTTATTTTAAAACCGTCTCAAGTTTTCAGGCATCTCTGCCCCCCCCCCCCCCCCCCCCCCTTCAGGAGAACATACGAGTATCATGAATAAAATCATATCATGAATAAAATGCCGCCTGATGTCCAACTTTGGCATCAGGCGGCATTTTATTCATTATATATGTTCTCCTGTGGAAGATGCCTGAAAGCTTGAGATTGTTTTAAAATAAAAAGAAACTCATCTCTGGAAACCTTTTTAATTGTTCAATTAATTTGAGTCCAAAGGCGATTCATTAAATAAGTTTATATAAAAAGGGCGTACCTGGATCTGTAAAGAAAAAAAATTCTCAAAATATTCCAAGAGATTGCTCTTTCTTTATCAACAGTTCAATAAATTTGTGACATCACGCTAGGAAAAAATTGAAAATCTTAATTATTACACGACTCTCTTGGAAAAAAAACCTTCTTTTTATATATTTTCTACCTTATTTACATAATTTCTCAAATTTTAAAACAAATATGTGACAAAATTGATAAAGAGGGAGCAAATATTTAAAGAAATAATTGTTTTTTTTTACACATATCCAGGTATGCCCTTATATATATAAACAATATCTGTTAATCGAATCCTTTCGATGTGTGCAGTTAACGCTTCTAAAGCCGGCGAAGGTCAGCTAGAAATCTCCGTCAACGAGGGACAGGTACCCAACGAAGTGCAGGTACTGGGCAACGGCAAGTGTCTGGTGAGCTTCACCCCAGAGTCTCCCATTCCACATGTGATCGACATAAAGTTTAACGGGGAGAATGTTCCAGGTAAGGACTGCTGATACTCAGATGTCTTGATCCTCTCAGCTAACACAAAGTCCAGGTTGCCCTATCGTGCTGGAGGTCCTGAAAGAGGTTTTCGTGGACCTCGGCAGCATGGAACTGATCCCCATGAACCAACCAATCAGGTTCTCTGTCGCGGGGACACAGAGAAACGGCAACCTCAAAGTTTCAGTCACAGGTACCTACGTGCCTTCATAAACCTCTTATATCCAGTCTTATACAGCTTGTATATAAGCTACAAAAATACTCAATAACTTCCTCAATTTTTTTCAAGGTATTTTTCGATTAATTGAGATACTTGTTAATATACAGCTATATGTAATATTGTGGCGAAGAAATAATTTATATTTTATTATTTAATTTAATTATTCAATGAAAATACCCAACAGATTATATATTTATATTACTCTGTATTTGTAAAATCATCATAAAATATTACTTAGCTAGTTTGTTCGATATTCTCTAGCTGTAGATAGTTTGTTGATAATTGTCGACTTGTCATACTGACGTCATCAATAAATACTTTTACATATTACAAGACATTATTTCTACGCTATAATATATATGTTCTAGTTTAAAGTTAATAAGTAGAAGATAACTTCTTTTGCATAAACTTGGATCAAATCATCTAGCTCTACATGCTCTGTTGTCTAAGATGACAAAGACTAAATCCAATGCATTGGCTCTGTACAAGTTTTAAAGGGCTGCGCAAAGGAATAAACATTAAGAAAAGAACCATAAGTTAATGTATATGAAAATTCTGAACTATTATAGACGCGTATGATTCTCTTAAATAATAAACCATTTCTACTGCCCTTACTGCAATAGAAAATTTGATGAGAGGGCCTAGCTAATGATTTGATAATATTATCAATTTTTGTGATAATTAGATTATTGATATATTTCAACAACAACAAAGCTTTTTTTAGCCCTTCAATCTTATACAGATTCTTCTAGTATAGAAATTTAGGGTACATGTAGGAAAAACAATAATAATACCAGTAATAAACATTGTTATTATTATAATTTTTAAAGGTAATCGCATTTAATGGTAATAAGAAATTTATATTCAGAATAACTTAATTAAGACAATCAAGCTAATAGATAAGTTTGGGTAAATTGGAGGAAAGTAATAGATTGTTGATATATTTCCTAATTTGACAAAGGTCTCAATTACCGAAGTCTACTGAATTCCTTATTTATAGTACGCTATAAAACAGGATAAATGTTGTTTACGGTAAACTTGGATAACATCTACGGCCAAAGAACGTTCCCTAGAAGTGTCTATACTTGAATATAGTATTACACCTCTTAAATCTTTACCAACTGGCCTGGACTGACAATGATGTTCAAATTGCAGTAAAATTCATGCAGCCATACTACAGATGTTTGGTGTGAAAGTCCACATTCTCTTTATAGTTGGCTTTTCTCAAAATGATTGGATTGATAGATAATTGACAATTAAAATATTTTAATTGTCATCTTGTCAATACATGCAAAAGTGCACATCCCTGGAGCAGTAATGGCTACCCAGACCTCGAAGGTCCACAAGCCGGCATGCGTAGCATGCACCCCTGCTGCCATATAGCCACCGTGCCATAGGAATGATGCATTTTCCATGCACCGAGCAACCATTGTTTGGCCCCTCCGCCCGCCATTATGGTCTGGATCCGTGGGCGCGACCAGTCAACCCACAGGCGTCTGCACTAATTTGGCACAAAGTTCTCAATTACCGAATTGAAATTCCGAATTAGATTGATAGATAGGAACAGAATTTAGGAAACGCCATTCATTACTTGCTTATGGAGGATGACTCTAGTTGATATTGGCTATCCGCAGGTATCAACAACATAAGAGAAATTTAGCTCAGTCAAAAGACTGAGCCAGGGACGATATAGTCATAACTGCCCTTGCATCCCCTTTTTATGACTCTGTGCCATTATCAATTATAATTGAACTTTAAATCAGCGGAAAGAGAAAACCCATCAATCCGACTCTGAAAAAAAAATCCACTTTTTAAAAATATTATTTTATTATTACAGAAACACGAAGTCTATCAGACTATTGTGTTATATTAGAAATATTTACATATATATATCTTTAATTATTTACACGATGAAATAGTAGTGATTTATAAGTTTGTGTACAAATAGGTCTAAACTTACCAAATTTTTCATAAGATTGAGTATATGCAGAAAGATGATTTGGCATTATGTCAAAGTAAGCAAGTACAATTTGGTTAGTCAGAGGCATCCACATGAGGGTGTGTCAAATGTTTACCTCAGCAGCGGTTTACTTTATTTAACATTTTAAAATATTACATAAAATAAACAATTATTTACATATTATGAAATCAGGTCCCAACAACAGCGAGGTGCCAGCAAAGACCTGGTACGTGGCGGATGTCGGCTACTCCGTGGAGTTTCTCCCCAAAGACATCGGTAGGTACTCCCCGCTCATCAGCCAGACTGGGGCTAACTTGAGACTCCAGGGGCCCACCTCATCCATGTGGAGTACAACGGAGCTCCACTACCTGGCTCTCCTTTCCCCGTCAAGACATACAACTCACAGAAGATCTTAGTTAGCCCAATGCCTCCAGGGACTTTGGGAAAAGCCTTTCAGTTTACAGGTGGGTTACATTGATCTATGTTCAGTAGGGTTGCGGATCTTGACAGTAACTGAAGAATAAAAAATGACGCTGATTGGCTACTTACGGTCTCGTGACAGTGAAGTTAATCAGAACGGGGAATATTACATCAATGTGATGTTCATACAACAGTCTACTCAACTCTTCCCTATTTTATTCTGAATTCCATTTATATTTAATTGTAAGATGTTGAGGGTTATCGTAGCATATTTCCCACGGGTTCCCCGGACTACAGGCCCCAGCGTGTCGGCTTCTTTGGACGCAGTAGCATGGATAGTCAATTTCTGATTTTGTGCTCCATGGAAAGGGGGATGCCATCGCCCTGTTAGTCAGCCACATTTCAGAGATTCCTGTTCACGGTTACCGTAGCGGCTCGGGGCTCACCAAATCCTCACCGTATTTCGCCCTACAAGGCAGTCCCCTTACTTGTGCTGCATCCCCCGCCCGCCACGTAGAGGAGGATTTCTGGGCGAGACGAATATTATATATACCTACATATAAACATTTGAGGTGTATATTTGGTAATGGATTTCACCAAGGTTGAAAGCGATATGGCAGCAGCCACAGTGTGATGTGTGTGTCCTCAGTGGACGCCAGCCACGCCGGCGAGGGCAACCTGGAGATCACCGTGAGCTCCAGGGGCAGGAACATCGCCACCCAGGTCCAGCCGCTCGCCAGTGCCAAGTTTGGAGTCTCATTTGTCCCTACCGAGCTCTACGACCACATCATCAACATCTCCTTCAACAAGGAGCCAGTTCCAGGTGAGCTAGCTTCTCCTTTCACTTGGTTCCACGATGCCACTTACTCAGCAAACTATTTTCCTTATTTACTTGAGAGACTATTTGAGCAGACAATTTCTCCTAACTTTGTCATCAAGTTACACGTAATTTTTTTTCTTTTTTTCAAAACCATAAATCTGCTGTGGTACATTATAATGACCATGACCCCACCATCGAGTACAAGTAACCAAACGGGGGCTCTGATACATTTGTAAGTGCAATAGTCGAACTGCTTTTCACATGTGTACACATGTGGTGTACTTACAGTAAAAGCAGTCGCCAATTTCTACCCACCATGATTATCATGGCTTTAACCACGTGTACTAGGGATAATGATGACCATATTCTTCGTCATCTCTACAGAATACACCACGGAAGACTTCACTTATTCTAAAGAAAGAGGGATTAACAGGGGTACTGAATGATTCATACTTTAACGTCGTTACGCACATTGAAATAAATTAATCATCTATTTTTCTAATCAAAGCAACTATTTGAAAACATCTATATAAATATGAATAAAATCTTAAATATGTATTTAAAATTATAGAGATTTTAAGTGAAATTCTTTATGGTCATTTGCTTTTGGGCTAGAACCATATTCATGGTGTGTTCTAGCCTATCAATCTTCAAATGGCATGTGGAAAGCAAGAGACTTCCTTCCAGCCCACTGGGATGACATCTATATAAAGTTAAATGTTATAATACAAAAGTGCTTGTGTAAACTAGACTGAGAATATGGAGGACCATAACATGTGTCTGTCATGTGTTGCAGGAAGTCCTTTCAAGGTCCAGATCGGAGGTAGCGGACGGTTGGTGGTTTCCGGATCCTCCCTGGTGTCCACTCCCATCAGCAAGCTGGCCAGCTTCACCATCCAGAATGGGGTCAAGCAGGACGTTGCCGTCAACATTGAAGGTAAACTCATAACACAGCTAGAGGAACAACTATTGTATCCTATGTATTCCTTGTTATATTTTACGAAACAAGTATCTATAAAAAGAAAGGTTACCGCTCCTGTCAAAAAAATACACGCAAAAATATTCATCATCAATCGATTGTCTCTGAAAATTAGTAGAATCAGGTTGGTGACAAAGTCACAGCACAAGTTTTGCCAATTTCCGAACGCCATCTAAGACTATGGTTAATGGCGCAAAAATGTTCGGTCTTTTTAAACCATTCTTTCATAGATCACGACCCCCAAACATATATCAGTGTCAATTCTATAAAACAATCCCTTGCTTCAATATTGAGTAAAAATAATCATTCCTCCAGGGAAAAGATACTTTTCCTTGGAGGCATGTTTAATTTTACTCAAGTATCAGTGTATATTGAAGCTTTTAAACCAGACCTTTTCTTGCAACTATCATAAAGATAGAGGCTGCCTGACCGGCATTCATTGTTCTTAAAATTAAAGATACTTCGGCCAATAAATCTTTTTATTATCTTGACGTTTTGACAAAATTCGTTCGTCCTCGTTAGGAACAAATAAAAATTAAAGCATTTGGTATCAGGATAGAATATTTCTGTCGAAACGTCGAGATAATAGAAAGATTTACTTGCCGAAGTATCTTGCAACTATATAGGCGTTCTTTAAGCTGAGCTAAGATCTCCGCAGGTCTCTAGTTGCAAGGTATAGGCATTGAAGATATTATCTCGCTTTAAGAAAATATCATTATTAAGAAGAGAATAATCTATATATCATCTAAAAATGAAATGTGTCTGTCTGTACTCGATAGATTTAAAAACCAGACATCCAATCGCCGGGACAATTTGGGAAATTATTAAGCATATCCCCGAAAAGGTTTTTGATTTTTTTTTAAAATCAGAGTTGGGGTTCTAGCACTATTAAAATAAATTTCACCATCAATCATCAAATATCATTCATTTTATGATAATATTAAATAATTACAAAATTATTGTTCAATTGAAATTCATTTGAAATATTGTTTAATAACACAAGTCAAGAAGCATGTTTATTCTACCATTAACTATGTATATCTATGTTTTGTACATATGTTATATTCAAATGACATATATTCAGGGATAATTTTATTTTTAATTTTCATTTTTATGTGTTGTATACATTTGATCATTAATAAATTATGTTTGAGGTATCAAAACTACCTTTTTGTTCAAACACAGCAACGTGTGAACAGGTACAGCTAGGTGGAGCAGAGTAGCAAACATAAAGTTATCTTGACAAGTATAGATTCAGTAGGGATTGGATGTTTTCTAGAATTGTTTTAACAAATATTCATTAGGCAAATTTTTACTAGGTTAAAAACCGGGCGAAACCGGGTACATTCGCTAAATACAGTTATCTACAAATGTTCGTTTGTGACAAGATACTATTCCTTCAACTTCAAATTACCGAGGGGACCAATTGATATTGAATTTATTTAACTTATCGAGTATTTTTCAAGGGACCGGGAAAAAAATTCAAATTATCGAGAGTATAGACAAGTATGGATTCAGTAGGGGTTGGATGTTTGCTAGAATCGTTTTAACAAATGCTCGTTAGGCAAACTTTTACTCGGGTATAAATCGGGCGAAGCCGAGTACATTCGCTAGTAGTATGTAAAACAGGTAGAGAGAGAATTAGATGAAATACCATTTAGATGTAATTTATATGGAATCACACACACAATAGAAAAAAAAAAACTAATACTGCTTTGAATAATATAGATGCAAACTTAACGCGTAGTAATTTTAGAACAAATCGTTATATAAAAATTGAATTTACATTCAACTTAGCCTATTGGTTATTTAACTCTTCCGTCTTGAGAGATTCGAATAGGAATGACAAAAATAAAGCACATTTATTCTGTAAAACGACATTTGAAAATTATCCCACATGTGTTTCTTCTAAACGAAAAATCGAAATTTATTTTTAAGGAGAAGTAACAATTATTTCTAACCTTGGGGATGAAGTTTTAAAGGATGAATTGTGAAAAGTAATGATAAACGGAAAAATAAAGTGTCCAGGGATGGGAATCGAACCCACAGTGTTCCGCCTACCGGGCAGATGCCATGTCCACTAGGCTACCCTGGACATTTATATTTTTCCGTTTATCATTACTCTTCACAATTCATCCTTTCATACTTCATCCCCAAGGTTAGAAATAATCGTTATTTTTTCCTTAAAAATAAATTTCGATTTTTCGTTTAAAAGAAACACATGCGGGATAATTTTCAAATAACGTTTTACAATCATAAGCCGCATTATATTGTATTATAAATTTATTCTGTGTTGGTCCTTATGTCTGTGCGGGTTGGCAGGTCCCGATGGCAGTGTGGTGCCGGCCCAGCTCCAGGAGACAAAGGACGGACTGAAGGTGGAATACTCTCCGTTTAAAACTGGTGAGTTGGACACATTCTCACATGTTTGACACCTACCTCTCAGTTCCCAGATAGATGTATCTTGCAGAGTGTTACCATGTACTTACTGAGTGTTACCATGTACTTGCTGAGTGTTACCATGTACTTACTGAGTGTTACCATGTACTTACTGAGTGTTACCATGTACTTATTGAGTGTTACCATGTACTTACTGAGTGTTACCATGTACTTACTGAGTGTTACCATGTACTTATTGAGTGTTACCATGTACTTGCTGAGTGTCACCATGTACTTACTGATGGACTTAACGTGGGTGACAGGTGAACATAGGATCTATGTAACCTACCAAGGAGAGCCTATACCTGGAAGTCCTTTTGTCACCAAGGTGTATGACATTAAACAAATCAAAGTCAAGGACATTCCCATAGGAATTGTGGGGACCCCTGTAACATTCATTGGTAAGTTTAAATAGCTTAAGAAATATCTTCATATGTAACAGAATATTTTGGAATATTGTTATCTTTGAATTATAATCTATGAATCTTTTTTTTTTCTTTGAAAAATCATCTTCCTCTTAACCACTAAATTATATATATATATATATATTTCATTCCTGCGACATACTTCACACGGGAGACAAATAAAAACAAATATATCAAATACTCCTCAATATTACAAGCTTTAAAAAATAAACTTTTCATTTGATAAACACTTATTTATCTAGCTCACACATTCTATGTATAATAAAATTAACAGTTTTCAATCTTTCAAATAAAATAGACCATGTACCCTCGCTTCTTTTAGATCTTTACTCTTCATTGTTATACTCGTATTGTTATCTTTGTCAATTTTTCTTAATACATGCCCCTTAATTGACTTAGACCCAGGGCAGCAGCTTTACACACCCAAGATAGTGGACATTGTTGCTGCTGTGATGAAGATGCATGGAGACATCTGAGACTCTTCTTTGGACACGACAACAACAACAACATATGCCCCTTCTTCATGTTTCTTATATGTTGTTAACCCAGAAATAATTAATGCTAGAAATATAATTATATCTACAGAGTTTTATAGAGTTATATAAAATAATATCTGATTATATTTAACTCGTGTTCTATTAGCGAATTATTATACCAGGTTTTCTCCCGTAGAAGGACGTCCGTGCCCGAAAGCTAGAGAATAAACATGTTTTTGAAAATATACTTTTCCCTGGAGGCCTGATTAATTTTACTCAACTAGAAATAGAGTTTTTACCTATTTTATTTCTAGATTTATATTTTATTTATATTATTTTCTTCATTATTTTCAATTACACACAGATAGAGAGAGAAAGCCTTTATATTATGTCTTACAATTTTAGTTGGGTATTGAAGAAATACCTCGATCAAATAAAAATTATTTGTTTTATTGAAGCCAAAGTATTTTCATCTGACCCCAATATCCATTCAATACTGAATATGATTGCCGGGAAGAGGTGATATCTATCTTTATTGATGCAGTTTTGATAAACTGGGTACCATATTCCTCTCATGTCAACGATTCATAATTTTATTAAATGGCTAAGTGTAACAAACACATAGAGCTATTTTGATAAAATCAATCAGGAATCTAGGGCTAGATTTTTTTAATAATAAAGACCCTTCCCTGCTTTGACACTTTGAAAAAATCAATAAGAAACCTAACCTTAGATTCCTGATTGATTTTGTCGAAGTGTAAAATCAGGGAAGGATCTTTAACATAGAGCTATGAAGAATATCTATATCACACACACATGCAGCTTTATTAAGACCATCGGTCTTATACAGATTCACCACAGTGAGAAATCATAAATAGAGCTCCTATACTTCAGGTAGCGCAAAGCCCAACAGCCTCCAGGTCAGACGCATGTTCAGTGCCCACAGAATCCACCGTACATAGGTTAGCGTATTTTTCCTTTTTAATATTGATAATCGACGTATATTTATTTCTTGTTTTAACATATTCTAAACGGTCTAAATCATTGTTCGGTTTAGTATATTTTGTCAGTTTCTTTCATGGTCTTTTTCGCTATGTACCAAACATGATCGAACCAATAGTTTCACGAATCCATACGTCTAAATGCCAATATTGTAAAAGATACAGTATTTACTTGCATATATCTATAATCTATAATCCAAATTGTGCTTTATTATTCTAAAAGGTCTAAATCATCGATAGATTTAGGGTATTTTGCCAGAGTTTCTTTCATGGTCTTTTTCGCTATGTAGTAATCATAATCAAACTAAAGGTTCGACATTTGGTTAAAAGTTTTGGTCTTAATTTGCATACTAGTTTTTAACATTGTCCAGTGGAGACGGCCCACGCCGGCCCTGGGAATCTCGAGGTGATGGTCAACAACGGTCAAGTTCCCACCATCCCACAGGCTCAGAGTCCCACACAGTACGCCATCTCCTTCACTCCACGTCAACTTAGGACGCACTTCATCGAGCTCAAGTTCAACGGGGAGCGTATCCCTGGTATGTATAATCTCGGTACCTATAAACAGTTATAGAGCTTCATTTAAGCACCGTATCCTCAGTGTGATATTGTAATCTCTTGTTCCAAAATCACTATATTAAGTACCGCTCACAAAGACCAACCTAGCTTATGTTTTTTACAATGAATGATATGAACAGGTTCTTCACAGAAAAAAAGTGTACAATACTGGATTCAATCCCGGTTCATGGCTGTCGGGAATCGAGGGTTTTACCCACTCGTTCACCTATTGATCACTAAATTATAAATATATACTCCATTCCCGTGATATACTTCATAAGGAAAACAAATGATAAAACACTTCTCAATTTTGAGAAAGTGGGGTAGATATTGTTATTATTTTCTATCTTCAATGGCTTGAGATGGCCTGTTCTAAATCTTGTTAGTGTTGTTTGATGCTGTCTTTTTCTGATGTTCAGAGCTCCTCCTGGGTTCACTCCACTGTACCAGCTGTGCTTAAGTGGTATCCTCCAGTTCAGACTTAAATGTATCCAATGGGACTGACCTATTGGTCCACTGTTATTGGGGATTGTAAGAGGAGGATTGTGATATCCCCGGATTAGAGAGGTTTGGCTGTATTTTACAAGCAGCCTATCTGTGTGTGCAGGCAGCCCATTCCAATGCCAAGTGGTGGACATGTCTAAAGTATGGGCCAAGGGAGAGGGCCTAGAGAAGGTACCAGTCCACAGAGCCTCGGCCTTCCAGGTGGACACCCACGGCATCAGTCTGGGCGACCTGGCCGTGACAGTGCTAGGTAAGTCAGGTGAGATGGTTGGACGATGATAACTTTGTCGCATTGGACTACAGGACCCACTCGGCAGTCTCTCAAGACTTACATCACAGGAACCCCCACCGCAGGCTACCGAGTGGAATACACCCCTGTTGACGTGGGTAAGTCATCCGAAGCCGCTTGCTTCTCTCTCTGTTCTGGCCCCTCTCTATGAAGAGGTTGATGAAGATGAAATAGTGGCCGCGGTTCTACACCGCTCTGACAGAAAAGCACTCCCCGATGGACTCTCGCCTCAAAACAGGAAAATTCTGTACGATTTCTTCGACGATGCAATTGAGTACGTTGGGGACAAAAACCCCTTTATAAGCACGGGCCTTTCCGAACTCAGGGCGGCCTTGAACATTTGACATAGTCCAGACGTCCCTTCAGAGAAGGCTCATGTCTGATGTAGATATATATATATTTATATATATATGTGACAATATAGTGGTAAATGTGGTGAGGAGAGAAATAATCACACGACGAGTTGGAAGAGGAATCTGGAAGCCATCCGAGAGAGAAAGAGGTAGCGAGAGCACTGTCCGCTGAACGACTGTTTTCCCTGTGTACACAACCGGGGGGCTAACCAGCATAGTCGCCAGGTGGTGACGGGCGGCCCCCTCAGGAATGTGGCCAAAAAGGGTCGTAAGTTAGTTGTCTAAAGTGTCTCGCTTTAGCTACCCATCTCTCTCTCGTTGGCTGTTGGTTTGTTTTATTAATCCTGGAAGAGCATATATTATGACATATATATATATATTTTTTTCTGTATTATAATTTTAAATTAGCCACTATATAATCTTATATGTACGTTGTAATAATTCAGTTTCAATCTCAATCTCTCTCTCTTTTTTTTTTGCAGTTTTCAATAAATTAAATTACAAGTGTACCACAGCTCTTCTGACTAAACCAAGCCACTGCTTAATAATCCTCGTTGACAGAAAAATCCAAACTTCTACTAGGTGCATATACAATGAAGTTTTTTCTGAAACTAATTTTCTCTCAATCATTCTGACGGAAAAGAGAATAATTGTGGATTGAAAGTATTTTTGCAATTGATTAAAATAAAAAATAAAAATTATAACCGAAATGTATCAGCATATACTAGTGATTCTAATTCATATTGAGAGGTTTTGGTACAGATTTAAGGTTTATAAGTCTTTTGTGTAAGATTTTTACGATGTCGATAAAATTGTTTGGACCTAGAAAAGAGTTCTAGCTATAGCATCAAGAGTATTCGGAAAAGGTCTAAATGACCTATTAAAGTGAATAATAGAAGTTTGTAAAAAATTTTGCCGGGAGGATATTTATCTATAAAGATGAAGGTTACCTTTCCCGTCAAAATAGACGTCAAAACTAGACGCTATCTATTGACCGTCGCCGCAAACTAGCGGCCTCGGGTCGATGACAAAGCCACAACAAGGCAAAATTTCTATCTATATTCTGGTCATAGATTTAGCCTAGCCACTTTACCAGCTAAACACCTCTTTGGCAGATAGTGAGGATTCCATTGGACCCCTTGTGGATCTCATGGAATAAAGTTCGCCCTAGGCTGACGAGGGCCATTAGCCCGAAACCATGGTCTCTAGGTGGACGCTTCTCAGTTTGCCAAAGCTGGTGTTGTGGCTTTGTCACCTACCCGAGGCCGCTAGTTTGCGGCGACGGTCAATAGATGGGGTCTATTTTGACGGGAGAGGTGACCTTTATTTTTATTAAAGTTTGTAAAGCTGTTTCTTGTCTATAAATAAAATATAAGGTCATGCCTAGAAGTGTCGAGAATAGAGTTTGATCGAACGGCTGTTTGCAGGGGACCACACCGTCGAGATCAAGGTGAAGGGACAGCTGGTGGCAGGCAGTCCTTACCTCATCAAGGCCTACGATGCCAGCAGAGTGAAGGTTAACGACATCTCCTCAGGGACTCTCGGCAAGCCTGTCTACTTCGGAAGTGAGTATCTCCATGTAGATGTGTCGCCGAGCAGTACGTGATGCCTGTCGACAGTTGACGCCAGTCAGGCCGGGGCGGGCAACCTGGAGATCATCGTCTCTGTGGCCGGGAGAAACGTCCCCAACTACGTCCAGTCTGAGGGCAACGCTAAGTTCAAGGTCAACTTCAAACCTACTGAAGCCAACACTCACACTGTCAGCATCAAGTTCAATGGGGAGCCTGTACCTGGTACGTACGTCTTTTCGATAAAATAATTCCTTGAAACAATATTAAAACAAGAACATTAAGCCTCCAGGGAAAAGTATATTTTAATAATTCGCTAGTTGTAATGATTTTTTGTGAATCTGGTTTAAATAAAAATTGATTTGATTTTGTTCTGGGTCGATGTTGCAAAAAGAACAGCCAAATACGTGATTTTATAAATATATAATTGTTATTAGATATAAGGATACATATGTTGACAAAAGAATAACAACCGCACACAGCAGTAGAACAAAGGCAGTCTTTTGGTATGTACAAGGAAGAAGACTGACGGTTGAGGTGGGCCGTTCCCATTGGTCAGTTATCTTCATGCAGCGCCTCCAAGCGGCGCCCGTGTCCACGCTTTTCTCATCACATTTGACGATAAATTCATGACATAACTTGAGTTCACAATTCGATAAAACAATCCCATGAAACAATATTAAAACACGAACATTAAGCTTAATGTTCTTGTTCTTAATACGTTGTTAGTCTCTTTTATCTCGAATTATACTGTATATGACCTAGAGCATTCACCTGTTCAACAGAAGGGTTTAGAACGGTCGCCTGAAAGGTTTTCTCTGCACACGTACATCGCTTACAAAATAACCATATCTTAACAACCATAACCTATGTACTCAGATATTATTATTTTACAAACCTTATTTACAGTCATATGCTATACATTCAATAAATATAGAATTAAGAAGTCATTTAACTTGCGTCATCATGAAGCTCCCGATAAATTGTTTGTTGTTGTCATTTTAATATGACTTTTAAAAATGATCTATTTTTATACTTGAAATCTACTCCATCATTACTGCTTTCAATCCTATCCCACGTATAGCGCTAATTTCCTAGTCAGACTATTTGTGTATTCAATTCATACATCGCTATCCTGAATGTAGTCCAGTTCAAACAAGGTTTGTCAGAATTGAATGTTTATAAGATTTTTTGTTAGTTATTTATTTATTTCAACACACACAAAACGCGATATCCTGGCTAAGGATAATTGCGTCGATTTGCATTTTTTAAACTGAAACTTGTATAAACACATTATACAAGAAAAGGTAATTAAAAATAAGAAAGAGAAACAATAATATATATTATAAATCTGAACCTTTCAAGGTTTTGCTGTTGTTTCTCATCCCCTTGTGTAAAGATTACATAAATTCCATGAGTTCATGTTTCTCTAGCTATTTTATGATAAACAGTAGCCTCTCCCAAAGGTCCTGTATAAGATTTTCCAATCGTAAGGTTAGTATCTTGCTCGCTGTATTCTCTTTATATATTTTAATCCTCTGAAATGGGCACATTGGTGAGTGTATATTGGAGAGGTACTGTAGCTTAGAGCTGAGGTGAGGTTTTGACAGAGGGTAAATGGTTTGGCGATTCGACGGCGCGGGCTGATCGGGAAATCGACTTACGCAGCAACCCATTTGAATGCGCTATGCAATCTATGGTGTATTTTGTGGTTGGTTGTCTTAGTACTGGTACCCTCACTACTAATCCTTGATATAAGACCTCAGCTTCAAAATTATATATATATATAGCCAAGGTGTTCTTTTTACTAACAATTTTTTTACCTATAACTTTTTATTTTTATTTTTACAAAAAGAAAATCTATATTTTCCCAGCACTTGTTGAATTATTCTTGCTTTATCTAATCTTCTTATCTAAACAACAGCTGTCTTTCTTTTATCTTCCCTGGCTTGGGGAATCTAACCTATTTGGAACAACCTTGGTGGCGTGCAGCACCTTGATACTTTGCTATAGTGCATTGCAGTTTGTCTGCTTGCTACATTCACTTTTGGGCTCGAAAAACCATACACTTTGGTTTGTAGCTCATAAAACCAAATTCTCTCTAAGAGCTGAGGGAATGTTCAGGAAGTCCTTTCTACGTGAAGATCGGCAACGGGGCTCACTCATCTTCGTCGTCTTCCTCGACTCTCCGCATGACGTCCATGGCCAAGGGAGCCAGAATCTCCATCGACACTAAAGAGCTGGATCCTACAGACTGCAAGGTCTCTGTGACAGGTCAGTTACAACTTCCTGACATCTTCTTTTTTACAGAATTCTAACCGCATCTGCTACTACAGCGCCGTCTGGGAAGAAGATCTCAGCATCCTTGACTCCAACATCCCCAACCATGTTTGATGTCCACTTCTCTCCTCTGGAAGTTGGTAGGTTGTCACTGGTTGATAGATTTGATGCCTGAATATTGGTTTACTGACGAGATGGTATTGCGTGTTTGCTTAATTCTATTGGAGGATGACTTGTATCTGATGAATACAATTAGATGACTTTATGAATAGAAAATCTTATGAGATAACTGGGTGTTTGCTTAATCCAAATAAATACTGTGAATCCTCTGAATCCAATTGGATGACTATGGGTCTGCTTAATCCAAATGAGTGACGGTGCATCTTCTGTATTTTCTGGACTATCTCTGCGTGTCCTAGATCTGATTGGCTAAATTTACATGTTAAATGTGATTGGCTGGCGTGCAGGGCAGCACCAGGTTCTTATCACAGCCAATGGCGTGCCAGTGGCCGGTAGTCCAATCATGTGCAACATTTACGACGTCTCCAAAGTGAAGGTCTCCAAGCTCATTCCTGCCACCCTGGGCGTGCCCTATACTTTCCAAGGTAACAACTATCTCAATTCTTCTTCATTGAAACATGAAAGATGCACATTACTGAATTTTTGCACAAAATGTATTTTGATTCTATAAAACCAGCGATATTGAGACACTTAAATCTTTGAGCTAACTTTTTATTTTCATCGACTCGAAGATAAATTGAATTCATACCTTAATAGAATAAATTATATGAAATATACGTAATACCATTTGTGTATACTTGTATCTGTTCTTTATATCGAATGTGGTTCCTTGTCCTTATTATAAATGAATATTTGATGTATCACTAGCAAAATTGACCTATTGATTTGAAAATAATAACGAACTTTTGCTTTTTCAATGCTAAAGTAAAACACAAGAACTCGTTCACTTCTTATTTCAGAACTTCTTGAACATCTTGTGACACTCAAACACATAAACTTTTGTATGTAAATATGAAACAAAGTTGCGAAAAACTTTATCTATATTAAAAACGACCTTTGAGTTCCTAAATTTGATAAAACACTGAAAACAAAGAGAGCTATGATTATAAATATTGAATTTCGAAATCACAATTGGATGACATTAATATAAAATAGTTTGAATATAAAGGCGGTCCATCAATTAATCTATATATATAAAAATGGATGTTTGTTGGTCCGTTGGTCCGTTCGTGAGTGATAATCTTCTACATCGCTCAACCAATCGTGATGAAACTTTGGGAAGATGTTTAGTATACTACCGGGATGGTTTCTGGCTAATTACTCTTTAGAAATAACCTTTCGTTACATTTTTATTTACAATAAAACGTAATTTCACTCGCAATCAGCGCCCCCTCGCGGCAGACGTATGGCCTAAAATAGCCTCGCATGAGCTTATTTGTAACGTTAAGCTTAGCCTATAGGTTAGGTACACAGCTTCGTACCCCCGCAACCTAGGTTCGAGGCTCAGCGTTGGTTTTTTTTTTTTCATTTCTTTTATATTATTGTAGCAAATTATTAAAAATATTATTTTATTTAAAATGTAGGCTTTTTAAAATAAAAATTAACATAAACAATTTTTTTATAATATTTGTAACAAACCTAGGTTCGAGGCTCAGCGTGGGTGTCTTTTCTATTTTCGTTTCTTTTATATTATTGTAGCAAGGTCTGTTTTTACAGCATTATTATATTTTGATTGGTTTATTTTAAATATGTTTGTTATGAAGGCTCTATGTAATACTATTTAGAGCACATTTTACATTTTAAACACCTAAGCCCCCCTCTTTTTAATATTGTAGTGAAGGCTCTATGTAATACTATTTAGAGCACATTTTACATTTTAAACACCTAAGCCCCCCTCCTTTTAATATTGTAGCAAAATATTAAAAGTCTTATTTTATTTTAGATGTTTGCCATGAAACTTTGGGAAGTTGTTTAGTATACTATCAGGACGATTTCTGGCGAATTATTTTAGAATAATATTTATAACAATAATTATAGCGAAATTAAGCCATAGTGATTATATTCTGTGTTTGTGCATATGTAAATATTTTACAGAAAATGTGAGAACGTTCTATTAGAATATCTCGAAAACAAAAAACACTACATATAAACGAGTACACTGACATTTATTAATGCAGTGATTATAATCAGTGATTACAATGAAGGGCTATATTATCTATATATATAAAAATCACTTTCAAATATTAACGTAACGTTCCATTCTCAATCCCGTAGGGCTTTAGATCGGCTAAAACATTTTTATCTTTATAAGTGAATATTAACTTTACTGTACTGAATAGTTTAGTATAATGTTAATTTAACATATTACAATTTAGCCACAGCAACGCGTGGCCGGGTTCGCTAGTATTATATAAAAGGGCGTACCTGGATCTGTGAAGAAATAAAAAAAATATTTTTCTCAAAATATTTCGAGAGATTGCTCCCTCTTTTATCAATCTGTACAATAAATTGATAAAGTGGGAGCAATATCTCGAAATATTTTGAGAAAAAAAAATGTTTTTTTTTTCTTTACAGATCCAGGTACGCCCTTTTATATAATATTAAAAGAAAAGTTTATAGTTTAGCCCAACTAAAAAAAACTTCTGGTAGTTATGATGTATGTAACTAAGTGGATTAGGTTGTTTCTACATCATGTCTTCTAATATATTTACAACTCGGCTCTTAATTCTGTCACTATTTTCAAACTTCTATCTTATAAGGGGGAAAAAAGCATATCCTAATCGTGCAATTGAAAGAGTTGATGTTGCACGATAAGGAAATGCCCATTTCATTTTTCTTAATTTATGTACCTTATCCCAATAATATGTCACACTTGTACTATTTTTCCACATTCTATCATATTGTAAAAGGTTGTTAGAGATAGAAGCTGATTTTTGTTTTTGATGGTCCAGTGGACGCCAGAGAGGCTGGAGAAGGAACCATGGAGCTGGTGCTGACCACCAAGAAGTCTTCCGTCAGGGCAGACATCTCCATGAAGAGCATAGGACTGTATGACGTCACTTTTGTACCTCAGGACAAGATTCCACATTATCTCACCATCGCCTTGAATGAGGAGGACGTCGTAGGTGGGTCTTCCATCCGAATTGCTCTTTATTTCATAATACAATATAATGCAGCTTATGATTGTAGAAACGAAATTTGAAAATTATCCCGCATGCGTGTTTCTTTTGAATGAAAAATTGAAATTTATTTTAAGAAGAAATAACGATTATTTATAACCTTAGGAATGAAGTATGAAAGGATGAATTGTGAAGAGTAATAATAAACGGAAAAATAAATTGTCCAGGGATGGGAATTTATTTTTCCGTTTATTATTACTCTTCACAATTCATCCTTTCATACTTCATCCTTAAGGTTAGAAATAATCGTTATTTCTCCTTAAAAATAAATTTCGATTTTTCGTTCAAAAGAAACATTTTCGGGATATTTATTTTATGTTGAAACTTGTAACTTTTGAAATGTCAACTCATGGACTCGCTTTCAATATCTTTCTTTACACCAGCCAAACAAGAATACGTTATACATGGGCCTGTTTTATATTTTAATGATCCATAATAACAAGTTTAGGATTAAATACTTGTAATTTGAAGAAGGAATCAAAGTTTACGGAGACAAGTTTTTTTTTTACTTATGCGGTATAATCGGCAAGATTTCAGACTATGACGTCCCTCAACATGCAATTATCCAAGAAACTAGAGGAAAAGCCCTGTAGTTTCTTGGAAAGTAGCCTGTTGAAGAGCGTCATAGTCTGAAAGCTTGCCGATTATACCGCATAAATAAAAGAAACACGTCACCATAAACTTTGATCCCTTTTTCAAGATGATGTCTGGTGATTTCTTGTAAATTAAATACTTTGTTAATAATATTGTTAGTTCGCTGTTGAAGTCTTTTATTTACATGTCACATTTTAACTTACATTCTACATCTTTTCTTATGGATTTAATTGTAACTTTTTACAACTTATTCTTCTCTTCTTCTTCTTTCTTATCTCCACTCAATCATATTACGGTATCAAGCTTGTAAAGTTGACAAACATCATAATTGGGTGAAGTAGAATGCGTCTGCCTTTATCATTAAGACTGGGAGCACTACTCAGTGGCAGGCCGACTTAGCTCCAAAAGAAATGTCCGCCTCTGACATGAGGAACAGACGCCATGTGCAGCCGCTCCTAACATGGAGTACAAACGCTGCTCATCCTGTATCCCTGGATTAGGAGCCCTTACAGGGTACTATCAGCCGGGCCAGCTGAGCCCAGGTTTTTTAGTGAGCTTGTTACTGCTCCCCCTCCTCCTTTTTCATCCGGGCTTGGGACCGGCAAAGGCAGAGTTTTACAACTTATTTACTTTTAATAACTTTCATGTATAATTATTTTTGCATAATTTTGTTTTCTACAATTATTTTACATACTTTATATCGTTAAATTTGCATACTTTTGTTTTTATATTATTTAAGACAATTAATCTTTAGTTAGAAAGTTTCTAAAAACATTTAGTTGGTAAATAAACTTCTAAAAGGCTTCTCGGATGTTTTCTCCCAGTAGATCAGGTCACCAGCGCAACAATACAATCCCTTCGGTATAATTAATAATAAAAGACAATTCGCCGAGAGAAAAGTTTCTTTCTATATATATCGGCCATACAAGTTTTCGGTTTCAACAGCCCTTCGACAGGTATAACAACGCTACTAAGGTTTTTTGAAAACCTTTTCAAAAGCGTAGTTATTTATACCTGTTGAAGGTACCGTCTGTCTGTCCAAAAATATTGCAATCGATTTTTTATATACTTTTAGGGCATGTAGGAATATGAAATTTGGTACACCTTTTAGATCTCGATGACAATGCAAGTTGACAAATTTTCAGACTTCTGGGTTATCAGGGTAGCCGGAAATGTACAAATTTCCAAATTGCCTTTCAAATTTTGTAAATTAATTTTTAATGTTTTAATAATAGCTACAACGTAATATAAAATTGTCATAGAGAATGTGTGTGTATAAATCCGGAAAGTTGTCTTCTTCTTCTTCCTTATCTCCACTCAATCATATTAGGGTATCAAGTTGTGACCCTTGATGGTGTCTGTTTGACAACCATAATGACTGGGTGAAGTAGAATGCGTCTGCCTTTGTCATTAAAACTGGGAGCATGGAAAAATGTCTGACTGAATGATGTTGCAGGAAGTCCCTTCAAGATCGAAGTCCGAGACTCCCAGAGTCCTGGAAAGTCTGGAGCAGGGGACGTGGTGAAGCAGCACGGGCTGGTGGGGTCGGTCAACACGCTGGAGGTGGAGGCCGCGGGCGTGGAGGGAGACCTGGAGGCTCGGGTTACTGGTGAGTACAGTACTTAACTACATTGTTTAGAGAAACACACTCTATGACATGTTGGATTTATATATAAGAATGGGGGTCAGAGAGTGAAAGAATGGTCTAAACCGTTGGTTTTAGACCGCTACGACCCGGGATCGAATCCCGCACTGGGCACTTTTTTTCTAATTAAAACATTATCTTGAAGATAGAGGTTGCCTGGCTGCCATTTATATTTCGGTAAAAAATGGACACTTCTGCCTTGAGAACAATTTTTAACGCCTTTCCAAATGCTTTTTTTTTTTCTCCTGACGAAGACAAACGATTTTTGTTGAAACGTTAAGAAAAATAAAACTTTAACTGGCCGAAGTGTCCATTTTTTCCAAAATTATTTTAATTGCCAAAAATTGTAATGCCAATGGCTGGCTGTTCTAGCTGAGATAGACTTAATTGGGGATGTGCTGTTCAGGTCCGATGGGCTCGGTGATATCCTCCACGGTAGTCCGGACAGAACGAGGGACCTACAAGGTGGAGTACCACTCCCGGGAGATCGGACTCTACAAGGTGGAGTTACTACACCGCGGAGCCCCCATCACTCCCAAGCCTTTCCTTGTGGAGGTGTGCGACCCCAGCCGTGTCAAGTTGCTAGACTTGGAGGACGGCATCATCAACCGAGATCTCTCCTTCAAAGGTGAACGTTGTCAGATTCTGGTGACAACACATGAAAAACACTCGAAATATTAAAATAAATATTCATTCAAGTGAATCCAACGCATTAGACCCATATTATAAAAAGGTTCTCCCTTATTGGGAAGTGAAATAGAATCTATCTTAAGAAGGATTTGACTTAAGTAACGCTTGAATTAAATATGTATTGATACATGCATCGCCCTAAACTAAATAACACAAACATTTTTTACTCAATACTGATAAAAGGAATTATTTTACTGAATTGTCAACTCGAGTTAACCATTAATCTATTAAGAAAAAAAGGCATTACCTGATCGTGTAACTTAAAGTTGCTGATGACTTGCGCCATCTATCGGAATAAATATCAACTATTCTCGTTGATTTTTAATTATTCCAGAATCGGCTAAATACCCGTTCTTGATTAATTAAGAAACGGTATTTGGCCAATTCTGGAATAATTAAAAATCAACGATTATTTGATATTTATTCCGATAGATGGCGCAAGCCATCAGCAACTTTCAGTTGCACGATCAGGTAATGCCTTTTCCTAATTTATCTACCTGATCCAATTAAAAATTCACTTTTGTACTATTTTTCACATTAATCTATTGCCAAATCAAATTTGAAAATATACTTTTACCTGAAGGCCTGATAGTTTTACTCAATATTGTTGCATGGAATTATTTTATCATTTTGAATTTCTATCTTATGCTAGTTTCTCAGAGAATTGAAGAGGAGCCGAGAATTAAAGCTGTCGTGTGCAGTGGACGCATCCAGAGCAGGCCGTGGTAACCTAGTGGTCGCGGTGTCCTCCGGCGGGAGGGAGGTGCGGCACTCCAGCAAGGAGATTGGCCACGGCATCTACCAAGTCTCCTTCACCCCCCGCATCGACCTTCCCCACAAGATCGACGTCTACTACAACGGCCACCAGGCTCCCAGTAATTTGCACATTTTCTACCTACACTTTGTTCCACAGTTTTACTTCTTTACCAGAGGAATTTGATAATTGGAAGTTGAGACTATGTACAGAAGAATTTGAAAATATAAAATGTAATTCATTTCGGTATTTTATATTTATCATAGTTGTGGTGATGGTGTCTTGTCTATGGAGCAGATCAGATCGGTCCGTGTACTCTGATCACAATACCGGCCAACTGAGGTGGTGTCTTGTTTATGGAGCAGATCAGATCGGTCCAAGCACCCTGATCACAATACCGGTCAACTGAGGTGGTGGTGTCTTGTCCATGGAGCAGATCAGATCGGTCCGTGCACCCTGATCACAATACCGGCCAACTGAGGTAGTGTCTTGTCCATGGGGCAGATCAGATCGGTCCATACACCCTGATCACAATACAGGCCAACTGAGGTAATGGTGTCTTGTCCATGGCGCAGATCAGATCGGTCCGTGCACCCTGATCACAATACAGGCCAACTGAGGTAATGGTGTCTTGTCCATGGCGCAGATCAGATCGGTCCGTGCACCCTGATCACAATACCAGCCAACTGAGGTGGTGATGGTGTCTTGTTTATGGAGCAGATCAGATCGGTCCATGCACCCTGATCACAATACAGGCCAACTGAGGTGGTGATGGTGTCTTGTCCATTGAGCAGATCAGATCGGTCCATGCACCCTGATCACAATACCGGCCAACTGAGGTGGTGATGGCGTCTTGTCCATTGGGCAGATCAGATCGGTCCATGCACCCTGATCACAATACCGGCCAACTGAGGTGGTGGTGGTGGTGTCTTGTCCATTGGGCAGATCAGATCGGTCCATGCACCCTGATCACAATACCGGCCAACTGAGGTGGTGGTGGTGGTGTCTTGTCCATTGGGCAGATCAGATCGGTCCATGCACCCTGATCACAATACCGGCCAACTGAGGTAATGGTGTCTTGTTCATGGAGCAGATTAAATCGGTCCATGCACCCTGATCACAATACCGGCCAACTAAGGTGGTGATGGTGTCTTGTCCATTAGGCAGATCAGATCGGTCCATGCACCCTGATCACAATACCAGCCAACTGAGGTGGTGATGGTGTCTTGTCCATTGGGCAGATCAGATCGGTCCATGCACCCTGATCACAATACCGGCCAACTAAGGTGGTGATGGTGTCTTGTCCATTAGGCAGATCAGATCGGTCCATGCACCCTGATCACAATACCGGCCAACTGAGGTGGTGATGGTGTCTTGTCCATTGGGCAGATCAGATCGGTCCATGCACCCTGATCACAATACCGGCCAACTGAGGTAATGGTGTCTTGTCCATGGGGCAGATCAGATCGGTCCATGCACCCTGATCACAATACCGGTCAACCGAGGTGCCTTTTCCGTATGGATGTCCTCTTCTGGATTGATGTCTGCCATATAGAGGGCTGCAAGGATGGCCGGGCAACTGTATATGTGGTCCTATCATAGTTGTAATCCATAGAATAGTTCACGATACTCTCGTTAGGACATATAAGAGAAATGTTATTACATAAATACATGAAATGATAAAATATATATAAATATTCAGCATATATATATATATATATATATATATATATATATATATATATATATATATATTAAGAAAAAGGCATCTCCTTATCGTGCAACTGAAAGTTGCTGATGGCTGGCGCCATCTATCGGAATAAATATCAACTATTATCGTTGATTTTTAATTATTCCAGAATTGGCCAAATACCCATTCTTGATTAATCAAGAAAAGCTAACCACGGACGCGTTTCGGGCTGGAATAATTAAAAATCAACGATAATAGTTGATATTTATTCCGATAGATGGCGCCAGCCATCAGCAACTTTCAGTTGCACGAAAAGGAGATGCCTTTTTCTTAATTTATGCACCTTATCCCAGTACAATGTTACATTTGTACTATTTTTTCACATATATATATATATATAATCTAAATTTGAAATTCATATAACCACCACCAACAAATCAAATAACCACCAACTCTTCTTTCCCGCTAGACAACAGACAATAAACAATGTAATAGATCTATATCAATTTGTAAATAGCAGAGAGAATTATCATAGATTTAACTATTTTTGTAAATATATTTGTGATTATCTTTCTAACCTGAAAGGTTCAGGTTCCTAATATATATTATTGTTTCTCTTTTTATTTTGATTACTTTCTTGTATAATATGTTTATAACTGTTTCTGTTTAAAAAAATGTAAATTGACGCAAATATCCCTAGCCGGGATATCGCGTTTTGTATGCTGAAATAAATAAATATAACCAACATTATAACCTATATCGAAGTTTTTCTGCATTTTAAACTAAATCTATGAAAAAACTTCATAAAGAGAGGCGAATTGCCTCTTTAAATATTGGGGTTATATTTATTTATTTAAAACACACAAAACGCTATATGAATTAATGATTATAATAATTAAATGAATTTCAAATTTATATCTAATATATAGGCTGAATATTTATATATAGAATATAATTATTTATCTCCAATATATTTATATCTCCTGTCGAGAATTATTAGGATCGACGTAATACACTGCATATTAGCTTCATACACTTGGCTATTTTGTGAGAATGAACTTCACGATCACAAAAAACGACAAACTCGGCCATTTTCCGATTTTTTGTAGAACGTTCCAATATATGGCAGGGAGGAGACATGGACGTTGAAACAAGAGATTCTAGGAGATGAAATTGTAGACTCGTCATTGTTTCTTATCCCCTTGTGTAAAGCTTACACGAACTCCATGAGTTCATACTCCTCGAGCTCAGCAGCAGGTTGTTGTTGTTTCTTATCCCCTTGTGTAAAGCTTACACGGATTCCATGAGTTCATACTCCTCGAGCTCAGCAGCAGGTTGTTGTTGTTTCTTATCCCCTTGTGTAAAGCTTACACGAACTCCATGAGTTCATACTCCTCGAGCTCAGCAGCAGGTTGTTGTTGTTTCTTATCCCCTTGTGTAAAGCTTACACGAATTCCAAGAGTTCATACTCCTCGAGCTCAGCAGCAGGTTGTTGTTGTTTCTTATCCCCTTGTGTAAAGCTTACACGAACTCCATGAGTTCATACTCCTCGAGCTCAGCAGCAGGTTGTTGTTGTTTCTTATCCCCTTGTGTAAAGCTTACACGGATTCCATGAGTTCATGCTCCTCGAGCTCAGCAGCAGGTTGTTGTTGTTTCTTATCCCCTTGTGTAAAGCTTACACGGATTCCATGAGTTCATGCTCCTCGAGCTCAGCAGCAGGTTGTTGTTGTTTCTTATCCCCTTGTGTAAAGCTTACACGAACTCCATGAGTTCATACTCCTCGAGCTCAGCAGCAGGTTGTTGTTGTTTCTTATCCCCTTGTGTAAAGCTTACACGGATTCCATGAGTTCATGCTTCTCGAGCTCAGCAGCAGGTTGTTGTTGTTTCTTATCCCCTTGTGTAAAGCTTACACGGATTCCATGAGTTCATGCTCCTCGAGCTCAGCAGCAGGTTGTTGTTGTTTCTTATCCCCTTGTGTAAAGCTTACACGGATTCCATGAGTTCATGCTCCTCGAGCTCAGCAGCAGGTTGTTGTTGTTTCTTATCCCCTTGTGTAAAGCTTACACGGATTCCATGAGTTCATGCTCCTCGAGCTCAGCAATAGATTGTTGTTGTTTTTATCCCCTTGTGTAAAGCTTACACGGATTCCATGAGTTCATACTCCTCGAGCTCAGCAGCAGGTTGTTGTTGTTTCTTATCCCCTTGTGTAAAGCTTACACGAACTCCATGAGTTCATACTCCTCGAGCTCAGCAGCAGGTTGTTGTTGTTTCTTATCCCCTTGTGTAAAGCTTACACGAACTCCATGAGTTCATGCTCCTCGAGCTCAGCAGCAGGTTGTTGTTGTTTCTTATCCCCTTGTGTAAAGCTTACACGAACTCCATGAGTTCATACTCCTCGAGCTCAGCAGCAGGTTGTTGTTGTTTCTTATCCCCTTGTGTAAAGCTTACACAAACTCCATGAGTTCATACTCCTCGAGCTCAGCAGCAGGTTGTTGTTGTTTCTTATCCCCTTGTGTAAAGCTTACACGAACTCCATGAATTCATACTCCTCGAGCTCAGCAGCAGGTTGTTGTTGTTTCTTATCCCCTTGTGTAAAGCTTACACGAATTCCAAGAGTTCATACTCCTCGAGCTCAGCAGCAGGTTGTTGTTGTTTCTTATCCCCTTGTGTAAAGCTTACACGAATTCCATGAGTCCATGCTCCTCGAGCTCAGCAGCAGGTTGTTGTTGTTTCTTATCCCCTTGTGTAAAGCTTACACGAATTCCATGAGTTCATACTCCTCGAGCTCAGCAGCAGGTTGTTGTTGTTTCTTACCCCCTTGTGTAAAGCTTACACGAATTCCATGAGTTCATACTCCTCGAGCGTAGCCTCGTCATGTTGTTGTTTCTTATCCCCTTGTGTAAAGCTTACACGAATTCCATGAGTTCATGCTTCTCGAGCGTAGCCTCCTCATTCTAACGTCCTTGTTGCGACAGGCTGTCCCCAGATCGTGGACATCAGGGACCCAAGCCATTCCATCATCGCCCATGGACCTGGACTCAAGTCCGCAGCCAATTCCAAGAATGCATCCTTCTACATCGAGACCGGTGGACTAGGAGAGGCCAAGGACTTCGATATCCTTATCACAGGTGAATCCTATGTAGATTGCCCACTTTCAAGAAGTTATTAAATATTTCGGCGCATCTGTATAATTTATAGTATATATAACTTCTGCGCTTGCAAATATATTTATGAACCACATGGACAATAGAATTATGCAAGAGAGACAGCTAAATATAATATTATGGAAGCGATACATCGATGATGTATTATGTATCACTGAAATCAATAGCAACGTTCTAAACTTCGTAAACAATTTAAAACCATTTTTCAAATTCACCAATGAAATAGAAGAAAATGGAACTTAATCTTTCTTTGATATAAAACTGATGATGACCAACAATAAGATAGAAACAGATATATACCGGAAACCTCCCCACACAAGTTCATTTATCAATATCACATCATTTGGTCCCATAAACCATAAAATATCGGTATTCAAAACATTATCAAAAATAATCCACACCCACTGATCTCAAAATATGGAAATCATTGAAAAAGAAAAAAAAAAATTATCCAAGGAATTGCAATATAATGAATATCCCAAACAATTTATCAAAAAACATATTTATAGTAAAATAAACTCTTCAAAAAACAATAGTCAAGTTCAGAACCTTTCGTGTACACTTCCATACAGTTAGGGAATTGAAAGAATAGGGCAGAACTCTCAAAAGTTATAATATAAATATAAGATACCAATCCGCTCCAAACTTAAAAAAAAAACATTCTCCGTCACCCTTCAACTAAACGCAACCCAAGACAGGAAACCCAAACCAATCTCATATATTGCATTCCATGCAAATCATGTACATTATCTTACATTGGAGAAACTGGAAATACCTTAAAAGAAAGAATCAATCAGCACAAGGCAGCCTTCAAAAATAATAGCCCATTATCACTCCTAGTAGACCATGCAATAAAACAAGGACACATACCAGATTTTGAAAATTCCAAGATATTATACAGAAACATACAAGATAAACATGCAAGATTATTTCTAGAGAGCTGGGATTCTATAGAGAACAAAAATAGTATCAATAGAAGAATAGATATACCCCAATCATACCTACAGATAAAACAGTAATTATAGAATATTTACAATAGTATTTTAATAATATAAAATTTAAAAAGTAATCATATTTTTATTGAATGGTTTGGCCACACTACTTTATTCGAAACCTCGCCACTCGTACATCACGTGGATGTTTACAAGGTTAGAATCCCCGAGGAAAATGGCGAACAGTCTCATCGAAATATTGAATATTTTAATAAATTATTTTGATCCAAAATAAGCGCTATTGATTTTAAATATATATATATATATGAAAAATAATTTAAAAAATAATAATAAAATGGTCAGGCGTTGGTATTAAAATCAAAGAAGGCATATCCTGACCACGAGCACATGAGCTTTTTAGATGACAGAGCGCCATCTAGTGTAACAGAAATAAATTAAACGCTATTTTTCACATATATATATATATACTATTATAAAGATATATATTAGGTGTTATATATATACTATTAGAGATTATATATAATGTGTTTAAAAACTCTCTAAAAAAGATATATTAAGGGTATAGAACCCCAGTAAACCCACTAACCCGGTGATGTCGACAGCCCCCAACGGCTCCCCAATGCCAGTCAAATGTTACCAACAGAAGGACGGCAGTCTGCTGGCCGAGTGGTGTCCACAGATGACAGGTAGGTACTCTATACAGTCCTGAGGAGTCCAGGGACTGAGCTGTGTGGCAGGGAGTCACAAGGTTGAGGTCCTATACGCTGGCAAGCCAGTCTCCGGGTCACCGTTCACCACGCAGGTCTTTGACTCCCACAAAGTTTCCATCCAGAAGATAAAGACCACCACCTTCACTGTTAACGAACGTATCTCCTTCACGTGTAAGTTTCATGGATTATACTTGTTTGAACTCCAAATAATCTCATCTGTTATAAACCCAAGTTTCTACATTGTAAAGCCTCTCTTCTTTTGTTCCATTAATCTTGATACAATAATAATTAATAAATAAAAATAAATTTAAAAAAGCTTTTATTTAAATGCACGAAAAAGTAAAAAATAAAATATTTTATCTTCTATCATTGAGCAATTAGATGTATCTGAGTGAAAATAAAAGCGGCGGGGGACGATCATCATGAATTTCGAACTTGATGTGATTTAATATGTAGCAACTGATCAGATATTTTTATAAATTCTTTAGAATCTCACTTCATTTTACATGTATATTTATGGGATAGATAAATAACATTTGAAAAAATATATATATATATATTCTCTCAGTATAGTGTCAACCGATGTGGTATTCAAGTCACATATTACTTCATTGAATAAAAAATTTAAAAAACTGAATCTCTCAATATTAAAGTGAGTACATCGAGGTGGTGGCGCAGTGAGCCGGAAGGACGCAGGGTTCGCCGAGCTGGACGTCACCGTCACCAGTCCCCTGGGCCGACACCTGCCCATCGAGGTGAAGGGGACACCGGACGGGGACGGCGAGGTGATCGAGTTCACCCCCACGGTCCCTGGGAAATACAAGATCGCCATCACCTACGGGGGCCAGGAAGTCCCAGGTAGCTTATGCGAACAACATCTGTATCACAGCAGCCATCACCTGTCATATTCATAACATATTCTCCAAATACAATAAACTCATTCTAGAATCTACAATCTCCAAAGACAATAACAACATAAACAGAAGATCTACCCCCAGTTTCTGTGAATCTCTATTGTATGTGTATTTAACGCCTGTGCGGAGTCAGTGTCCTGATTAAGCACGACCGCGTGAAAGCTTGCCTCCTAATATCTGAATAAAGAAACTCGGAAAATAGTTTAATATTTATTTAATTCAACTATATATAATACTAGACGAATGACCCGGCTTCGCCCGAGAATTCCCCCGAGTGCAATTTCCTTCATACTGAAAGTACATCAATAATAAATAGTAGAAGTGCCATAGAATAGCAATACAGAAGTAACATATAAACCACAGGCAAAAAGTGTGTGTGATGGCAAAAATTGTATTATATTAGTGTTTAGGTATTGATTTAATTATTTTCTGCAATCTCTCCATTTATTTGTTTCAAAATCAATATAGTTTAAATAGATTACAGCTTTTCCACCCAACCCCCGAGGTACCCGCCCCAGCGCATTAACCCTTGAAATTGCCTGAGTTGAGTGAGTGACTGCGATGCCCATCTTCTCAGTAAGAATAAGAAAAAATAGGTTTATAAAAAAATTAATCCAAAATACTAGCATGAAAATATTTTTCTGTGAAAATAAAAGTGCACATGGAAATCAGGCAAACATATGTGTTTCCTAATGACTGCGACTGTATTTTAAACGATTTAAAAAAAGAGATAAAAAAACAAAGGCCAGAACAATAATTAATAAAAAATAGGAAAGCCATTATTCACACACAGTAACGCTAATTTTGTAAAGTTTTTTTTTTTTAATTGCATTGTGTGTGCACTTACCTTAACTTAGTTAGTAATATAAATTTCTCTCTCAATACTCAATACTTTTTTTTAAAAAGTTACACTCGTATAAAAAATATTTCAAAAAAAGTACGTAAGCAACTTGAAAAAAAAAAAAATGCAGAACGCTCATTGGTCGCATAATTAGCCTGGTGTTGTTACTTCGCCTCGTATTTACTCCACGTAAAAAAAAGTTCTTCAAATGAAAAAAATAAATAACCAAAAATACTAATCAAAATGTAGCCGAATATTTTCCTCAGGTTTATAAAAAGTGACATGCAAAATATGGTACCAATTGGTTCAGTAGTTTTTGAGTTTATCGCGAAACAGACATTGACTTTTATATATTAGAAGATTATTTGCATCTATATTTCAAGTACAAAATATTCCACTATTTCACGAATGTCACCATTCTCACATCTCCCCCATAGGAAGTCAGTAGTGACAGATGTGTGGTGGAGCAGGCAGTCCTATCACCTTCCTGGCTCAGGACGGCGGGACTCCTAAAATGGAAGGGTCCGGACTGACACTGGCTCAGTATAACCTCCCGGCCACCTTCAGGATCCTCAGCAAGGGGCTTTGGGGCCGTCCAGATGTCCGCGTCGTAGGTAAGTACACGTCCTACCTAACTTGAAAGTATCAAGTGTATAACGGCTAAGCACACAGTACGTTAATACATTATAATACGGCTTGTGGTTGTAAAACGACATTTGAAAAATCATACCGCATGTGTTTCTTTTCAACGAAATTTCAAAATATATTTTAAGGAGAAATAACGATTATTTATAACCCTAAGGATGAGGTATGAAAGGATGAATTGTGAAGAGTAATGATAAATGTAAAAATAAAAGTGTCCTTTCATACCTCATCCCTAGGGTTAGAAATAATCGTTATTTCTCCTTAAAATAAATTTTGATATTTCGTTGAAAAGAAACACATGCGGTATGATTTTCAAATGTCGTTTTACACAGTACGTTATCTTGGTTAAGGGACTTTAAATCAGCAGAATAACAATACCATCAAAAGTTGAAATCGTCCGTAAGCCCTTCCAGTATATAGAGTGAAACAGCAAAGATGGCTGTACGCAGGGCCAGAGACGGAACCCGAGGTGACCATAGAAGAGGAAGAGAGCGGCTCCTATGTGGTGACGTATGAGCCACAGGAGGTGGGCGTGTTCGACGTCCAGGTGCTGTGGAACGGACGCGAGATACCAGGTATGTGCATTCATCAGTTCTTCCAACAGCCGCACCATGCCGACTCTGTGGCAGGGAGCCCATTCCATCCCAAGGTGGTCAACCCCCACAAGGTCCGGGTCATCGGAGGCTGGGAGAACCTGGTGGATGACAAGAACAGGATTGCCCTCACCATTGGAGAGGAGAAGAGGATACCGTTCGACATCAGCGACTGTGGGCCAGGTACTGTTGTCTCTGGTCGTTGTAGCTCAGTAGCTATCTCTCTCTCTCTTCCCGCGGTGGGCGCTACCAATGACGACCGTATATATTTACATATATATGTATATTTATCAATTATTTTTATCTATTTATTCCTATATTTATCATTATATAATCGTATTTATTCATATTTATTAAATTTTGTAATGAACCATATATGTATAATCTTATATGAACATTGTAATAAATCAGTTTCAATCTCAATCTCTCTCTCTCTCTCTCTCTCTCTCAAGGGAAGAAATTTTCAATTGTTAGCTCCTATCGCTGATTCTTATAGTTCGCCATTGTTGGTGGTGGTGCTTATCTCTATGGTTAAACCAATTCCTGAAGTCCACTCCTCTCCAATTTTGCAATGGTAGTTATAGGCCTGGAAAATAGGTTCTCTATTGTCAGTTCTGAGCATGACAAGATATGCTCCGGAGAAGCTTCCGCACTATTGAATTTCAAGCAGTTATTAAAGTTTTTTTTGTACATTTGGAAATTTTAAGGTTTTTATATGGCCACTTCTTAGTCTTTCTAAAGCTGTTGATTTCTATTGAGTTTTTGAAGTTCTTCTAATTGTTTCAATGGTTTGTACCAGTGATGATTTGGATAAGCTGTCAGTTTTGATTTATTTTCTTTTTTTTTATATACGTTTATATTTCTTCAAAGGTAAGATTATTGCTTGGTAAGTGACACGCTTTTTTTTGCTAATTTGTCTGCCTCTTCATTAAGAGATATGTCGACATGGAAAGGATCCATTGGAAGTTAATTTTTGTTCCTTTGTTTAGAGTTTTGAGTTTTTTTTAAATATTATTTTTGTTGTTTTATCATTTATATTTTTTGGAGATGTTGTATGGCACTTTTGCTGTCTGAGAACATCCAAATTTCTTCATAATGTTTGTCTATGGTATAGAGTGCGTTCGACACTGTTGTCCTAGCTGGAATTTTTGCAATGAACACACTCATAGAGCCTTTTTATAAAGTTCATACTCTTGTCATCCAGTATTTTTCTATATCTCCCTACAGTCAGAGATTTGTTTAAACAGCTGGTAGCTTTATTTAGAATTCGAAACTAGTATAGACGCGTATGATTCTTTTAAAAATTAAACAATTTTCTTACTGCCCTTACTGTAATTAAAAATTAATGGGAGGGCCTGGTTTATCACTGATGAGTGCAATAGAAATTTGTTTAATTTTTCAAAGAATCATACGTGTCTATAATTGTGTCGAATTATCATAACAGATAACGCACTAATGTATCATACCTATATTTAGGTTGCTAGACTTATTAACTCTCAAAGAATAACCTATAAACTTCTTTTCCTTATTCGCCAGACACTTGCTATTAATTATTTCGCGGAAGAATAATATTTTCTTGCGTAGAAGAGGAAAATTTAATAGAATCATGTAAATATCGTTTCTTTTCATTTTGAAAGATAAAAACGCTTCTCTACACAAGCCCCCCTCTATTCTATAGAAAATTAAATCAATAAAACATATTTATATATTTTTGAGAGCACACAAATGAAATACAAAGTCAGAAGCAAAACATCAACCCAAATGTGACTAATGTACAGTTAAACCTGTCTATAACGCCTCCTCTAAATAGCGCCTCCCTCTCTATAGCGCCCGATTTTAAATATGTAGTACGATGCGATATTTACATTAAAAGTGACCTGTCTATAGCACCCCCTCTTATAGCACCCTATTTTGGTGAGTCCCAAGAGGGGGCGCTATAGACAGGTTTAACTGTAAATTGTCACAGTAATGAAGGTGACGTTTGGGTAGAATAAAATAATAATTTATTTGATGACTTTTAAAATCGTTTGAAGGATAAAAAGGGAAAGAGATAAACTAAGGTAAATGGATAAAAATAATTATAAATTAAAGAAGTAATGTCAAAGACCCAAACGGCTGGCTATCGGCTACGCCCCCTAAGATGGCGGCTAATGTTTACAAACTTCTCGCCTTGCACGCCCGCCATCTTTCTGAGCTTAGGTACATAACATTCGCCAACCTGCCGATGTATTATTTACAGTTACAGGCTATGTACATTTTTGGTCATTACAATACATATAAGGTTGTGCAATTTTGCAATCCTCGAAACTCTAAAAGCGTTAGCTGAAATAAGTAGCTAGAGCACAGAAGAACACCGGTGCCCCTCAGTTGTATGCTGCCTTTGTAATGTAGCCCAGCATTTCAAACATTGACGAGAATAGTAAACATAGCTCTGGGCCGTATATAAATCATTGTAAACTTGAGAGTCACCATGCTGCAAAAAGTTTGATAGTGTATTTTATTTTTTGAATTCTGTGATTTTTGTAGACATTTTTAAAACACATAAAAATATTAACTTTTCTATCATATTATACGAACAAGTTTATTTTCATTAAATGTCATTTTTACAAGCGCCACAACAACACCAGTTGTGGCCACATGACTGCATTAATCTCCATGAGTAGATGTAGATAGAATGTGGCGGTGTAGGTAAACTGAAGGCCGAGGTGCGCGGTCCCAATGGCATGATGGAGACCAGCCTGGACCAGACAGGCAATCACAGGCATCACTTAGCATTCACGCCTACAGAACCAGGTAGGATGTCGCTTAAGCTGGATATCTTCGGGTTCTTTAATATTTTATTTACAGGGGAGTACTTAATCTACATGTACTTCTCCGATATCCCGCTGCCCAAGTCTCCCTTCGTGGCCTACGCCGAGGAAATCGGTCCCATCCTGGACCATACTCGGGTGATCCTCAGAGGTCACGGATTGACCACAGCCAAAGTTGGACTTGAATCAGAGTTTATCATCGATGGTTCTGAAGCTGGGCCAGGTATTTGTCTTCTCTGTAATGCTTTCATTGCTTATCACTGGGTTGCTGTAGGTTTGCCGGAGGTCTCTCTGTCTGGGTCTAAGGGCGAAATTCCAGTGAAGCTCTCCACCATGGGTAACAACACTTACAGAGCCCACTACACACCAACCAGCGCGGGTGAGCTAACGTCGACTTATAATTGTTGTAGACAACTCTCAAGTGTGATTCTACAGGCACATATCATCTCAACGTGATGTGGTCCGAACGCCAGATCAAGGGCTGTCCGCTCAAGATCGTGGTCAACTCTAGCAGTGATGCCTCCAAAGTCCAGTGCAGTGGAGAAGGACTGAAGTCTGGCACTGTGGGCAAAGACATCAAAGCCTTCATAGACACTCGTCGGGCTGGGCCTGGTAGGTTTATGTGTTAGATTTTTATTCTATAAAATTCGCGCTGAATATTTTTTTTCAGATTGGTTTTTGCTTCAACACGAATAAGATTTAAGAAAAAGGCATTTCCTTATCGTGCAACTAAAAGTTGCTGATGGCTTGCACACAGGAAAGATCTACGAACCAGAAGACCTGGTCTGGATCTTCATTCCTTTTCGACTTGTTGGATTTTCTGAAATACTCCTAAGACGATACTTCGGTCCCTTCAGGGTTACAAATAAAATATCGGACGTGACCTACGAGGTCGAAGCAGTCAGTCAACAAGGTAGAAGACAAAAGAAGCGCGACACCGTCCATATCCTCAGGATGAAGCCGTACTATGACCCATCAAGACATAAAGTTTCGTTGATTTTTTAAATTATTCCAGAATTGGCAAATACCCATTCTTGACTAATGGGATGGAATAATTAAAAATCAACAAATAGTTGATATATAATCCGACAGATGGCACAAGCCATTTATCCACCTGTTCCCAGTACAATGTCAATTTTGTACATTTTCTCACAGAAAAGTATTGTTTGAAATGCCATTTTGTGACTGGTTCGTATATAGAGTTAATTCAAACGTCACAAAATTTATTTTGAAGGAGAAATAAAACAGATTTACCATATTTGATTGTCTTATGTTTGTTTTAAAAGTTAAGTGGTATTTTCAAATATTTTTTTAAAAAAGAAATATTGGTATCTAAATCTTCCTGTTGATAAATACATATCCCATACCACGCAGTGGTTCAACCTGCTCCACGCTGACGAGTACCAACAGCCCGAAACACGTTCTTGAATGACTTTTCTGGATTTATCAAGAAAATGGGTTTGCCAAATTTCAGAGAACAGGCTAAATCAACGTTTAGTTTATTTCTGTTCCACTAGATGGCGCTCTGCTATCTAAAAAGCACATGTGCTCCTGGTAAGGATATGCCTTCTTTATTTTTAATATCCCACTTTGTAATTGTAGGTTTGCAAGCGTAGGGTCACTTCCCTTTACGCCTCGAAGCTAAGATTAAAAACAACTGAAGACTGTTGTTTATCGTTCGTATATTTTCAAAAGAATGTTTAAAACAAAAAGCACGTGACTGCCGGCGCGCGCGGCTGCCTGCCAGCGAGAGCAGTTTCACGCTACCGCCCGCCAGCGAGAGAAGTTTTTTCTTAATTACAATGCAAATCCTTAACTATATTTACAGGTTTCTATTTTATAAATATTTCACACTAGCCGAATGTCCCGGGCAACGCCCGGGTTTTACATGATTAAATGCTTTTATTCAAATACTATTCGTTACAATTATAAATTGGCGCCGTGGATGTCATTCTTGTATAATATATAAATGAGTTTAAAAAAAAAAAAAAGCATCGGCCGGGAATCGAACCCGGGCCGCCCGCGTGGCAGGCGAGCATTCTACCACTGAACCACCGATGGTTATGAGAAATGGCCATATTTGGGTATTTATTCCATTCACAAAGCAAACGGTGACAGAATTGATTAAGAAAGAGTTGATTATGACGCTGATAACTGTATATATATATTTACAATAATATTATAAGACTATAAAAGTAAGTACGCTATGTGTGCCCTTAGGGGAGTTGACAGCTCACTGCATGGGCCCCCACAAAGTGGCGTACTGCGAGCTGTACGACCACAGGGACGGCACGTTCACCCTCTACCTCAAGCCTCAGGAAGGTGGGAGACACGTTCTTACCATCAAGTATGGAGGGGAACATGTAAATGGTAGGTAGCATGTTGCATGTCTACATACAGGTCTGGTCTGACGATCTCTGATTATTCCAGGAAGTCCATTCAACCTCAGAATTGCTGGAGCTCCGGACGCCAGTAAGGTCCGGGTGTATGGACCGGGGATAGAGCCAGGAGTACTGGCGACGTACCAGAGTCGCTTCATTTGTGACACGCGAGGAGCGGGAGCTGGGCAGCTCACTGTCAGGATTCGTGGACCCAAAGGTAATTTTCTACACTGGGATCTTCTGTTTCGCGTTCGAATTAGTTCCATAATTTGGATATAACACATACACAACACACATGCGTTTGATAGAACGGTTCCTCTCTGCCTATATACCTCAGACCTCAGGTAATCCCATAGTCTTTCAAGATGCAAATTAAAAAAATCTCTGAGATTTCAAAAATCAATTTTTAGAGATGCCATTAAAGCTCCACCTCATCTTTTTCATTTGATTTCTATGCTAAGATATTCTGTTTCGCGTTCTAATGAGTTTTAAAATTTGTATATAACACATACACAACACACATGTGTCTGTTTATATACCTCACACTTTAGGTAATCACATAGTCTTTCAAGATTCAAATTCAAAAACATCTTTGAGTTTTCAAAAATCAATTTTTAGAGAAACTATTAACGCTTCACCTCATCTTTTTCATTTAATTTCTATGCTGGGATCTTCTGTTTCGCGTTCTAATGAGTTTTAAAATTTGTATATAACACATACACAACACATGTGTCTGTTTATATACCTCACACTTTAGGTAATCACATAGTCTTTCAATATGCTAATTCAAAAACATCTTTGAGTTTTCTAAAATTAATTTTTCGAGATACCATTAAAGCTCCACCTCATCTTTCTTACTTGATTCCTTAGCGCTTTCTTTGAAACGTATTCAAATTGTCGTAAACTATCTCAAGTTGTTTTGGCTGATTGTATGCTAGAATCTTATGGTAGTTTGTGAATGCAGGAGCTTTCCGAGTCGAGATGCAACGAGAAAGCCAAAAAGACCGTACAATCCTCTGCAAATACGATCCTACTGAGCCGGGGGATTATAGGATTGAAGTGAAGTGGTCTGGGGAACATGTCCCAGGCTCTCCCTTCATGGTGATGATCTTTGACACCCAGGAAGAGCTGACACACTATCTACAAGGCCAGTACCACCACAGCGAGCCTCACCTGCCTCCAGCTGACTACCTGGGGTCTGGGGGTAGCGTCACCTACGGCACCAGCTACGGCCAGATGTCTTGGCGAGGTAGCACAGCTGAACTCTAATCTTGTTGAATCCTGTACATAGCGGCAAGCTCGATTTAATAATAATTATTATTTTTTGATTGAAATTTTATTCAAAGTTTTTATATTTTATACAGTTAAACCTGTCTATAGCGCCCCCATCTAAATAGCGTCTTCCTATCTATAGCGCCCGATTTTAAACATTAAAATGTAAACATTTTATATTCAACGTGACCTGTCTATAACACCCTCTCTCTATAGCACCCTAATTTGGTGAGTCCCAAGAGGTAGCGCTATAGACAGGTTTAACTGTATAAATAAATATAGGCTTTTTATATATATACAGCTTTTTAAATAATTTTATTCTTTTCACAAGAGAGAATTAAAAAATAAATCTCTATATGATATATTGTGAAAGATAATATTTGTTGATTATTTTCAAAATATAAACTTTTATATTTAAAAATAATATATATATATAGTGAAAAGTAAATATATTTATTTTTTCATATATCTTTTACTCTCTTTTAAACTGTTTTTTTTTTCTTCTGAATCTTTATAACATAATTTTAAAGAGAAAAAAAAAGATATTATATATAGAGAGAAATATATGATATTGATTTGGTATTGGTAAAATATATGAATAATTTAGTTTTTTGTTTAACAATTCCATAACTTCTCTACCATCTCTAATCTTTTAGTACTTTTTGTCATTTCATTTTTTCAAATTCCCATTTTTTTATATTTACATTCCAATTTTATGATTATATTCGAACATTTTCTATATATACTTACTACTATACATTTTAATTTAAATTAATAGTTCTTTTTTAATTATATAAATATCGTGAAAAGGTAGGTGTGTGTATCAGTTACATATTTGCATATTTCCGTTTAACATGTTTTAAATCATTTCTCGCTAGTATAGTTATTATTCATTCTGAAGCAAAATAATTCAATTTTTGTATTCTAGATATGCTATTACATTTAGCGCTAATTAAGAATAATCTATGTATCGAACATTAAGTTTCACTTCAGAAATATATTGCCACGTGGAAAATTAAGAAAGACAAACTTCAGGATGATACAGCAATTTATTTAAAGCAAAAACAAACTATGAATGATAAACAAAAGATAAGCAAAGAGATAAGTTTACAGAGTATCAAAATATAAACATAATAAATGATACTCTGTTAATAAAATTATAAATAAACATTCAGTACTTTTGTCTGAAGATGGTAACAACGCTGTTACCGAAACGTCACACACTATTTATTTATTTGGATTTGGTCTTATTACCTTGTGTTTATAATCTATAATCCAAATTGTGCCTTATCAAAATTATAAATACTTTTCTACAATATGAACAATTGAAACCAAAGTTTGTTGACGTTATTTGAAAATAATGATATTTCATTAGAGACGCAAAGATATATTTGCTTCAAAATGTTACTATCCAATAAAGTTATTTAGTTATCCTTGTTTTTGTAAATTATGGCCTAGCTAAAATTATTGATAGTTTTGGTAAGTTTTGTTGTACATGTTGTACTCAAAAACAATTTATATCAATTACTTCTCTTTTTAATTAAATAACAAATTTTTTAAAAACTATTTATTTAATAGAAAAGTTATTAGTTGCATTGTTGGTTATTTTTGGCCGCTTTTCTTGCTAAAATCTCGAATACTTTTAAATATTCTATTTCATTCAAGTTGAATTATTACGCATTGCATCTTTCCATGAAAATTTGATAAAGGATGTAATTTCCATTTTAGTCAAAATATTTTTGTATTTTAATCATTCCATTATATCTTTATTTACATAAATAGGTACATTCCATACCTCTATTGCCATTATTTAATTGCCAAAAGGTCAAAATTGTTATTTAGGATAACTTTTTATTACAATTAACTATCAAATATAGATATTAAATTTTTAGGAAACAATTTTAAAATAACTTATTTCTATTTTTTATTATATATTATTTTATACACATTATTTCTTTGATTAGGTGTATTTCACTCAACATTTAAAAAAATACTTTTCAACGCTTTGTCATTTTATACATTTAATTGTGCAAATAGAGTATATAGCTTCACGCTGTTTTATTGCACTTTTTTTGTTGTGTTAAATATCCAATAATAAATAAAAATTCAGACATTCCAATATTAAAGAAGCTGAATGAATGGTTTTTTAGATTTTATTTTGTAAAATGTCAGCAAATATAATGACTTCAGGGCAAGTTAACAAAGAAATATTATAGTTCAGAATAAACCAAATAATTATTATGTCTTCCCAAAGCACTAATAATAAATATATATTTTGTAAAATATTAAATTTAATAAAACCTTTTACATTTTTAAATTCGTTTGTTATTATCCAGTTTATTATAACACTAAATTACATACTTACTATATTGTCATACGAGGGCTGCTCGATATGTAAGCTAAAGCATGAACAAAGTAAACTTGTTCTTGGAAAATGTAGTCCCCATTCAGATCCACACACCTGGTGAAACGATGTTCTGATTTTTTTCATCCTCTCGGAAAAGTACGATGTTTCAAGGTTCACAAAGTATCCATTTATATCGTCGACAACCTCTTCATTTAATAAAAATATCCTCCCTCCCAACCATTTCTTCAGATTTGAAAATAGGAAGAAGTGAGGCCTGGCCAAATATAGGAAATTAGGTGGATAAGGGGCCAATTGGAAACCTAATTCGAACAATTTGGGACCTTTTACATTCGACTTATGGAGAAAAACATTATAGTAGGGAAAAATAACCTTTTTCCGAGCCAATATTGGACGTTTGGCATGCAATTCTTCCTTTAATCGACCCAGGAGTGTTGCATTTAACTCTACTGTTGTTTTCTATTTTCAAGTAGTCAAATAGAATTATTCTCTGGGATTACCAAAGCTTAGAGACCATTACCTTTACGATTGGACACAACAGTTTTTACCTTCTTTGGAGTCCTTTCACCCGGACCTGTCCACTGGTTTTACTACTGTTCGGACTCTGGTGTGTAGTTGTGTATACAGGTCTCGTCTACCGTCACAAAATGTCTCCAAAAGTTCTTAGTATTAAGAGCGATCAATGATAAACACTGCTTGGGAATGTCTTTCCGCATGCGTTTTTGGTCGATCGAAAGCAATCGCAGCACCCATTTGGCACACAGATTCTTCATTTGTGATTTTACATGAAGGATATGGTGTACCCTATCTAATGAGATGCCCGTGGTCTCAGATATTTCACGTATCTTCACTCGTTGATCTTCCATAACGATGCAATGGGTTTTTGATACCATTTCTGGGATGGTTACATCCATAGGCCGTACAGGACGTGATTCATCTTGTGTTGATTTTCGGCCACGTTTAAATTCATACAGAGTAAAAATGATCTTAAATGATGGGGCCGAGTCACCATGTTTGATAATAGTTCGAAATTCATTTTTATCCATTATGGAATTAATCGCAATGGCGCGAGCTTTCTAAAAGGTGGAGCACGCGGCCTATCAGGAAGATGGTTTACCAGAACCATAGCCAGAACCCAATATATATGTATATAGTACGAGTATTCGTTTATATCTTTAAAATGGACTAATAGGAAATAAATCAGATATAATTTTTTTTTTCGAAATTTTGAAATTTTTATATATTTTTAAACTAATAATTTTTATATTTTGTTACAAGACACTCGACACTCAATTTAGCTACAAAATATTTTTCACTGATAACTGTGAAAAGCATGCAAGAATAGTTCTAGTAAATTTCGGAGATAGGCTTCTTAATCAAGAAACTTCGATAAAATGCAATACTCAAAATTAGCATTCAATTTTCTTATAGCTACTGTAAAGAGGATTGCCGGAACACACTCTCCTATGTGTTCGACCAATTATATGCCATACCAAGTAAACAATGGCAAATTTGAAACCAATTGGAAGTTTATTTGCAGTTTTATTTTGTATCGCCAGCTGTATGTGTGTATACGTCTTATAATAGGTACCCAAGAGAGTGGACATTGCGACTGCTGTGAAAGAGATGTATGGAGAGATATGAGGCTCTTATTGGACACGACAACAACAACACTGTCTAGACACCCAAGATAGAGGACATTGCAACTGCTGTCATAGAGATGTATGGGGACATCTGAGGCTCTTCATTGGACACTACGACAATACAGTGTACACACTCAAGATGGTGGACATTGCGACTGCTGTGATAGAGATGTAAGAGACATATGAGGCTCTTCATTGGACACGACAACAACAATACATTATACACACCCAATATAGAGACCATTGTAACTGCTGTGATAGAGATGTATGGAGACATCCGAGGCTCTTCATTAGACACGGCAACAACAATACAGTATACACACCCAAGATAGAGGACATTGCAACTTCTGTCATAGAGATGTATGGAGACATATGAGGCTCTTCATTGGACACAACAACAATACAGTATACACACCCAAGATAGAGGACATTGCAACTGCTGTGATAGAGATGTATGGAGACATATGAGGCTCTTCATTGGACACAACAACAATACAGTATACACACCCAAGATAGAGGACATTGCAACTGCTGTCATATAGATGTATGGAGACATGAGGCTCTTCATTGGACACGACAACAACAATACAGTATACACACTCAAGATAGAGGACATTGCAACTGCTGTCATAGAGATGTATGGATACATAAGAGGCTCTACATTGGACACGGCAACAACAGAATAGGTATGAAAAACCCTAGCATACTCGAAAATATGAAAAATATCCCTAATTACGAAAACCTCAATACTTCATACAAATATTCTAAAATTAGGTGTCACCACTTTAAAGATTCTAGATGCCTTATTTAATAAAATTTCAATCGAAATTTAAGTCAAGTTTGAAAATATTCTTTGGAACAAGAAGTCTACATAGCTCTTCATTCGAATTTTTATAAATAAAAATTCCGAGAAGGTTTAGATAACATTGAAAAGCTTCAAATATGAATCGGATTTTCACAAAAATGAAACCTTGGATGAAATGGCAAAGTTCCTCAAAAACGGTTATCGGTGGAAGGGTGGTCTAAACCTTTGGTTTTCGACCGCTACGACCCGGTATCGAATACCACATTGGACACTTTTTCTGATTAAAAAATGCTCCAATGAACCCCCGCTTCTTGTGAAGTACAACCCCACCAGCGAGTGCTAGTAACCTAAAGAAGCTCTGGTAGATTTGTAAGTGTAAAGTCGAACTGCTTTTCACATGTGTAGACATGTGGTGCACTTACAGTAAAAGCAGTCGCCAACTTTTACCTACCATGATTATCATGGCCTGTACCACGTGTACTAGGGATAATAAAAAGTTATCAACCTTGTGAGAATTGGACTCCACTTAAGATCCATTAGGTTATATATAATATAGGTTTGAAACTCTGGTATTTTACAATTGCTTGCTTCCATCATGACCTAGCAGGTTTTAGTCTTCACCTAACTTAGCATAATTTTCAAATATATATTTTATAAATATCCAAGTTGTAATTATTTTGGAAATAATTTTGTTTGTCATAAGCACTATATATAAACGAAGTACTTTTACTTTTTTTTTTCAGAAGGTTCAATTCCTTAATGGACACATGTAGTATCGTCAGAAAAGTAAAATTCTCTCAAAGGTTTTCTAAACTCCAATTTTAACAAATTAACCTGAATACACAAATAATTCTAACTATAATGCACAATATTATTATATTTGAAACTATTTTAAAAGGATATAAATGTTTAATTATGGAAACTGAAGTTTATTGTGTAATATATTGCTAACTTCAATTAAGAAATATATTCCAGTGAAAAACATTTATTGAGATAACAATATTGGAACAATAACAACACTATTTATTTTTAAACAAAGTCTCAATATTTGTTCTGTAAGTTTCCAGGATCTTTTTCCGGATCTGACGTCGGCAGGGCGACAGTATCTGGGGATTGTGGATCCATTGGTCAGTAACCAAGTGCAATCTTGTAGGTAGCAAGTAAGATCTCAAACTTCCTGAAAAAATCACACACAAGAATCCATGTATGCTATATATCATTATTCGGGAGAGAGAGAGAGATTGAATATACTTATACATACATATAAGATTATTGGAAACTATTATAGACGCTCTTCAAATATTATTAATTCCAGCCAGGCAGCCTCTTTCTTTACGTTATTATAGACGCGTATAATTCTTTTGAAAATTAAACAATTTCTACTCCCCTACTACAATGGAAAAATTATTGGAAAGGCCTGGCTAACAATTGTTCCATTGCAGTAAGGGCAGTAGAAACTATTTAATTTTCAAAAGAATCATACGCGTCTATAATAGTTTCCAAATTTCATAACAGATGGCGTGATAATGCATAATAACAAGATTATATAGGGTTAATAGGAGGAAAAAAAGGTAATTAAATATTATCTTAAAGGTCAAAGACTCTTCCAGTAAGATATGTCAAGTAAGAAGTTTCAGAAGACGAGTTTCTTTTAATTGTAAAACATTACAAGCTTTCGGGCAATGCCCTTCTACAGGTAAAATAAAAATAAAAATTTACCTTTAATTTTTGTTTTTATTTTTATATTACCTGTAGAAGGGCATTGCCCGAAAGCTTGTAATGTTTTACAATTAAAAGAAACTCACACATCTTCTGAAACTTCTTACTTGAAATATTATCTTCATCAGAGGAATCCCACTGAGGGTCGTCTGGTATAATGTCACATTCCATCCTGAAGTCGGACATCTCCCCGACATGTGCTATTGCCATGTCGAGGAATTGCTTCAGAAAGAGACAGAGAGAACAAAGTCAGAAACTGCCCAGTTAACTAACACGCCTCTTGTCTAGGAGCGACCAAGTATGTCCAAGACTTGAAAGAACCCTAGGCCATTGTTGCTCAAGGGTAGTTGGAGATTAAAACATCAAGGGTATCTTGAAATTTATTATACCCTAATTATAAGGTTGTCCCAAAAGTTCGTGTTTTTCTTAAACTTTTTTTCTTATTACTTGGCGAATACATAATAATACATAATAATACATAATACAATTACTTTATACATAATACAAAGACATTATACATAACGGCGATTATTATTGATATTTCAATTTTTTGCAAGTGTTTATTAACTTTTGGGACAACCTTGTATTCAAAAAGGAAACAAACCAACCATGATCGCCTCTAAGTTCAACAAAATTGAGATAACTATATTGGCAACAAATTGATAAAGAGGGAGCAATCTCTCTAAATATTTTGAGAAATTTTTTTTTTTCTTTACAGATTCAGGTAAGCCCTTTTATATAATCATATATTGGCAAAGTCTACATAAATTGTTAATAAATACAGATTTAAAAAGTTTATTTATGATAATGGATTCCAAGAAAAGTTGAAAAAGGCGAAATATAAAGTCCTCCAGCTGTGTAGTTTCTCTCAAGGAATTATTTTACCAGTTTTTTCAAAAGCAAACAAGTTTTTGGTCGAAATAAAATTCTAAATTCCTATATTTGCTCGACTAGTTTAATTCACCTTACACGATCACTTGATGTTTTCCCAAGTAATTTTAATCTATAAATGAATTTTTTTATTTGATCACACAAAATATCATTTATTTTGCCAATATTTCAGTTGGCAGAACGCCAACCGTTATCAAGGTATTTTGAAATATACATATTTTATATTTGGGTTGTTGAAGTAATTTTGAATCATAATACAATTTCATGCTTTCAATTAAAAAAAAATCATATCATATGTATATCATACATATGATATACGATGATTTAAGCTTTTTTATTTCTTATAAAATACGTATAAATTAAGTTCTGCTGGATTTTATTTTTGTCAATCCTAGTCTAAATTTCTTTAAATTATTCGAAAATTTGTCAAGAACCAATTTCCCATCGAATGTTCGATAAAATTCGGTAAAATAAATTCTTTAAAGTAATTTATTTGCCCAAATATACCGATCATGGCAATTTCTGATAAAAAAATATGCCGAATACATTTTATCTACTTTAAATCTGACAAGAGGTTCTCGTAAATATCCATAATTATACATTTTTTTAAGTCTCTTCGCAAATAAATTTTTAAAATATTGAAAAAACAAAGATCAAGATATAAATTTCAATCTGATAATCTCTGGAAACCCATTTTTAGCATTTCGGTAGATTTATCAAAATAAAGCAAATTGAGAAAAACATCGTTAAATCTTACGTTTTCCTCCGTGCATAATGATCTCATTTAGAATATGCATTTTCACCGTGTCGTTATTGCAGAGATCTTTATGGCTAAGAGATCCCTTATCAAGGCGTTTGGCTATATGTTGGAGGAAGGGAAGGTTGGGCACCACAAGAGCAACGACAGTAAACCTTCTCGGCTTGTCTGCCCAGTCCCGGTTAAGCACGTCATCGGAGAAGATAGCGATATAGTCGACGTAAGGACAGGACTTGAGGATCTGCTCCACTCTGCCCAATCCAATCTCTTTTCCCGTAGATAGAGTGCAGAAATTACTCATGTGATCTGGACAACACAGTCACACCTCTGTACAAACTAATTGTTAGCGACTAATGGCAAGCCATTACATATTCTATCATAAACAGATCATTCTGGCAATTTGAATCTAGTTATTCTAACAGCTCCATCTAAACTACAACATTTACGGATCATTTACGGTAATTTCGTTACAAACTACCATCAAGGGTGTCACTTATTTGTTTAAAGTTTTAATTTTTTTTCTATTTTAAAAAATGAGAGAATATGTAAATATGAAATAAAATATAAAAAGATTTTTTTTTTTGCCCAGAGAGTCGTGTAATAAATTATATCTTTCAATTGTGTCCTAGCGTGATGATACAAAGGAACTGTTAGGAAACTTAGATAATAACAAAATTTTAAAATTATATACATTTCCTCTCAAATACACAAATAAAACTTTTTTTTCCGACAGAGAAAATTTACAATTAAGACAGTAATACATCCAACTCTTCTTTATAGTCTGAAACTTTATCCAGGACTGTCCTGGCGCGTGATAAAACCACACATTCTTTGGATGTATTGGTCTCTGTGTACTTCAGGTTACTTCAAGAAAATATTATTAGATTTGAGACCTTGTTACAACAGCTTTAGTCACTTTACTAATTTCAATACTTTCAGGGTTAGGATTTTCATTTCTTTAATAATTAGACTATAATGTTATAACACTATAAATATTCAAATAAAAAGGTTTTAAATTTTGAATCTTATTGGAAATACTAAGCCTCTAGAAGTAATCCAAGCTATTCATCATCGTAGTTTGTCCCCTGTATCTAGCCCCTCTTCCATATACCAGCCCTCCTCCATCTACCAGCCCCTCTTTCATCTACCAGCCCCTCTTTCATCTACCAGCTCCTCTTCCATCTACCAGCCCCTCTTTCATCTACCAGCCCCTCTTTCATCTACCAGCCCCTCTTTCATCTACCAGCTCCTCCTCCACCATCTACCAGCCCCCCCTCCTCCTCCATCTACCAGCCCCCCCTCCTCCTCCATCTACCAGCCCCCCCTCCTCCTCCATCTACCAGCCCTCCTCCTCCATCTACCAGCCCTCCTCCTCCATCTACCAGCCCTCCTCCTCCATCTACCAGCCCTCCTCCTCCATCTACCAGCCCTCCTCCTCCATCTACCAGCCCTCCTCCTCCATCTACCAGCCCTCCTCCTCCAACTACCAGCCCTCCTCCTCCATCTACCAGCCCCTCCTCCTCCAACTACCAGCCCTCCTCCTCCATCTACCAGTCCCTCCTCCATCTACCAGCCCCATCTCCATCTACCAGCCTTTCCTCCATCTACCAGCCCCTCCTCCATCTACCAGCCCCTCCTCCATCTACCAGCCCTCCTCCTCCATCTACCAGCCCTCCTCCTCCATCTACCAGCCCTCCTCCTCCATCTACCAGCCCTCCTCCTCCATCTACCAGCCCTCCTCCTCCATCTACCAGCCCTCCTCCTCCATCTACCAGCCCTCCTCCTCCATCTACCAGCCCTCCTCCTCCAACTACCAGCCCTCCTCCTCCATCTACCAGCCCCTCCTCCTCCAACTACCAGCCCTCCTCCTCCATCTACCAGTCCCTCCTCCATCTACCAGCCCCATCTCCATCTACCAGCCTTTCCTCCATCTACCAGCCCCTCCTCCATCTAGCCCCTCCTCCATCTAGCCATCCTCTATACTTACCCATTATCTTCACCGTGCCATTGGGCAGTATACGAGCTATGTCTTGGGTGTGGAACCAATAGCGACAGAGACAATCGTTCGAGTCGCTCTCCACAGTCTTCTTGGGGTAGTAGCGCTTAGACGTGGTGTAGGGCGAGCTGAGGTAGAGGATTCCTGAAGGGATCGTGGCCCACGCTTTAGCCCCGGCTACATACACAGCGGTCTACCTCTTTAAATATCTTACGACAATATATTTGATAAGGTGGTGCACTTAATCTACAAACCAAATTATACATATTTTGTAAAGCTAGTTTATAAAGAAACACCTACGTCTTTAATTTATATAACTGATTTAACAGACCTGGATTGATAGAGTTTGGTTCCACATATCGGGGGTCGGTATACTATTTAGAATGCACAACTCTATATATATAAATTGAAAAAAAAAATTCAAAGTTTAGATGAAAGTTTCTATTGCAAACCAGAAGCACTAAACGCACGAGGCTGTCTAGTTTACACATGTAACCACCATCTACTTTATACTGTATCATATCAATATATAATACGTATAAAAGAAGTTGAACCATAATGCGCGAATTTTCGAAAAAAACAAGCTTTCTACTGGCCTTCGATGTACAAACTACTTTCGAATAAAATATAAAAAGTTATCCATACTATTCATAAAATCTTTCCAGTTGATCTCTAGGACCACGCCTAAACCATCCCATCGGCGAAGTTCGCGATCCATGTTTTCTTCGTAGATGGCGAAATACGTGGTGTCGCTGGAGACCCGCTGGTGATTCTCCACCAAACTCTGCAGCGCTAGCAGAGGCGCCATATTCATTGTACATAGTATCATGCATATATATCATTTCAAAATAGTGAGGACTGTGCACTTTTGCATGTATTGACAAGATGTCAATACAATTATGTTGATTGTAAAAAAAAATCGCGTATTCATAAAATTTAAATACATATTATATGGTGATTGAAAGCTATCTGTAAAATCAAAAGAGCTTTGAAATACAAGTCAATTTATAATAATATCTTATGTATCACCTATCCCTAACCTGCCAAACATCCATCTGAACCACACTTCCTGTTGTAAGTAATTATTGAATGTGTCTTTATCGCGTGAACAACCCCCTTTTCATATCTCCAACGTACCGTACTGCAAATGATACAACCTTCAATATGTAACAAATCAGTGTTTTAAATGAAAACAGCTTCCTAACAAGGACATGAAAAGTAGGTAAAGTCATTCACATGGTTGACAAAATAACTTTTAGATCTTCCCCATTCAAACATCGTGTCAGCCATTTTACTATGACGTATCATTTGATTGGTCGAGGTCCGCATGGAGTCACGTGATCTTTCCCTATAAAAGGGCACCTAGTCCAGACAAGCTAGGTGGCTCCGAGAAGTCATGATATAAGCTGGGTGGCTCTAGGCCAGACGCGCTCTAAGCCCTACCCATTTGACGTCGTTTGTTGAGCTCAGGAAGACACCAGGACCTTGCTGTCTCACCATGCCCGAGGAGCCCAGAAGACTTCTTGACAAATCTCAGCTTTTGGGATCATCAAAAAGCAAAGAAACTGAAGAAATTCACCGTTAAAAAATTCCTAATCTCTCCCAGGCGGTCTCAACGATTACAAATAACTCCATAATTCCTGAGAAGCGGCTTGCATACCGCGCTAGCTCTCTCCAACCCTCCAGATTCCCCTACCATCCTTGACTCAATCCTGGTCAGGATGGATGCTCTCCAGGACAAGAACCACTCCCCTCACCCTTGCAATAACCCTCCCATCACTCCGCCACCTTCCTCCCAGATGCTTTACACACAAGCCCACCAAGAAACACCCCCCTCATCACCATCATCCCGGACTATGTATATTGTCGCAAAGTTATTTATTTTAACAGAGTATCATTTTTAATGTTCATATTTAGTCACTCTGTAAACTTACCTCTTTGCTTATCTTTTTTTTTTTATCATTCATAGTTTGTTCTTGCCTGAAATTCCTGTATCGTCCCGAAGTTGGGTCTTCCTTAATTCTCCACGTGGCAATATCATTGGTGAGCAGTTTTTCCCCAAAAAATTCCTGTCCCAATACTCCCCACATAATTTATAAGGAATGCCCCTTTCCTTGTTACCCTGTTTTCCCTTCCTTTGATATATTAACCTTCTATGACGCTGACTCCACTTTCTCAATGGGCAAATTACACTCAAAAGACCCTAATTGACACCCTTAAATTTATTAACTGTGACCTTACCACGACTAAACACACATGCGGTTGTTGATGGTATTATTCATAACTTTAAATCCTTACTCTCGCACAAAAAAAAAACCCCCAACCAGTTTAAATTCATTACGAATGTCTACCAAGGTTGCTTTCTAAGCATTTTAGCGACATACTTAGTAGCTCCAACTTAAAGGTCTTAATTCCTACAACTGAGATAGGTTTTTATTGTAATTTTGTCTGAAGATGGTAACAACGCTTTTGCCGGAACGTCACACACTATTTGGATATGGTCTTATTACCTTGTGTTTATAATCTATAATCCAAATTGTGCCTTATCATTTATATATTGAAATATTCTCCCCACTCACCTGGCTTGTAGGTCCTGAAGGTGATGCGGGAGTGGCACAGTGGATAGCCAACACTGTCATCGGTGTAGTCATTACCTGGACATCCAGAAATTCAAATTTTAAAACTTATTTCTGAATAGTTTCAGTTTATTTTGTATTCGAATTTACTTTAAAGAGTTCTTGGCTCTATCTATACTTTAGTCTTTGTTGAAGCATTCTAAATATTACTAGTTCTTGGCCCTTTAGGTCGTCAAATACATTAGACTGTCTCTCTGGCCTTCGTCTTTAGAGACCTAAATATATATGGATATTGCTTAGTTTCTTAATCTCTTTTACCTGGCCCTACTTGGACGCAAGTTTCTGTAGATCATCTTTAGTTTATGCCCCCTTCACTAAAGTTTAGGCACCCTTCCTTTCCATGGAGCATCAAAATCAAGAATTGACGGTCCATGCTACTGCGTCATCAGGGTATATGGACCGATCTGATGTGCTCCATGGACAAGACACGGCCACTAAAGTTTAGAAGTTCTAAGATATACGTACAATCTTGCATGAGGCCGATGAAGCAGGTCTCCGTGACTCCATAGCTCTGAATGACGTTCACCCCGAGGTAGCCACGGTAGAATCTCTGGAGTTCCGGATCCAAGACGTCCCCAGTCGAGATGACCAGTTTTATAGAAGTTGACAAGTGTTTGTTGTGTTTAGCTACCATCCTGCAGACCACGTTAGTCCAAATCGCGCACTGCCACTCAACTTACCATGCAGTCAACTGTGGTAATCTCCACTTTAAGCAAAGACTTCGGATCCAAATGGCCCAGCGAAACATTTTAACGGATACATATTCTTCAGAAATGAGGTCGTACTCAATTTTCTTGTGTAGCTGATACAAAGTATCCTGTAACGATGAAAATGTTGAGTGAAAGTAATCTAGGAGGGATAGAATAGTCTACATACAGGACAAGTGATCAAGATAGACGGCTTAAGACATTCCACGTCTCCGCACTGTCCATCGACGAGGCCTTCGGACTGCACACAGCCGAGCGTGATTAAGATAATGGACTAATTGCATTCACATCGAACATGACCCTATAGATATAACGATCTTAAAGTAATATAAGGAAAAATATCTTCCAAAATTTGATAGGTATATATCAAATTAAAATTAACTTTATACTATTTCTCAAAACAGAATGAGTTGGCTCACCAACCATATTGTCAACGGCTTTGAAAAAAAAATTATCTATAGAGTGAACTATTGGGATATAGAAATTCTAAGAATACTAGGAGGACACAAGATTATTCTTGTCATGTTCCTCAACACAATCATCGCTGGGGACACGGATTCCATAACTCGCAAGTCTGAACTCAAGACTATTCTAAGCTCCTGATAGGATCCAGACGTACCTTCGGAGAAGGCCTCGTCTGTTGTATATATTTCTCTCTACTATTTAAACTCTGTAAACTCTCTCTTGACTGTTGACTAGATGTCAATAAACCATTTTTAATTGTCAATTGTCTAGGAGGCTTGAGAGAAACTATGGGAATAGGGTTGAGAGAGTACTTGCTAATGCTAAGCAAGATATGACATCGCGAATGACGTTAGGTTCAAATTTCGTTAAAGCTTATGAAAAGATGCTTATTGCGGTCATCTGTAAACTCACAAAGTAACTGCGTCCCACATTCACCACCATAGACTTAATTCTTGAAAATAAAGATACTTCGGCCAGTAAATATTTTTTTTATTGTCTCGAAGTTTCGACCAAAAATCTTTTGTCCTCGTCAGGAGTAAACAAAAATTTTAACAGAATAATTTTTAACGCTTTGCCAAATGTTTTAATTGTTTGCTCCTGACTAGGACAAAATATTTTTGTCGAAACGTCGAGACAATAAAAAAAGATTTACTGGCCGAAGTATTTTTAATTTCAAGAATACTACTAGTTCTTGGTTTTGCATACACCTTATGTTGTTAATTACATTAGAATTTCTTTCTGGCCTTCGCCTTTCAAACACCTAAATATCTATGGATATTGCTTAGTTTCTCAAGCTCTTACCTGGCCCTACCTAGACCCAAGTTTCTGTAGATATTCCTGATTTTATGCCTCTATCTTTACGATAACCATAAGACTTATTAGACACGTGTGCCTTCATTAATTTCATTAACTTCATTCATGCCCTATTCTTTGACTTCCCCTACCGCTATCTCCCTGAATCTCCACAATAGCTTTCTACACCTGTCTCACCATCACTTCGTGGATAATTAGTGTAATTAGACACTTTTATTTTGACAATTACCTCTGAACCGTACTTCTGACTTTATTTTAATAATATTGTAACAAAGTATTATTTTCAAAATTCGAAACTATTTTAAACGTGTAAGATTCTTGTTGATATTTAAACAATTTCTAATGCCCTTACTGCAATGGAAAAAATTAAAGGGCCTGGCTCATCAGAGGTGAACCCTCCCAGCGGTTTCGCCAGTTTAAAATAGTTCGAATTTTGATAACAGATGGCGCGCTAGTGCATCATATTATAAAATTATTATTTTATTAACAGAGTATCATTTTTTTTGTTTATTATTTGCTACTCTGTAAACTTTACTCATTTCTTATCTGTATTTTATCATTAATAATTTGTTCTTGCCTTAATGATAGGCAGAATTTGGATTTTAGAATATAAACACGAAATAATATTACCAAATCCAAATAAAGTGTGTGACGTTTCGATAACAGCGTTGTTACCGAAACGTCACACACTATTTGGATATGGTCTTATTACTTCGTGTTCTTGCCTTAAAAAAAATCGCTGTGTCATACTGAAGTTTGTCTTTCCTAATTTTACACGTGGTAATATATATATATAAGAAATGTTATAACAAAGGGAGGATGGTATTCATGTATCAAAAGTGGAACCTCTCCTTTTGAAAATTCATTAAACAGATGAATTTGGTTCAACACACCGAATACAAAACGTAAAGTCATCCAAATTGGTTTTTGTCAGAAAATTTTAGCAATAACAATGCTATGAAAGCAATGAGGATACAATATGTGCACAAAAATACACATGTTTTATAATTATATTTTATCCCAATAGCGAATCGCTTTATATATATTTTTTATTTGTATGTCTCAAACACTAGAGCTGTTGAAACTCACGTGAGAAAAAGCGGTATCCAAGTGAGAAATTCCAACTTTGGCTCCTTTCTTCATCATGACCAAGACTACACACAAACATGATTAGTGCAGACTGTCCACGGACTTAGAAAGTGAACTTACCAAGAATGAGCTGTTGAAGAGAATAAAGGGGCAGCTGAGCGGCATACGAATCTCCACGTCTGAAATCAGTCGTTAGATTAACAGCTCATAGCTTTGAGGAGTTCCGTTTAACAACATTAATACACTATATTTTTCTCTCTGTTCAACCTTGGGTTGGACAGAATATCTTAAAAGTTGCAATAGATAATTTTATCAGCGTGTGATGTACCCTAGGATTCTGGAGTTTGTATCCACCATATCTACATTCATACATTTTTTTTTTTTTGCTTATCCCTAGTACACGTGGTACAGGCCATGATAATCATGGTGGGTAGTTAGCGACTGCTTTTTACTGTAAGCGTACCACATGTCTACACATGTGAAAAGCAGTTCGACTTTGCACTTACAAATGCCAGAGCCCCGTTTGGTTACTTGCACTCGCTGGTGGGGGTTGGACTTTTGCAAGAATCGGGGGCCATTGGAGCATTTTTTTTTAAACAGAAAAAAGTGTCCAATGCGGGAATCGAACCCGGGTCCTAGTGGTCGAAAACCAAACGGTTTAACCAGCCTTCCACCGACCCCCCTTTTATACATATAATTAATAATAGCCTTATTCTTATAAAAGCTTTAATAACCCTAAAATAAGGTCTAAAATTTGAACGGCGCTTTATCGATATTTAAAAATATGATTTACTTGTAAAGCGAATACACTATCCAAAACCTTTTAGTCAAATGTTTCATTTCAAATAAGATCAATAGGAAAATATTGAAGTTAGATGCAAGCCCTACTTATTGTTTGGCAATTTTAAAATTTTAACGATTATATCGACAATCATATTAAGGAAAAAATGGACCTAACCAAACAGACCCAATATTTTCATTCTAGCGCCTATGAAAATATAGGGTTATTCCCAAAAGTTTGTGTTTTTCTTAAATTTATTTACGGCGAATACATAATACAATTACTTTATATATAATACAAATACATTATACATAAAGGCGAATAATATTAGTACAGTTAAACCTGTCTATAGCGCCCCCTCTTGAGCCTCACCAAAATAGGATGTTATAGAAAAGGGGTGATATAGACAGGTCACTTTTAATGTAAATCGCATCGTACTGCCGATTTAAAATCGGGCGCTATAGAGAGGGAGGTGCTATTTAGAGGGGGCGCTATAGACAGGTTTAACTGTATTTCAATTTTTTGCAAGTTTTTACGAACTTGGGGATAACCTTGTTACTAAGGTAATTGGAACCTTCCTCACTCGATTGGTATTTTTCTTGACATTAAGATAGAGATGGCCTCTAGTATCTGCCTATGGGTCAGAGGTGAACCTGGACACAACAAGAATAAGACCTTAGCTAGACAAAGAGCTGGCTAACTCACCTCGAATTTCAGATTTCTCGCTCAACGCGGAACTGTAGAATATCACAGCAGTCTCCTCGCTTTGTGGAGCCACTGGGTCTGGAACTGTCAACCCAACACACAGAGTTAAGATCAAAACAAGACCAACCAGTTTGGTTCCATTTTTTAAAAGGTCATCCAATAATTATCGTTACTTAGATGTACAATTAACGCTCTAGATGTGGTTGATATATTAAAATGGTTCAATTTAAAAATCAAAACAATACTTCACATTGTGATGTTCCTTCAATCGAATATATAAATATGCTCTCTTTACTAAATTCAGAAACAAATTTTAATTATCTTTCTAATGCTATATATATACTTTTGAATATATTCATAACAACAACAATTACAGTTCTGTCAAATCCAAACATTCAAAAATAAATTAATTAAACACAGTACATTATAATATTATTATATTATATTCCATATAAAAAAGTTGGATAGAAATCCAATATCCTAAGACAGAGGTTGGCAACCTGCGGTTCGTGAGCCACATGCGGCTCTTTGGATGTAAAACTGCGGCTTTTTAGATCCATACGCAAATATTTATGAGAGTACTATTTATTGGCAAGGAAAAAAATGTGGTTCTTTAAAAAAATTGATATTTTGTAAATTCAAATTTTTGCCTCTTCCGACTCCAAATAGTTGCCGACCCCTGACCTAAGATAACTTACTCAATAGAACTTACCGTTTTTAAGAGATTCGCAGTATCTGAGGTATTCTTTCCAATCTATAAGCTTATATCGATGTTCCTTCATGGGAGATCCTTGATTTCCATGGTTGGGTATGTAGACAAGGGTCTTTATCTGGTTGTAGTAGAGTCTCTGTAGACCATTCAAACATTTTAGAAAGAAGGCTCTTTTACCTTTTTGAATTTAAAACATTTTGATGCGATATTTATTCTATTCTATTTCGACTTAGAGCGCCATGTTCCCCTAGGGAAACTTGCACTTTATAGGTAAACAGAAAAAAAATATTTACAAGAATTATTATGCAACTTAGATGAAAAGAAAAAAAAATCAACACAATTGAAATATGTACAAAGGGTTGGTATGCAAATTTAGTTAAATGAAATAGTGTATTCGAGGAAAACAATTTACTACAGATTGAAGAATTTTTAAAGGAATATTTTAGAATGAAATATAAAATATATTAGAGAATTATTCACACACGATTAAAATTAAAACTATTTTAAACAGGATTAATTTCTAAATAAAAGCGTTCCAATGGAATTTAGTAGTTTTATGCAATATTAATTCCATCTAAAGCATTCGGGAGGGCTAAACGCAGTCTTAGCAGACTAGTAAAGATCCGATTTGAAGACCATCTTAAATTGTGACCATAGATGCTGCTACAGAAACTGCCCTATCAATATATTGATAACACGAACCTGTTAATATTGCCACGTGGAAAATTAGGCAAGACAAACTTCAGGTGGAGACAACTTTATTTCAGTAAAGGACAAACTATGAATGGTAAACAAAAGATAAGCCACGAGGGAAATTTACAGAGTAGCAAAATATAAACATAAAAATGACCAGTCTTAATAAAAATAATAAAATTAATAAATACTTTGTTACAATATCAATAATATTAAATCTCTGCTAAACACAATTTTTGTAAAGTTAATAGAAAGTAGATTTGAAGAAACGCTTGGATACTTAAGTATAATACACTGATGGCCAAAGTTACATTTGGTATATTTCATTAATTTAAAATTATATACGTAGTTTTCATAAAACATTTATATTTTCTGAAACATTCTTGGCTTTATTTTTATATTGTAAATGGTCTAATATGTTTATCAATAATTAAGGATGATTATTGGTCAAAGCTCAGAATATAATTTACAAAATGTAAAAAAAAAAAAACAGCAATTTATTCACTTAATGATGAATGATCTCTTACAGCAATACTTCTTTGCAATGCTTCTCCTACTCTACAAGGTTGTTGATCAGTTCAATTGGAACTAGTGTTCATTCTCTTCCGAAAGCAGTCTTGAGCTTATTAAGGATTCTGGAAGAGGACAAAGACCGGCTACTTGTGTCACAAGGTAATCCCAGGCATGTTCTAATGATTTAAAATCGGGATTCTGGATGGCCAGCCATTCTTTTTAATTCCAGTGTCTTGAAGATACTGGGTCACCAAGTTCACTGTGGGAACGGGCGTTATCGTCCATTAACACAAAATCTGTGTCTTCTGTGAGCCAACGGAAGAACATATTGCTCTAGGATCTCATCACGATACCTTTGACCAGTCAGGAAACCTCGTTCAAGCACATGCAGATCGGTGCGTGCATCGATAGAGATGCCTGTCCACACCATCACACCACAGCCAACAAGGTAGACTTTTTCTTACATTTTATGGGCTATTTCGTGTCCCAACCTCTCTTGTATCGTCGAGAATCACTCTGGAGGCTAAATCGGGATTAATCTGCGAGGAGAACTTTGCTCCAGTCGTTGTCTGTCCCGTCTTGATACTGAGGACTCCAATTAAAATTTGTCCTTTGTGGAATGGTTATAATGGGATGCATGCAATTGGGCGTTTTGCATAGAGACCAACAGCATTAAGCCTTCTGACACAGTTTGGACAGAAATTATTTTTTCATTGACCGATTCAAGCTCAGAAACAAGCATCCTGCGTATTACCCACTCTATTGCGCTTGACAGCTATTGCCAAAAATCTGTCATACTGTGGTGTTGTGACTTTTGGACATCCTGTAACAGGTCTTCTGGAAACATCCTCTGTATCTTGATACTGTTTCCAAAGGCCTGGGATCACCATTCTTAAAACATTTAGTCGCTTTGATGCATCAGCTTAGTTTAATTTCATTTTCATCCATCCAATAGAACGCCACCTTAAAGAATCAGCTAAACGATGCCTTAGAAACTATTAAATTGCAGAATAATAAAAATTAATTAAAAAAAACTATTTCTAAACTGTTTAGACTATCAAAAGCAGCAGAGTCAGACGAGATACCTAGTCAGAGAAACATTTGAGAGCCGTATCTAATTTTATATCGGAATAACATTGCATAGCCTCTTACGCATCATGTCATTTTAAATACGTGACTACTGCTTTGTGCTTTTAAATGACTTATTTTCTAAAGTTATGGAGAAAAACTTAGGTATAAAATTTGGCCATCAGTGTATATACCATTAGTATAGGTTGAAAGTAGTAATAGGTTCGAAGTTCTTTTAATATTATGAAGTAATATGGACGTTACATATCCCACTTACGTATAACTTCCTCATCTGGTTCTGAGATACGAAGGCGATGGGAGTGATGGTGTTGGCCAGGAGAACGTCGATTTCTGTGGACTCCAAGGTGGTGGGGATGACGTGAACTGGAACATGCCAATATCTGGTGTGCCACAGTGTTCTGTTAAAGGGTTATAATAATCTTTCTTATATCCACTCAATCATATTAGGGTATCAGGCTTGTAAAGCTTGAGACTTGGCTGGGTAAATTAGAATGAGTGTCTTTGTCATTAAGACTGGGAGTACTACTCAGTGGCAGGCCGACTTAGCTCCAAAAGAAATGGCCACCTCTGACATGCAGCCGCTCATAACAAGGAGTACAAACGCTGCTCATCCTATATCCCTGGATTAGGAGCCCTTACAGGGTACTATCAGCCGGGCCAGCTGAGCCCAGGTTTTTTAGTGAGCTTGTTACTGCTCCCCTCCTTTTTCATCCGGGCTTGGGACCGGTAAAGGCGGAATTGGTTATAATAATGGAATGAATCTATTTGAAATACGCTGTCAATTCCCAAGTCCGAAGTAGAGAAGCGAGTTTCACTGAAAACATTTGTTTTCAGCTCTAACAGTATCTCTGCTACCGACATCAGTGTGTTTCGCGACCTTAATTGAATTCTCACACGCGAATACATTGATATAATTCAAATAACTTTCTTCTAAATGAAATTTTATATTTATTGTGGAAGAGAAGTACTCTAAGCATGTTATAAAGTTATTTTGTATTTATACTGTCTTCAAAGCTAATGTCCATAGTGTGTTTAAATACATTTTCCAAGATTTAATCTTGAGTATCAAAGAAAAACAGCAAAATACAACAATAGAGCGGCTTGGTAGATAAAATTGGCGAAACCTCTAGGAGTGAAAATCTTATAAGCCAGGTCCTCCCATTATTTATTATTGCAGTAGGGTAGTATAGATTATTTAAAAATGAGAATCATACGCTTCATAGTGCAGATTTCTAATAACAGATGGTACTTTAATGAATCATGAAAAGGTTTTACTATTAGGTAATAAGTGCAATTCTCAACCTGCAACCCCAAAACATATGATTATTGACTCATTCATTGATGAGCTTTACTCATCATTAGCAGACGTCATCAACAAGCTCAACAAGCTTGATACCCTAATATGATTGAGTGGAGATAAGATGTTTATGAAAAGCTTTGTACAATGCTTATGTCGCTAGATATCCTTTTATATTGAGAAAAAGACTCAGATTGGATTATTTTTACGAAAAAGAACGGGAGAATGGATGCATAAGGCTCTAACGAACCCAAACTACAACTACAAGACGTCCTTGCAAACTATTTTACATTGCAATTATCCATTGATCTTTATAAGATAAATTGGTCGTATTTTTTTTTTATCTTTTACGAACTCTGAATAGAGAACCTCTATTCTTAGTTGGCCATGGTCTAGCTTTAGTGCAACAGGTATACCCTTATGGGATTCTGAGGACAGAGTCAAGGAAATGGTGAGTAAGCTGGGAAACAAAAAGTTACCTCGAGTTCTACAAACGAATTTCTAGAATTTTAAATATTTGAAAGTCTGACAAGAAGTTCAGTATAAAAATACGACCATTAAAAATAACAAAACTATGAACAATATCATATTTCAAATATAAATATAGCATGCATAAAAACATACAAAAATATAGCTTTTAGAATACAATGATATGAATTTTACACCTAGAGTTTCCCGAGTTTTGGAATGCTAAAAGGTAATACTATAAATGCAACTCCGTGAAAAATTATTCTATTATTTGAAGGCAGCTCAAACTAGAGGTAAAAACAAACGATAATATAATTGCGAGTGTTTTTATACAACTTGAAACCTATCCTTTCAACGCTTGTATTATAATACACCTACTCACCTACAAATTTGGTGCTCAGCGCGGCCAGCATTGCAATGATCATTTCATGGCAGTTTTCTGCCATAATGAGAACGGATATCATCGCCCCCTTTCCATCATCATTCTTTGTCTGTCCTGTGGTAGCGCCAAATTCGAGAAGCTGGCCACAAATTTTCAGAGGTGAGGTTGGATTGGTGATATTAGAGTTCTCTGCAGTAGTAGGTTCGCCACTTTGAGTAACATTTTGGTCTTCCTCTGTATTTATTTTGGGATCTTCATTTATAGATGTATTTGTATTATCACCTTCTTGCGGTTCTCCATTTAAACATTCATGAACGATTACTTTTTCGTCTTTATTTTTATTTTTATGGAATATATTGAGGAATTTATATTTAGAGTTCTTACTTTTTTCTTTTTTTTCAAGATTTTCATTTGTTGGAGCATCGTTTTGTGGAGCAGTCTGTGCAGCCGCATCACCTTGTTCAGGAACTTCATTTTCTTGAGAATTTTGGTCTTGATCATTCGGTCGAGGTTCATCTAATAGTCGATTCACCAAGTAAACATGGTCGGCCTCGCTCTTCTCCTTGTAGCTCTCTTCTCCATCACTGGCATTCGACAACATCGGGCGATCATCGCTCTTCTTGAGCTCTCCCATACTATTGTACACCTTACCGAGTAAAATTTCTAGAGCCCCAGAGACAAGTCCCACTTGTAACTTGAGTTGATCTGTATTAATCCATTGGTATTCATATAAAACCTAAAAGCACACACACAAAGAATATTAAAAGGTTTTAAATAAAATTATAAAAATTTATATTAATGCTGAAAACATTATCCAGTAAACCAATGGTATCTGATACTCATGTCTAATATAGGGGATTTATAGGGTCAATTTTAAAAGGCGTCAAAAATTTAATCACGATTATCAAGAATGACATGTTTTCTATATTGGATAGGTTTTTTTTCTACATTTTTGTAACCTACTTCAGAAAATGTTTCTTATCCTAAAGGCAATATTTAAATATCTACAAGTCGGGAATACCCCCACAGTCTGGAAATGGAGTTTATAGAAATAGAATAAATTTTGCAATGTTAAGGTATATCAGATTGGTAAGACTTCTGGGACACTGTCGAGACAAGAGTCTCCAATATTCTTAAGTTCAGAAAAATCTAATTTACCTATACAATTGAAAGCAAATCTCGGCGAAACACTTTTTCCAATTCTATTCTAATTTATAAAGTAAACTCTTCAACGTCCTTAAAGGTGCAGTTTACAATTAAAAAAATAATTCAATAGAATTTAATTCAAATTTTGTAAAACTGCTTAATAATTCTCCAATAACTAATTCTGAAAATCATTAAAAACGATATAGTTAAATTATTTATAAATTTAATTGATATTCATCGATAAAATTTCTAACAAATGAATTTACTGGCATTGTGCTTCTTTTCAATAATATCTTTATCATAAAGGTCTTTAGAGACAATATTCGATATTATTGAAAATAAATACACATTGCCAGTAAATTTATTTGTTAGAAATTAAATTTCAATTAAAATTTATTCTGGTTGTTAAATGATAAGGCACAATTTGGATTATAGATTATAAACACAAGGTAATAAGGCCAAATCCAAATAAATAAAATAATGTGTGCCGTTTCGGTAACAGTGTTGTTACCATTTTCAGAAAAAAGTACTGAATGAGAAATTTTACAACTAATAAAATTTTTCATTCAGTACTTTTGTCTGAAGATGGTAACAACGCTGTTACCGAAACGTCACATACTATTTATTTGGATTTGGTCTTATTACCCTGTCTGGTTGTTAAAATTATCTCAATTATATAAATCCTATGAAAAACGAATTATTGCTTGTTTTATTCCATTTTTTGTAAACCTATTACATAGGTGACCATTCAGGCTACTGATGCTTCAATTGAGAAATCAGGACTTTTCCATCGTAGCATGTACAAGGAGAGCTCAAAAGTTTCGTGTTTATCCTAAAACGTTTTTCTTATTACTTGGCGAATAATATTACTGCGAATACATAATACAAAGACAATATTATAAAATAAATAAAGCTTCCAGGGTTAAGTTTCTTTTTATTTTCAATCTTTCAGACTTGTCAGTCCTTCAACAGGAGTATCACGATAATAAATTGATGATATATATATATATATACTATTTTTTAATATACAAATTAATTTTTACATATTTTAAATATTTATGATATTGAAAGGGAGAGAAAATATATATTACATTCTTTGTGCGTTATAAACAATTTCTGAAAATATACGTGCATGAGGGAGGATACGTGCTGGTTAAAGACATTATACATAACGACGAATAATATTATGACTAATAATATTGGTATTCCAATTTTTTGCAAGTGTTTATGAACTTTAGGGAGAACCTTGTTTTTACGATATTCGATATTACTTCATTACGAAAAACTAATTTATATAGGATAAACCTTTCGTTAAAAAAAAAAAGACCTTGCAAATATGTGCTTACTATATATTCTGACAGTGTCAAAGCCTCCAGAGTAAAATATCATGCAATGAAATGATTAAAGGTTTTAAAATCAAATCTATATGGTAGAGTTTTATAATGGTACAATGTAGGAGATATAAGCGAATTAAATGGTTATAACTATTGTAAATTCTTTAAACAAAACGTTATAGAGAATCAGTTACTACTATGATAAAGGCAAGACGTTTCTACTTGAAATGGAGAGCAGAGAGTTGCCTCAATGTTATGGCCATACAAAACCTTTGTGGTTTGACCTCAAAATGTAAAAATGGTAATTTTGCAAATGAAGACTTTGTGGAGGTTTCCGCTAGCGGGGTGTCTTCTAAAGGGAGGTTCTACTGTATTATAGATACCGAAGAAATCGCACAGATTTATGTATTATTAATTCATAAGAAGCTAGCATAAAACATTTTGCACTCATTTATTTGTGGAAAAGACAACACATTTCTACTTAATAATAAAAGAGCATGGTTACTAATGAAGATCAGGGAGTTGCCTGTGTAGTATAACCATCTATACAAGACGTTTCTACTCAATGTGAGAATATGGCCACTAATGGGACATCAGTGAGTCACCTCTGTGTTATAGCTATCTATAAATATATTTTCAACTGAATGTAATAAGGTCACTAATAGACATCAGGGAGTTGCCCCTGTGTAGTACAACCATCTATACAAGACGTTTCTACTCAATGTGAGAATATGGCCACTAATGGGACATCAGTGAGTCACCTCTGTGTTATAGCTATCTATAAATATATTTTCAACTGAATGTAATAAGGTCACTAATAGACATCAGGGAGTTACCTGTGTAGTACAACCATCTATACAAGACGTTTCTACTCAATGTGAGAATATGGCCACTAATGGGACATCAGTGAGTCACCTCTGTGTTATAGCTATCTATAAATATATTTTCAACTGAATGTAATAAGGTCACTAATAGACATCAGGGAGTTGCCTGTGTAGTACAACCATCTATACAAGACGTTTCTACTCAATGTGAGACAATGGCCACTAATGGGACATCAGTGAGTCACCTCTGTGTTATAGCTATCTATAAATATATTTTCAACTGAATGTAATAAGGTCACTAATAGACATCAGGGAGTTGCCCCTGTGTAGTACAACCATCTATACAAGACGTTTCTACTCAATGTGAGAATATGGCCACTAATGGGACATCAGTGAGTCACCTCTGTGTTATAGCTATCTATAAATATATTTTCAACTGAATGTAATAAGGTCACTAATAGACATCAGGGAGTTACCTGTGTAGTACAACCATCTATACAAGAGGCTTCTCCTCAATGTGAGAATATGGCCACTAATGGGACATCAGCGTGTCACCTCTGTGTTATATACCTATAAATATATTTTCAACTGAATGTAATAAGGTCACTAATAGACATCAGGGAGTTACCTGTGTAGTACAACCATCTATACAAGAGGCTTCTCCTCAATGTGAGAATATGGCCACTAATGGGACATCAGCGTGTCACCTCTGTGTTATATACCTATAAATATATTTTCAACTGAATGTAATAAGATCACTAATAGACATCAGGGAGTTACCTGTGTAGTACAACCATCTATACAAGAGGCTTCTCCTCAATGTGAGAATATGGCCACTAATGGGACATCAGCGTGTCACCTCTGTGTTATATACCTATAAATATATTTTCAACTGAATGTAATAAGATCACTAATAGACATCAGGGAGTTACCTGTGTAGTACAACCATCTATACAAGAGGCTTCTCCTCAATGTGAGAATATGGCCACTAATGGGACATCAGCGTGTCACCTCTGTGTTATATACCTATAAATATATTTTCAACTGAATGTAATAAGGTCACTAATAGACATCAGGGAGTTACCTGTGTAGTACAACCATCTATACAAGAGGCTTCTCCTCAATGTGAGAATATGGCCACTAATGGGACATCAGCGTGTCACCTCTGTGTTATATACCTATAAATATATTTTCAACTGAATGTAATAAGATCACTAATAGACATCAGGGAGTTACCTGTGTAGTACAACCATCTATACAAGAGGCTTCTCCTCAATGTGAGAATATGGCCACTAATGGGACATCAGCGTGTCACCTCTGTGTTATATACCTATAAATATATTTTCAACTGAATGTAATAAGATCACTAATAGACATCAGGGAGTTACCTGTGTAGTACAACCATCTATACAAGAGGCTTCTCCTCAATGTGAGAATATGGCCACTAATGGGACATCAGCGTGTCACCTCTGTGTTATATACCTATAAATATATTTTCAACTGAATGTAATAAGATCACTAATAGACATCAGGGAGTTACCTGTGTAGTACAACCATCTATACAAGAGGCTTCTCCTCAATGTGAGAATATGGCCACTAATGGGACATCAGCGTGTCACCTCTGTGTTATATACCTATAAATATATTTTCAACTGAATGTAATAAGGTCACTAATAGACATCAGGGAGTTACCTGTGTAGTACAACCATCTATACAAGAGGCTTCTCCTCAATGTGAGAATATGGCCACTAATGGGACATCAGCGTGTCACCTCTGTGTTATATACCTATAAATATATTTTCAACTGAATGTAATAAGGTCACTAATAGACATCAGGGAGTTACCTGTGTAGTACAACCATCTATACAAGAGGCTTCTCCTCAATGTGAGAATATGGCCACTAATGGGACATCAGCGTGTCACCTCTGTGTTATATACCTATAAATATATTTTCAACTGAATGTAATAAGATCACTAATAGACATCAGGGAGTTGCCTGTGTAGTATAACCATCTATACAAGAGGCTTCTCCTCAATGTGAGAATATGGCCACTAATGGGACATCAGCGTGTCACCTCTGTGTTATATACCTATAAATATATTTTCAACTGAATGTAATAAGGTCACTAATAGACATCAGGGAGTTGCCCCTGTGTAGTACAACCATCTATACAAGAGGCTTCTCCTCAATGTGAGAATATGGCCACTAATGGGACATCAGCGTGTCACCTCTGTGTTATATACCTATAAATATATTTTCAACTGAATGTAATAAGGTCACTAATAGACATCAGGGAGTTGCCTGTGTAGAATAACCATCTATACCAGACGTTTCTACTCAATGTGAGAATATGGCCACTAATGGGACATCAGCGAGTCACCTCTGTGTTATAGCTATCTATAAATATATTTTCAACTGAATGTAATAAGGTCACTAATAGACATCAGGGAGTTGTCTGTGTAGTACAACCATCTATACAAGACGTTTCTACTCAATGTGAGAATATGGCCACTAATGGGACATCAGCGTGTCACCTCTGTGTTATAGCTATTTATAAATATATTTTCAACTGAATGTAATAAGGTCACTAATAGACATCAGGGAGTTGCCTGTGTAGAATAACCATCTATACAAGACGTTTCTACTCAATGTGAGAATATGGCCACTAATGGGACATCAGCGTGTCACCTCTGTGTTATAGCTATTTATAAATATATTTTCAACTGAATGTAATAAGGTCACTAATAGATATCAGGGAGTTGCCTGTGTAGAATAACCATCTATACAAGACGTTTCTACTCAATGTGAGAATGGCCACTAATGGGACATCAGTGAGTTATGCGTTTAGCCAAATATACAAGACCTTGCTACTGAATAATGCGAGAATATGGTCACAAATGGAAATATACAAGTTTTCTCATCTACGTACATGTAGTCGTATAACAATCTACAAATTTCCTAAAACATATTGCCAGTATATGACTACTGTATTGTGAAACCATCTTCAACACTATTCCATTCTGAATCTTGTCAAAACTGAAGTCAAAGAATCTTACTTTCTGCGTCATGTTATCCTTCTGTTCTTCCATCTTGACTGGCCGGTAACCCAGGATGGGAGATTGGGGGTATTTCTCTTGTAGGTAACCCACCAAGGTGCCAACCACAAGGATATCTGGGTTCATCGGGATCTCTTGGTTTGTCTTCTTGGAATCGTAAGGAACGTAACCTTGGTTTGGGTTGTTCTGGTTGCACATTCTTGTCTGCATCATACCACAATGTAGCTGTCACTAATAAGAGAGTGATATAAAAAAAAAGACCCAACAGCAAAAGTATGCTACCCTACTTATTTGATAAAAGTTAAATTTTTCAAATACAGTAGAACCTCCCTGTAAAGGACACCTAAATGCAGAGCCAAAGTTTCCTTTAGGGGGAGGTATCTTCTTACCGGAGAGTTGCTAAATTGTAAAAATGGTAATTTTGCAAATGAAGACTTTGTGGAGGTTTCCGCTAGCGGGGGTGTCCTCTAAAGGGAGGTTCTACTGTATTATAGATACCGAAGAAATCGCAGATTTATGTATTATTAATTCATAAGAAGCTAGCATAAAACATTTTGCACTCATTTATAAAAGTTAGGTGACTAATGGAATTATGAAAATTGGAAACTACTTTAGACGCTTAAGATTCTTTTTGAAATTAAAGATTTTTACACTCCTTACTGCAATGGAAAAATTAATGGGAGGGCCTGGCTCATCAGTGGTGAACCCTCCCAGCGGTTTCGTCAGTTTAATCTACCATACCGCTGTTATATTGCATTTTTCGATCTTCCTTTTATAGTGATACTGTTGTTAGACTCTTGGAATGGGTATTTAGATGAATTATGGACATAAGCTTTGAGGACAGTAGAATTACATACAATTATAAATTTATAAACATAATGGTATTATGTATTTATTAAAACAATCATTAAAAAAAGGGGACATACCTGGGTATGTGAAAGAAAAAAAAGATCACCCAAGAGTTTTTTGTGCAATAAATTGATAAAGAGGGAGCAATCCCTCGAAATATTTTGAGAAATCTCAGATCTAGGTATGCCCTTTTTTATTGGTCAAATATCAGGGAACAGGCTGAATCTAGTTGAATTCTGTTCCATTAAATGACACTCTGCCATCTAAAAAGCACATGTGCTCGTGGTGTGCGTAGCATGGGACAGCTATTCTTCAGAATGATTTTTATCTTTGTTTTATCCAAGTATTTATAGTTCTCTTAGTGGTAATATTTCATGTTAACATTTAAGCCAAGGGGTCGGTGGAAGGATGGTCTAAACCATTGGTTTTTGACCGCTATTACCCAGGTTAGAATCTCGCATTGGGCACTTTTTTATGATTAGAAAAAAATGCTCCAATGGACCCCGATTCTTGCAAAAGTTCAATCTCACCAGCGAGTGCAAGTAATCAAACGGGGCTCTGGCACATTTGTAAGTGCAAAAGTCTAACTGCTTTTCGCATGTGTAAACATATGGTGCACTTACAGTAAGAGCAGTCGCCTACTTCTACCCACCATGATATATCATGGCCTGTACCACGTGTACTAGGAAAAAGCAAAAAAAAAAAAAGTATTTGTATAAACCGTGGTGACGTAAATCGAACAAATTAGTAAAGTCATACTTGCTACCGCAGAAAGACTATACGACAGAACTCTTCTTCATGTTCTTTCTTATCTCCACTCAATCATATTAGGGTATCAAGTTGTGACCCTTGGTGTCTGTTTGACAACCATCATGACTGGGTGAGGTATAATGAGTCTGCCTTTGTCATTAAGACTGGGAGCACTACTCAGTGGCAGGCCTACTTAGCTCCAAAAGAAATGGACTCCTCTGACATGAGGAACAGACGCCATGTGCAGCCGCTCCTAACATGGAGTACAAACACTGCTCATTCTGTATCCCTTGATTAGGAGCCCTCACAGGGTACTACTATCAGCCGGGCCAGCTGAGCTCAGGTTTTTTTTTACCGAGCTTGTTACTGCTCCCCCTCCTTTTTCATCTGGGCTTGGGACCGGCAACGACAGAACTAATGTACCTGTATCTATCATTCTTATATCCTTTAATGATATCTTGTCATGAATAAATTACGAACGAAACCTCAGAGTGACGCGCAGCAATTTAATGGAAAACAAATTAAAACTTAAATATCAAAGTGATATTTAAACATTTTTAAGATTACATTTCAATTCTAAATTTCAGTTGTGAATATCTACGCTGCGCTCTTATATATTTGTAAATATTTCTTGCAATATTTAGTCGATGTTTTATAAAGCCCGTTGAAGAGCAATTGTTACTTGAAAGCCTGCATTTTAAAATGAAAAGAAACATTGTAAGAATTTTTTTTTGTATTTTTTAAAAACGTTTTTACAATTTTATCATGAATGAAAACTTAAAATACAAGCGAATCAATAATACAAGTTTGCATATAGCAAAATAAAAAATGTCTATAAATATTTTGATACAGATTTTTCCAATGAGATGAGACTCAAAGCTTGCGAATCTTGTTACTACTAACTCAGGGGAATGTAATACATCATACTGACTGTAAAGACATCTGGGCGACACATACCTGGACGCCCGCCGACATGCATCGTGAATCAATTAAACGAACTCATTGGATTAACGGTCGCCGAGATGGAACATTGAGCTCAAGACATAGATGGCTTGTATCGCATCATGTTTGGGATGTAATACGTACAGTGGGCCACAACGTTCGATCGCCAATAAAAAAATATATTACGGTTACTGTCAAGGATTCCCTCGAAGTCTTTGAAGTTTGTCCAGAATAGCTTTGCATCCATTTTCTTGCGAAATACTGTGCATGAAAAAGTTTAACGACAATATCAATATGCATAGTTTAAGTCCAATCTGCTTCATAAATATCCCCAAATACATTAAAACTTGTTTCGAAAGTTAAATTTAATAGAATTTAAATACTGGTTAATCAAATTTTCTCGCCAATTGATAAGCTGTGAATATAAAAAAGTATTTAGAAGCCTATAGAAATTAAACATTTTACAGAACAAAATATCTTTATCAATAGGGGTTACTAAATAAACCAATATTTTATATTTAGACAAATTTATCGTACTTCTGTAAATACAAAAATATTTGGAAAACTTTCTAAATGTCAGATTTCAGAAAGAAAAGTAAAAATTTACAAAGGAAATTATGTGAAATTTTAGGGCATGATGCATTTTTTCCGTACAAAAGTACGCGAGACTTCATTTTACAAATAGAAAGTATTCTGACGGAGTACGAAGGTGCGATATTTTGGCAGACAAAAATAATGCGAGTAACCAAGAAATGGCTAGTGACCAATAGCTGAAAGTTCAGCAATGCATCGTTGCAAAGGGCAGAGTGCCCTACGCCATTCAAACTACCTTTCTATTTGGGAATCGTCCAGATTTTATGTTTATTTTATCAATAAAGTGATAGTTTATTTTACCGAAAAGACAGCGTCTTATATATGTCACAGTTTATATCGCAGTTTTATATCACCTAGCCTAACCTGCAAAACATCTCAACTTTTTTTTTCTGTTTGTAGATAATTGTGTTCCTATATACCATATAAAACCCACTTCCTATCTCAAATTTATTGTAAATAATCTAACCTTTGCAATCTATAGAAAATGAATGAACAAAAGTTAAAATTCAGAACTCTGACAAAGAGTCTTAATTAACCTGGGTCAGAAAAGAGGAATTTGCCCAGCAAAAATTAGATTATTCTTCCCCATTCAAACGTATCTGCCATTTTGCTATGACTTATCACCATCTGATTGGTCTCTCAAAACCAGGTGACCCTTAGGTGTAGACCAGATGGTACAGGGGCAGTAGCGTTTTCACGGTTAGCAGACGGGGTGTCCGCTGAAGGGAGATTCTACTGTATACGTTTGAAATATTAAAAGGGTTTAACGTATTTGACTGGTATATATTCAGATACGAAAGCCGTGCATCGTTTCAAAAGAATTTAAACGACAAAATTCACAAATTTATAATGAGCTTTCTAAAATTTAGATGAAGTTTCACCTATTAATCTTTTGAAATATATTTGCCAAATATGTCAGTTATTTGATATAGAGCTACCTATCATAAAATAGTATATTTTATATTAAAAATAAAACTAATCTAGGGTTTTCGACCATTTAACAAATTTTAAATCAAAATCTAGCTAGTATTCAGAAACTTATAATTGGGTACATAAAGTAAAGCGAAAGCATGTCTAAAATTTGAAATTATTTGAGAATTCAAGACCCCAGTTTCGGCTTTTACCAAATTTTGTTTCTAAATCAAGAGTGTATATTTGAACTTTTACAGAGTGTAGCTTGAGTAAATGTAGTTTTAAATGAAGCGTTATGTGAAAGGGACGGTATTGATAAGAGTAGATTGTAAGGGTATCAGTTAAGCTTTTCTATAATGGTTCTAATTTCTCAAACATTTCTAATGGTTTTTTAACTTTTTCGAACAACAGTTAGAATTCATACCATAGAAACACAGGGCGCCTCTCCCGTCAAAATAAACGTCAACGACCGTCGATGCAACTAGTGGCCTCGGGTCGGTGACAAAGCCACAACACCAGCTTTGGCAAACTGAGAAGCGTCCACCTAGAGACGATGGTTTCGGGCTAATGGCCCTCGTCAGTCTAGGGCGGACTTTATTCCATGAGATCCACACGGGATCTAATGGAATCTTCACAATCTGTCAAAGAGGTGTTTTGCTGGCAAGGTGGCTGAGCCAAATCTATAGCTAGAATATAGATGGAAAATTTACCAGAAGGAAATTAATCCATAGAAAAATAAGGCGCCTCTCCCGTCAAAATAAACGTCAAAAGTTTAAGATAAACACATTTTTCAAAATCACATTATGAATAAATGTTCGAAAAATTGCTTTCTATTAAACGAATAGAAAGATTTTAATAAAAACAATATAAAGAAAGCAGTTTATTAAAAGAGAAAATTGCTATAAAATATAAAATAAGAATATAAACAGTAGCAATGATTTGCTTTATTCATTAAAAGTACAAACTTTGGGATCTTTATAATCCTTCCACAGGCATAGCTTTAGGTTGAGAGAACGAGTTTATGGTAATTGTCAAGAATTTGAAATAAGGTAAGCGAAAAAAAAAAAGCATTTATTTCGAGAATTTTCTCAGTTTACCAGTATGAAGCCGAAATTTACAAATAATAAACTTTTGAAAATAGAGAAATCCATAATTAAATCTTTAATTAAAAAAGAATATATTGGATCAAAATATCTATTTTACCAATATTTCAGTTGGCTGAACGCCAACCTTTATCAAGGTGTTATAACATTTTAAAGTTTGTCAACAACAAACTCATACGAGTATATTGCCGTTATGTGGCGGTCAGTTTGTTGTTGACACACTTTAAAATGTTATAACACCTTGATAAAGGTTGACGTTCAGCCAACTGAAATATTGGTAAAATAAATGATATTTTGATCCAATATATGTCTTTTTAATTAAATATTATAAACTCTTTATTTTTGCCATATTGAAAGTTTTCGTAATTTGAATAAATAATATTCAGACGAGATTATTAAAGACACTGATGGACAGAAAACTGTCAAGACCGATGGTAACAGAGCATGGTTATTAGAAAAAAGTAAATAAAAGAAAATATAGTCTTCAAATTGTAAGAAAATATAATCATAATTGATACTTAGGACTAGTTTTGCACAAGTTGAATCTGGTTAGAACGATGTATGAAAATTAGAGGATTCTTTTGTTGACTTAAATACGAGGTAATTAACTCGTTTCTCTCTCTATATCTAAAAATGTTTAAAGTTTAATAAATTAATTTTTATAAATCTGAGTTGTCTCCAAAAACGATCCAACAACCGAAGTCTGTATCATTAAAGCTTTTTATATTTGAATTTTCGATTTTCAAAAATTTTATAGCGTCAATATATGCAAAAGTAGACTATTTCAACACACAAAACGTGATATCCCGGCTAGGGATAATTGCATAAATTTACATTTTTGAAGAGGAACAGTTATAAACATAAAAGATATATTATGAACCTGATCCTTCCTAGTTAGAAAGATAATCAAATATATTTAGACACAAATGGTTACTAATAGTAGACTTGATATATTCAAATTTAAAATTCAAAGATGGTATTTTGTTTCACAAGGTTATCCCAAAAATTCGTAAACACTTGCAAAATTCAATTTGGATAAATTATATGGATATATATTTTTTTGTTGCAGGTGTTTACGAACTTTTGGGACAACCTTAAATTAACTTGTTCCGCCTATATTCAAAGTTAATTTTTTACCTTTTTTAAATGATACATAATGGGGAGAATATTATCATTATTATTTTTTTGAAAATAGACAAATCCATATAAATAGATCTTTAATTAAAAAAGCTTATATTGGATGATTAAATTGAATGATCCAATATATGCCTTTTTATATTAAAGTACCATAAATATTTAAAGAGTGCTCATGTGTAAATATACAATTATATTTTTGAAATTAGAGCAGACTATAAATAAATCGTTGATTAAAAAGGCATATATTGGATCAATATATCATTTATTTTACCACTATTTCAGTTGGCGTTCAGCCAATTATTCAATTCAAGCCAAAATTTCAGATATTTCGATCCAATATAAGTCTTTAAAATTAAATAATTATATCTGAACTAGTAGAACTTAATAGATCTCTTAAAAAAAAAGTATTTAAAATCTCATGACAATGGTCCACGAACGCTCTCATTTTGATCTTATACTACACTGGTAGCTTTCAAGTAAAACTGTCAAATTTATTTGACATTATAAGAAGTTTAAGCTCATCACTTTGGTTAAAAGTTTGTTGTTTATTTATACTTGATTTGCGAACTAATCTTCTACGCCTTCTGTTTGGACAAATGTGGCCATGTTTGTATATAAGGGAGGACCATAGGTATGCAGGGAGTATCCCAGGAGTGAGTTATGTGGAAAAGCTCAGAGTGTTCTGTGGCAGTGTCTGGTGGTCTCCGTCATATCTGTGTAACCCCGGTCTTCTCCCTATCAACGCTGCAATAAAGGATAAGTACCGTTTTTTTAATATATATATATATAACAAATCGTGAGTTTTTTATTTACGCCTTTTGTTGTTGTACTCCTGTATGTATCAATTTCTGTGTATTAAGTTACTTTTCTCTAGGACCTAGTAAATTACACTTTTAACCCGTAAAAGCTAACTTTTGTCAAAACTATGTTAATGATATGTGCATGATTTTAGTGTCCTTTCCTTTATTTTCTTCTTTAAACTCTACTCAAACCATGTGATTATTCAATTGTTTATGTAAAATAGTATCCAAGTTTAGTTCTCCAAGAATTTGGGTTACATCAAGTGAGAATAATGTTAGCTGGAAGATTTTTCCAAATAATTTACTAAATTTTATATATTTTTATAATATCTAAGTTTAATGTTTCTTGACGCAAGCATCCTTTGTGAGGATATCGCTTCTGATTTGATAAATGTTAATTAGGTGGCACATGCTAAGTCAATCTGATATTTCTAACGAAGAGCGATGGAGCCCTATGTACCTACCCATTTGCGTTTGTTGTTGAGATTTTTCAGACCGCTCCAAGTCAACCTCGGCAGCACTTCGGCGGCAGCCATGGCCCCGAGGATGGCTGCAATTCTGGATGGACTGGTCTCCACATTGGTCAGTAGGAGAAGATCCTTCAGGTTCGACCAGAGATTCCCTGTTGGACATCACATCGTCTGAGACCAGATGGTAACATTCAGAATGAAGGTCGGGAATCTGTTTAGCAGATTAACATCCTTACATATGTAATTGGGGGCCAAGTTGCGATTAAATTATCACAGATATATATTATCCACCATTTACAACACCACCAGCGAGAGCAAGTAACCAAAATGGGGCTCTGGCACATTTGTAAGTGCAAAAGTCGAACTGCTTTTCACATGTGTAGAGATATGATGCCCTTACAGTAAAAGCAGTCGCCTACTTCTACCCACCATGATAATCATGGCCTGTTCCACATTTTTACTAGGAATAAAAAGAAATAAATATTGAAACCTTTTAAAGAATGAAATTAATTCCATGATCTATCATTTAAAAAATGAATTTAAGGAAACAAACTCGGAATATATGCACAATATATAAATCTTTCTACAGAATATTAATAGACATTCCACTAAATGATATTTACTCCTGTATATATTATATTTTTTAAAAGTATAAAAATAATTGTCTCTGAAGTAGGTTATTGGTTTACATACCTTGTAAAATTTGATTAAAAATTCAGGACATTTCTACATATATTTATCCGTTGAACATTGTAAATTAATAGAATATTTTGTTAAATAATTACATATGCAAAATCAAATTATCAAAGTTTCTTTTGTAAGTTTTTTCGTGAGGATAAAATAATATTTCGGAATAAGTTTTAACTAATCTCAAATCTTAGTAACATCGTAAAAATAGAGGCTGTCTGGCCGACATTCATAGTTCTTCAAATAAAAGATATTTCAGTCAGTAAATCTTTTTATTAACTCGACGTTTCGACAAAAATCTGTCTTCGTTAGTAGTAAACAGAAATTAAAAGCAAGGCGTTAAAAAGAATAATTTTATCGCCTTTCCAAATGGTTTTAATTTTGTTCACTCCTGACAAGGACAAAATATTTTTGTCAAAACGTTGAGATAATAAGATTCACTGCCCGAAATATCTTTAATTTTAAGAATCTTAGAAAAATGCTCACTATCTAACACCACCCCTACTTAAAATTTAAAAAATAAAATTCTGCAAAAATAAAGCAGAAATCTTAGTGAAAGGGAGCTATACAATTGATCACTTAAAACTAACCATCAGAGATCCTATCTAAAGGAGAAGACTGATCCAAAATATTTAGCAATCCTACTTGATTGGATATATAACAGTTAGAAAATGGAGATTGCCTGACCGGCGTTTCTATAACTTTAAAATAAACCAGTCAGAAGTGTATACTTTCGACAAAATATTGTAAAAATATTTCACCATTCGTTAATGACAAATTTTTATTTAAAAAAAGTACCCCGAGATTAGAAAAAAATTGCTATCTATATTTAAAAAAAAAACTAATCCAAAATAAAATATTCAACCTCTCAATAAGTGTGTGTATAAACATCTTAAAAACTACCAAATTCACGAATTTTACAAATCAAATATACATACAACTTTTACAATGAATACACGCTTGTTCGGCGGTACATATACTAAAATTGGAACTACAACTGTTACAAGTTAAAAGTACTTGTTTGAAGTCTTTAAACAAAGTTTGAAACAAGTATTGAAACAAAATTCGACACATCTCTTCCTCTCGTTTTAACCTAAACAATATCCACCAGATAAGACTTAAATATTATAAAGGGCTAAACCCATATAAACAAATTTAGTGTTTTTTGATTCTACCAATACCTAGAATGTCATGTAAAATAGGTTTGAATAGACATGCCAGTGTTTGCCATTTTTGAGAATCTGCATAATGGTATAAATACATATACCGCACTTATGTAGTTTTTCTGCCTAATCCTACTGGAGAAAATTTCTTACACCTATCAGATCGCATAAATTTAAATAAACTAAACTTAATTTAGTACGATTCATGTTTTACTGAAAGATTATCAATTTAGTAACAATTTATAGCATTCATATTTTTACGATCTTTTCTTTAATTCTGTCGCTGGTAAGCCACGGAATCACGAAGCAAACTCAAAAGTAAGTTTTATTCAACACACTGTCAAATAGAAAAAGCCGACAACAACTATATGATTTATCCTATCTTACTCTAGACAGTCAGCCTAATCCTAAAAACTAATTCTTAAATATTTACATAGACCCAAACAAAAATGAATTAATAGAAAACTAGTTAGAACATTTACATATCTACAAAATAGTTGAATTAAAATACTTTGTGACAATATACTAAATGTTAGAAAAATATAGAACTAGATGGAAGATAGTGATAGCTAGCAATTTGAATAATTTACTGAATAAAACATTTCGAATACCAAAATGCCTAGTTTACTTCTCGAATGAAAACATTACAAAATATATATTATCTATGTATTGATGAAATATCTCTAGTGAGGAATTGACAAAACTTACGTATATCCACTTGGGACAACAAAGGTTCAAAGCTTGGTAAGTTACAAAGTTGCAAATAAACCAAACAATTTAATCCGATACATGTTCAGCAGAAAGATTATATCAATTTAGCAACATCAGCATTCATATACTAAATGATATCAGAAACTATAGAACCAGATGGAAGTTAGATGGCTAACAATTTAAAAATTCTTCTCAAACATTTTGAATACCAAAATATCCAGTGTACTCCTCGAATAAAAAATTACAAAATACTTAAATCTATATTATCTATGTATTGATGAAATAGTGAAGAGTAACGCTAGTGAGGAATTTATAGAACTCGCGTAGATACATCTGGGTTAACACAGGTTCCAAGATAGGTAAGTTACAAATAAACCAAACAATTCAATCCATTTTTAGCAGAAATATTATCAATTTAGTAATAATCTATAGCATTCATATACTAAATTATATAAAAAAACTAGAACTATATGGAAGTTAGAAGATGGCTAACAATTTAAAAATTCTTCTCAAACATTTCGAATATCAAAATGCTTAGTATTCTCCTCGAATAAAAATAAAATTACAAAATACCTATATATATTATCGATGTATTGATGAAATAGTGAGAGTATCGCTAATAAAGGATTGATAAAATTTAGTAGATTCACCTGGGTTAACAAAGGTTCAAAGCTTGGTAAGGTACAAATTTACAAATAAACCAAACAATTTAATCCATGTTTAGAAGAAAGATGATCAATTTAGTAACAATCTATAGAATTCATATACTAAATGATAGAAAAAAAACTATAGAACCAGATGGAAGTTAGATGGCTAACAATTTAAAAATTCTTCTCAAACATTTCGAATACCAGAATGCTTAGTATTCTCCTCGAATAAAAATAAAATTACAAAATACCTATATATTATCTTTGTATTGATGAAATAGTATCTCTAGTGAGGAATTGATAGAACTTAGTAGATACACCTGGGTTAACAAAGGTTCAAAGCTTGGTAAGTTACAAAGTTACAAATAAACTATACAATTTAATCAGATTCATGTTTAGCAGAAATGTTATCAATTTAGTAATAATCTAAGCATACATATACTAAATTATATCATAAAACTATAGAACCAGATGGAAGTTAGATGGCTAGCAGTTTAAAAATTCTCACTCAAACATTTCGAATACCATAATGCCTAGTATACTTCTCAGGTATAATAATAAAAACATTGCAAAATACTCCAACCTATATTATCTATGTATTGATGAAATAGTATCTCTAGTGAGGAATTGGTAGAACTTACGTAGATCCACCTGGGATAACACAGGTAATTTCAGCCAACCGTCGTTTCCAGACATGACCAGCTATCACCAACCGCGTCTACTGCTTGCTTTATATTTTCACAACAGTATGCAAATTTATTTTTTAGATAAAATTATAAGGAAATATGCAAATATATGAATAAATCATAAATTTCTACCAATTTTATATTCGTTTAAAAAAATTGCTATTAAATATGCAGAAGTGTGTTTTTAACGACTAGAATTTAAACACAAGGTAATAAGACCAAATTCAAATAAATAAATAGTGTATAAACTTTCGGTAAGAGCTATTTATTCTTTTGGATTTAGTCTTATTACCTTGTGTTTATAATCTATAATCGAAATTGTGCCTTATTACGACTAGAATTTAAAAGATTATATTTTGAAAAAAAGGATGAATGGGTAAAAACTAATACAATGTCCTATACAACAAACATAAATATAGGAATTACGCCATGTTTTGAATATACTTCAAAATGGAAGGTATTTTCTAAAAGACTCAAATGTAAATGACTTTCCAATTGGAAGGTAACTAGGTTCGTAGGAAAAACATGTTTATAATATTTCATACATTGTATCTGTTGTATAGTTGATAATATTTGCATATCTCTTTATAAAGGGGTATTATTGATGTAATTTGGTATTTGTTTATATACGAAATTTGAGTGATTAATCGTAGGAAAGAGACTGAACTTCTCTTAGCTTTATTTTCAAAATTCTGACTTGTTCTTTGAAACTCGAAGTGTGTTCTATGTGTGTGTGTGTTTTTACTAATAATTTACCTCTTTTTTTATCAGGGTGCATGGACCGATCTGATCTTCTCCATGGACAAGATACCACCCCTTTTTATAAATTTAGACTATTAAAGATTATGTAAAATAATGTGTCGAACTTTTATCGTAAATTTTGTGAAGATGGGGATGCTATCAAACATTAAAAATATCGTTTAAATAGATTTTTCTATTTCAAAGTTAACGATGACATTGCTCTGGTGTTAAATAAAGAAAAAGACAATCGCCAATGTATTTAGGATTATTTGACTTCATCGGTATAGACTGTACTTTCATGGAAATTGATTTATTTTCGAGAAGATATTTTTATTAAGGTAAAAGAACTATAATAACCACATGGGATTTTTAAAATAAAACCTTTAATAAACAAGTATACAGTAATTGAAAAATTTAATGGTTAACGATCTTAAAATGAAAGGATTTAAAAGCACGAATGTTTCTTTTATAAACAATACAAACTTCTACTGTCCTTACTGCGATGAAAAATATATTGAGAGGGCTTGGATCATCAGTGGTGAATCCTCCCAGAGGTTTCGCCAATTTGATCTACCAGACCGCTTCTCAGAGCTCTAATACTGTATTGGACGATTCTGCTTATATACGCAGCACTGAAGGATGGAATTTATGTGAAACGATCTTAAGCAATCTACATTAGTAGGTATGGGATAGTGAGTATTCCACAGCTATATCATTGGTATGAATCTCTTGAACATAGGTCATTGTAGCATGTAAAAGTCAAAATCCACATTATAGATTAGAATTATAAAAATGTGCTTGTTTTATATTGGTGGCTATGCCAGAGAAATAACTTGGCCAGCGGATCTATGAAGAATCATGAAAGTATTGAATGTATTAAATATTGCCACATGGAAAATTAGGGAAGACAAAAACCTCAGGATGAGACAGCAATTTATTCAAGCCAATAACAATGAGTGGTAAACAAAAGATAAACAAAAGAGGTAAGTGTACAGAGTATAGCAAAATATAAATATAAAGAATAATACTCTGCTAATAAAATAATAAATACAACAACAAAAAGGCTTTTATTAAGGCCCATTTCCCTGTATGGATTCTCCATACAACAACAAAATGATACAGTAATTCTTATCCCTTTCCTTTGTGCACGCGAGTCTTCGTTTAAAAAGGGATTTATTTACACATCTGTTCTAAAACTTTCCTCACTACCTCTTTTGTGTATGAATCTATTTACAATTTATCTGTAGAAATTATAGAGTTCTATTGCTATACATTTTTTTCTGAAATAGTTCTCAGCGTCTTCAGTGGGTTGCTAAATCTCCAGAAGGTGTTTTTAAGAGTTTTTTTCTCTTTCTTCACCTAAATATTTGCATTCTATGATATAGTGGAAGATTAATAATAAATACTTTGTTACAATATATTGAATTTACCGTAAGCTGCTGTATTTACCACCGATAATGAATGTTTATCTATCTTCAGTAACAGCTTATTTCGATTCGTATCTGAATGGTGAAATTTCGCTTACAGAGGTTCCTATGGATATATCCAAACTGAGAAAGAATAAAGCGACAGGATTTGATAGCATATCGAATGAAGCAATCAAAGATTCACTTGAAGAATATCTGAAATGGTTAACAAATACATACAATAAACTAAAAATGAAAAAGGCATATTCTGACCAGGAGCACATGTGCTTTACAGAAGGCAGAGCGCCATCTGGTGAAACAGAAATCCACTAAACATTGATTGGCCTGTTCCCAATTTCTTGATAAATCAAGAAATGCCATCCACGAACGCGTTTCGCGCTTTTTGCACTTGTCAGCGTGGAGTAGGCTGTACCACTGCGACCAAAAATATTTTCGGTCCCAGAGGATTTATCAAGAAATTGGGTTGGACAAATATCAGGAAACAGGCTTAATAAATGTTTAGTTGATTTCTGTTCCATCAGATGGCGCTCTGCCTTCTGTAAAGCACATGTGCTCCTGGTCAGAATATGCAATTTTAATTTTTAATATCAACATCTGACCTTTTTATTTTTATTTTTTATATTTTTGTATACAATAAACTATTGATGACAGTTCCCTCATTTTTCCCCTTAAACGTGGACAAAAGAAATCATCTATCCTATATTCAAAATGAGACCCAAATACATCATCAAACTATAGAGGAAAATCATTTTTTCCAACTTAACAAAACTCTTAGTTACTTTTACAGATGAATCGATAGCGCGCTGTGATTGGTAGAAAGAAACACGTGACCTCTAAGTCACGTGGGTCAGACGTCCGAAGTGAGAAGATGGAGTCACAGTTCGTCAATGGCTGTTCTCACAGAGCACCAAAAGAATACTTTGAAGATGGTTGACATTACAAATACCTTTTCCTCAGAGCTCAAAAAGAATGGTTGGAAGAAAATTCAAGAAATCCATCGTGATTTGAAGGATATTCACCCCCAGTTACCATGGTGAGTAGTATCCTTTTATATAATACACACATTTTTTTATTTTTATGACCATCACTGGATAAAAATCATTTTAATTATTAATTTATTTTATCTTATATATATATGTTGACCAAGAGCACATGTGCTTTTCTGTTCCACCAGATAGCGCTCTGCCTTCTGAAAAGCACATGTGCTCCTGGTCAGGATATGCCCTTTTTATTTTTAATATCAACACCTGACCTTTTTATTATTTTTTTATATTGTTTTTGAATATATAGATATGTATATATAGTGTTTGAACGTACCATTTTCAACAATGGTATTAGAAATATTTTAACAATGGTATTAGAGATATTTTAACAATGGTATTAGAGATATTTTAACAATGGCATTAGAGAAATTTTAACAATGGTATTCGAGATATTTCAACAATGGTATTAGAGATATTTTAACAATGGTATTAGAGATATTTTAACAATGGTATTAGAGATATTTTAACAATGGTATTAGAGATATTTCAACAATGGTATTAGAGATATTTTAACAATGGTATTAGAGATATTTTAACAATGGTATTAGAGATATTTTAACAATGGTATTAGAGATATTTTAACAATGGTATTAGAGATATTTTAGCAATGGTATTAGAGGCATTTTAACAAAATTCTCCATCGTGTACCACCAGTTACTAGATCTAAATAAACAGAGGAAAGCTGTAAAATCAAATTTAAAACATGACAAGAAAGAAAGAGACAGATTGAAATTGAAGCTACTTTATTACAATGTCCATATAAGGTTATTTAAGGTTAAATACAATATAAATAGAAATAAATAATATTAAATAATAATATATAGATGAATTAATATTATATACAAAATTGATAAATATACATATATATAAAATATATACAAGGTCTTCATTGGTGCGCCCACCGCGAGAAAGACTCCGCCACCGATGGACTCCGAGAATCAATTTTGTCTGCCGTGCAGAAGTTCTGGCACGCGACAGCTTCTTGTACAGGGTGCTACTTATGCCCCCTGTAAGAGCCATCAGCCGGCTGGCCAAGGTGTCAATGGTCTTCTTCTGCTCGTTTTGGGATTTGGCCAGAAGCGTGTTCATCTTGCCATTGTGGGAAAGGCTTGAAGGAGTTCATCTTTCTCCAAGCCCAAAGGCTCGAATTTGGAAAACGCTTCTGTCGTCTTTTCATTTTGTAATAGTAAGTCCATTTGACCCTGTGCTATGCTGCGCTTCTCCAGGGAAGGAGGGGTCTACTGAGACGCAGATGGAAGAGGACGAGAAATTTCAGAGTCCTTTTCTTGATTCTCTTCACTTAAAGGTGGAGCGGCAGAAGAAGTCTGGGGTGAAAGATCTGTAACGGCTGAGGGAGGAACTGGGGAGAGAGGGGCTTGATCCAAGCACTCGGGCGCTCAGCAGGCTGTTGTTCAGGAATGACTATCCTGTTTTCCTGAATTCCAGTCCTTCGGGGGAAATTAGCTCTTTTATGGCCCATTTTGTGGCAAAGGGAGCAGCGTACCCCATATGACACATAAATAAGAGCTACAATTTCCTTAGATTTCACCTCCAGTCGAGCTGGGATATGGGACAACTTGACGCCGTCTTGCAATTTGATGAACGCTTCACGACGTGCATCCGCCCAGCAGGGTTGATGAGGTTGATGGGCAACCTCCAGCTCCATCAATTTCTGGGTGATGGACACCACCTGCCCATAGGGTCTGAGCGCTGCTACCAGATCATCGTTTGTTACAAAGAACAAAACGTTACCGAGCAGAATACGCTCAGCTCTTTTCCTCAAGGGGAAGGCTCGGAGGGTGGTGTCATCAATGTCCAATCCCTCTTCAATCAGCTTGTCGGCGTGATGCACGCTGGAGAGGCCGACCAGAATTTGCCCTTCCATCTTCGTCAGCTGGTACACCGTGCCTTTGCTCAGTTTTGCCTCAAGCGCCAGATAGTACTGAGCCTGGCTAAAATCGGGGCTAACCTCCAGATAGACACATTGGTCTACCTTGCCGACTTGGCTCGGAAGTCTGCCTGCTTCTGCCTGGTGCTGGTACTTTATTGTACTCTGGGTTTGGCATAAGGGGGTTGTTTTACTTCTTTTGTGTTCAGGACCGCTGTCTGGACACAGCCCCTCTTGTTCTTCCAGCCCACAGCTCCATAGTGGGATGGTCTCTCCCGGCCTGCGCCGACCGTCGTGAAGCCAGTCTTCCTCCATTGGGAGATTTTTGTTTCAGTCGATGAGCTCGGCCCAGCTGGTTGAAGTTTTGCCCGGACCGGGTTGCTTGGTTTTCCCTTCAGATGCTGCAGTGGCCTGAGGGGTGCTGATCACATCAGCGGGTTCGGATGGCGATTGCTTTTAGTCAATGTCATTGTTTTGGGCATCTCTGCCCTTTTACAGGATAACATATACTATAATACTTGAGACGGTTTTAAAATAAAAATAAACCCATCTCCAGAAACCTTTTTAATTGTTTAATTAATGTCCAGGAGATTTAAATCAATTGATTTATTCTAATATGTGAAAATATAAATGAAAATACTTATATATGTTTTAAAATGTCAGGTGTTGATATTAAAAATAAAAAAAAAGGCATATCCTGACCGTGCTCAAACGAGCATTCTAGATGGCAGAGCGCCATCTAGTGGAATAAAAATGAACTAAACGTTTATTTAACTTGTTCCGTGATATTTGGCTAATTCAGTGCGGTCAGGAAATGCCTTTTTTATTTTCAATATTCTAATGTGTAACAGCTGTCTATATAATAGTTGAGCAGAACCGATGGGAAGGCTCATCACTGATATGCCAATCTCTCACAAATTCTATATATAGTTACGAGCGTCTTTCCTCATCTCCTAATCAGTCATCTCTCTCTCTCTGTCACCGTTTGCTTTTTTTTTTTGGAATGGCGCCCTCCTATTGGTTGGCTACGGTCACGCCACCTTTGCCCCCCTCCATCATGCCCCCCCCCCCCCACTCGCTATTTATGTAACTATTGTGTTGGAGCGGGTCGCTCCCTAAATAAATGCATATATTAGATAATAACCAAATGGAGTCCTCTCTTTCTCTTTCCCAGTAAGAGACGCCTACGGAAGCCAACAGTACATAGACAGATAAAGCACATAGGCTATAGTTATTAACTAACATATGCAATTAATTAAGGCGCCAATTTATAATTGTGTAACAAATAGTATTTGAATCAAAACATTCAATCGGGTAAAACACGGGCATTGCCCGGGTCATTCGGCTAGTATTTTATAATTGCATTAAGAGGAGGGTAGCAAGTTGTTTTATTTGAAAAAAAAAAAACAACAGACACACAAAATAGTTTCCATTCTTAAGTACAGATAGGCTCTAACTATTAAGAAAGCCTGGCTTATTAATGGTGAACACTCACAAAGTTTTTCCCAGCGAAATATTCTATTATCAGTGTTTTTTGAGGATTATAATACTATCTTTGAACTATGCAAATATATTGAATACAATAAGCCTTATGTTTACATATAGAAACTGAAATACATTAGCTCTTTTATACGAAAACCTAGCCTCATTGTTGTCGTGTGCATGTTCCTCATTGGAAAACAGGTGCCGTTGCCACGTTAGTCACCTTGGACCAGAATTTGGTCAAATATTCCAAGGGTCCAGGAGGGACTGGTGTGGTCGGACTACCCCCCCCCCCCCCCCCCCCCCAAAAAAAAAGCTAGCCTTATTTTAAGCAAATTATTCCGTCTCCGTGCCAGACTTTTCTCTATCATGGTGGAGAAGAGCGAACCAAACACAAATCGTCATCCACACATTCACAAAGTATCCCGTAGTTCACTACAAGATCTGTAAGAATACCTCCCTCCATAAACCGAGTAAAGAATGTATTTTAGATTGTGGGATTTGCCTGCTACATCTCACTCGGGTCAGGAATTTATCTTCATTTCCCAACTTGGAGAGAAGTTTGAAAAATTATTTTGATCAATTATATGCTATAATTAATATTTAACCATCACATGCACCGTTTATCTTTATTTTTTTACTAAAACCTTCGGTTTCAGTTAGTTAAAGTCAAGTTTTCGAATTTGAACAAGTGTCAAAACAACAAGATATATACCATACCGAAGATAAAGGTTGTCTGGCCGGCATTCATATTTCTATGAAAAAGATATATACCAGACAAATAAGGTGAAATAATATACCATCACTACGATAATAAAAGGGGGTCGGTGGAAGGATGGTCTAAACCGTTGGTTTTTGACCGCTACGACCCGGGTTCGATTCCCGCATTGTGCACTTTATTCTAATTGAAAAAAAAAAATAATAATTCTCCAATGGTCCCCGATTCTTGCAAAAGTCCAACCCCACCAGCGAATGCAAGTAACCAAACGGGGCTCTGGCACATTTGTAAGTGCAAGGTCGAACTGCTTTTCACATGTGTAGACATGTGGTGCAATTACATTAAAAGCAGTCGCCTACTTCTACCCACCATGATTATCATGGCCTGTACCACGTGTACTAGGGATAAGCAAAAAAAAACGATAATAAAATATTCTTTAGAAGGTTGGGCCACAAGAATGGAAAAAAATAATAATACAGTCAAACTTGGATATGTTCGAAGCCCAAGGGACCAAACAAAAAATATCGAATTATCCAAAAATTCGAATTAAAAACGGAAATTCTATTTATGGGAAAATCTAGGGACCAAGATAAATATTCGAATTGAAGAGGTTTGAATTAGCAAGTTTTAAGTAATAGAAATGAAGAAACAATCCGGGATTATATAGACACACATTTATAATGAAATTCTTTACCTATAAAAACTCTTCTATAAAATAATCCCTTGAATCAATATTGAGTAAAATCAATCATTCCTTCAGGGAAAAGTGTATTTTCAAAACATTTTTATTATTCTCTAGCTTTCGGGCACGGACGTCCTTCTACAGGAGAAAACTTAGTATAATGATACGCCAATAGAACACAAGTTAATTTTTTTTTTTAACTCTTGTTCTATTGGCGAATTATTATACCAGGTTTTCTCCTATAGAAGGACATACGTGCCTGAAATCTAGAGAATAAACATGTTTTTGAAAAGATACTTTTCCCTGGAGGAATGATTGATTTTACTCAACTATAAAAACTCTGCAGTGCACCCTAGCAGCACATCTAAGTCGTGGACTTTTTTTTACCTTAAATACACGTCTCCCCATCATTGCAACCTATGGATTACACAATACTCCTCAACATTATATATACAGTTACGAGCGTCATGCGTTCTTAATAATTCTTCATCTCTGTCACCGTTTGCTTTTTTTTGGAATGGCGCTCTCCTATTGGTTGGCTACGATCACGCCACCTTTGCCCCCCCCCCCCCCCTCGCTTTTTGATTTTTGTAACTATTGTGTTGGAGCGGGTCGCTCCTTAAATAATCTATTGTTAACAATACCTCATTATAGGTCCGCAAATATCGAAAGTATAGGTATGTAGCTTTTGTACGGGTAGATATGCACACGGGTCAATCCCGGGGCGAAGCCCGGGTCACCCATCTAGTACAATATAGTTGAAAATTGTTAATTCAATATTTAATTTAAAAATCGTGAAAATGAAATATTTCCAATATTTGAAAGTTACTAATGCTCTTATATTCGAAAGATATATAAATTATAAATGTACAAGATAAACTTTCTTAATTGAAAATAATCTACATTTTAGAACAATCCAAAATGTAATTTTAATTTGATAGGAATTATAGCGATAGAAAGGCTAAATCTTTCTACCCATTTGTTTTGTATGTGCGTGAAGAAATATTCATGATATGAGTGTTAGAATTTCATATATAATTTACATTTCATGTATTATACTAGTTAGAAGATATCTCATTCAAGAAAAGTTTATGCAAAATTGAAAAAATAGTTAAGTTTCTAAAAATTTTATAATTTGCATAGTCTCAAATAGTGAAGAATAAGCTTTATATTCAACGTCTCAAATACAGTTCACTTGTTGGCCGACGCAAGACTAGTTGGTAAGTTGCAGTTTCAGAAAAATCGGCGCTTTTTAAAATTCTTTTATTGTCATTCGCTTTTATAAAGCATCGTAAAGCTTAGTTTAATTCAGAATCTATCCCGAGATCGCCATCTGCCATCTATAAAATATTCTGAAGTCATTCCAAGCACTAATGATTCTAGATTCTTCTCTTTGTTATAAGGGTTCGTTGTGTTTCAGATAACTCTGTTCTGCTACAAGACAACCTCTAAATAAATAATCCTTGGAAATTTCACAGAGATGCTTAAGAAGAGGGATTATTATAATAAGGACGGGGCACTTTTATTGGCCGCATCTAAGATTCAACCAAGCCAACCCGAACCTCAACCGCCCAAACCTGATGAATCCCAACATGAACACCAACCCTCACTAATAGTAGCAAATCCCATATTACAAAATATCTTGAAGGTAGGTTGACATTTTTTTGTAGAACCAATTAGTTAAATCTGTCTATAGCGCCCTCTTCTCTCTCTCTCTCTCTAAATAGCGCCTACCTCTCTATAGCGCCCGATTTTAAATACGTAGTACGATGCGATTTATATTAAAAGTGACCTGTCTATAGCATCCCTTCTCTATAGCACCCCATTTTGGTAAGTCCCAAGAGGTGGCGCTATAGACAGGTTTAACTGTATGTAGTTTCGAAGAAGGAATCGGCTAATGTGTTCTTACTAGCCTGTTGAAGGACGTCACAGTCCGAAAGCTAGCCAAGATTATATCGCATAAACTCTTCGCCATAAACTTTGATTCTATCTTCGAAATTACTTGCGATTCCTTCTCCTGTAATTATATAGTAAATCATTGTTTTATACTTGATTCTATAAGATTCTATATAAACCCTAAGCTATTTAAAGCTCTTCTGATCATTTTAAATTAGATTAGGTGTACTTGTGCTTTTACCATGAAAATCTATAGAGGCTCTCTACCTTAGAGGTAATCTTCTGAGAGCTATCGATTTTTAACTTTGCATATATTGTTCTATTGAAAATATTTTATTTAACCTGTCTTTTGTTTGAAATCTAATTCAATGAATTTTGAAATATCTGGAAGCTATATCTGTAAACATGTTGAAATGATTATATAGATTAAAATTTAAATCTTTTTTCTAATTTTTATATGCGCTAAAATGAATATAGGAATCCAATCTTGTATATGGAAAGTTATTTAGCAACTTATGCTGACTATGGTGATTGCCGAAACGAGTAAATAACATTCCACACATGGTTGATGAGACTTCTGACTAATATTTTATATATTGAAAGATTTTAACATTTGGTTTAATGGTAAATTTTGAATATTTATATCAAGATTTCTTTAAGAGAACATAGATGAATTGCCTGATATTTTGTTTATAATAAGCGTTTTAGCTCATTTTTAACTTTCTATTAAGAAAAAAAGCATCTCCTTATCGTGCAACTGAAAGTTACTGATGGCTTGAACCATCTTTCAATTGCACGATAAGATGCCTTTTTTTTCTTGATTTATGCACCTTATCCCAGTACACAATATCACATTTGTACTATGTTTTCAACTTATTTATTTTATCTTTTGTATAAATGTACAAGAATAAATGTACATTCCAGCAATATTTGAATTACCTTTATCAAAAGTGTTAAAAAAATTATCAAAACCTGGAAGAAGTTTTTTTTTTTAATGGCGTTCAAATTATAAAATTGAATATGCGTATATTTGGGTACGATAGTATATCGGTACAATTCATAATTCTACAAATACTTAAATTTTTATAAATTTGAAAATATCATTTAAATCTTTCATATTTTAAAAAATAATTTACCTTTGTTTTATGTAAATATATTCATCTATTTTCCCGACTATTTTTGTTTAATAGCAAGTTAAACTAATATATTTTTTTACTACGAACACCACACCGGTTTGGTTCTTGTAATGAGAAGTTATAACGCCTCAAACATTTTTCTTAAGATCTAGAAGCTAATTTAACGATATACTTAAGCTCACAAAGTCCGGACATATTGTAGATAGTTTTTTATTTAGAAACAACTCTAAACCCAGCTGTAGAACTCTAGATATGGTGTTCAAATCCTTTTTAAATGTTTTAAATTTTTAAATTATTTTTTTACAAATGTGCTATTATTTTTGCGAAACTTTTGCATTTTTGGAAACGTTGAAACTATATAAATTTATATTTTATAATCCCATTTTATAGTTAAGATTATGTATAAATATATATGGAGACTTTAATTTATGGATCGAATTTGCAATCTTTATAGAGTCGGAATGTTTTGAGGCTCACATACATTCCAAGAGGTATGGTGAGGCCTCTATTTCTGCAGATGGTGCATTGTGGGATGGTTCTGACACCATCTTTGAAAATAAGCGGTCTTGTATGTCCAGTTTTTAGCCTGTAAATACGGGTTGCTACTTATCGGTTCATCCCACATTTCAGAATAGCTTTTGGTTAGGTACAAATGGATTGTTGACTCCTGTATTTTTGACTGGATGTTTTTTTTTGTAGAAATTTAAGGAGTCGAAATAAAGGTCTTGAGTTGAGCATTGTTGCCGATTTTGCAATCGCATCTTCTGTCGTTGCCTTTTTAATCCTATGTGGTATGGGATCCACTGGAAGTTGATTTGAGCCTCTGAAGCATGTCTAAATCCGGAGATATTTTCTTCGACATTTTAGAACTGATTTAACAAAATTTACGGATTATATAGCTGACAGTAAGTCTGAAGAAAGGTTTTTGGGTTCTCCTTATCAATCTATTCTAGGGCATATTGATAAATTTCAGTTCAGCATTAAGCACAGACCTTCCAAGCTTGTAAGTGATCTTAAGTTTGACGTTGGTTTGTCCCTTTTGAGCACACCACTCCCTGTACTCCCATCTAAAAATCTAGACATCAGTGTAAATTTTGTCTTTTCTATATTTGTCCTTTCTTTGAAGTTCTAGGGACTTGGATATATGGATTTTCATTTTCCTAATGTTCATTTCCTATCTCTAGATTAGATTTCTTCACGCTTTGATTTGATGGGAAGGAGGGCGGGTGATTTGTAGTTTTGTTCAGTAGATTTATTGGGATTGTTTTCCAGGATTGTGTGCATTTTGGATTTTTAAATTCTGTTAAAGGGTTGCCATTTATTAAATTACTTGTTCAATGGTGTTTGATATTCTTTTTTTCCTTTAAATTTTGTCAGGGATACTTGTCATCGGTGCTCCCCAAAGGGATTAGATCAGATTCTTGTTCTGTAAAATTTGATAGTCAAGTAATTTTGGATGAATTTTGTATTCTTTTCAATTTGTTTTGGTTGTTTTGAGATGTTTTCATTCAGATTGGAGACGCATATTCTAATATGGGCCGTATCAGTGATGTATAGGTAGTTTTTAAGGTTCTGGCATCAGCATCCGTATTTTCCAGAGATGTATTTGAAGATTTTAACCTTTTTCTGGGCTCTAGTTTTGATATCGTTTGTTTATTACAAGTTAGATGGGTCTAAAGTGACCCTTAAGTATCTGGGGTTGTTGGTTCATTTTGTCATTTAGTTTAATTTTTGGAACAAATCCTTTTAGGTGGTTGTTTATGGAGGAAATAAGTTTCAGATGTACTAGGATAATTTTAATTTTGTGCTTGCTAGTGAATCTTGTTAGGTTTTTAAAAATAGTTTAGGTAACTTTTTGTGTTGAGCCTAGTGTGCTGTAAATAAGCAAACTTGGCTATTTTGGTTTTATGATAGTCTTTGAAACCCTCCAGGTAGTTAGAGAAAAGAATGGGGCTTAAAATGCTGCCTTCTGGCATGCCTTGTTTAATTTTGTTTTGGACAGTGTATTATGGAGTTATTCTGATTGTTCGACTTTTTAGAAAGTCATAAACACAGTTGAGATTTCGCCATTTATGCCAATTTGGCATAGTTTTATCCTTTTCTCTCCAGACCTTATCAGAAGCAGAATAAATCGATGAAGGCTGCAATAGCGGATTTAGTTGGGCTTGATTAAATGTTATTAATGATTTGAGTTAAATGCAATAATTGATAAGCTGTGGATTAATTTATTTTAAAGGTTTCTTGGTATTTAGGTAGACTACTTTTTTAAAGAAAATAAATTTAATCGTTTATAATTTTTCATTAAGTTTTCCTACTATCGATATAAGAGAGATAGGTCGGTAACTGTCTGGAAGATCTCTAGGTTTGTCAGGTTTCGGGGTAGGAATAACTATGGCTGTTTTCCAATCATTAGGAAGTTTACCTTTGGTTAAACTGGTATTGAAGATGCTTAACAGCCAGTTTATAGCTATATATGGTAGGTATTTGATCATATAGCCATGAATGCTGTCAGGACCACAGGATTTATCTAATTGGTTCAAAGCATCTGCCAGTTAGTGGGATGTGATGATATCATTGAATAATGGTTCATTATTTGTAGAGAGTGCAGAATTTTTATATTGTCTGGCCTTTTGCTGTCTTTCTGTTCCTGCTCGGAATTATTTCTAAGTTACTAATCTTTGCATAGTGTTTTGTAAATACATATATCTCAATGTCAGAGTATTACCTTCGAAATCTTGTAAAGTGTTTTTTCAACAGTATTTGGTGTTTGAAGGGATTTAGTAATGTACCATAGTTTGGTATCTGTAATGGAGGGGTTGGAGCATAGATTTGCCAGTCCTTTCTTTCAAGGAAATAATTGTTGCTTTATGTCGGCATTGATTTTGTTATACAATCTGAGATCAAGGGAATTCGATGCCTTGAGTGTATTGTATAAATAGTTTTTCTTGAATTTTGTCTTGGAGTTCATGCTGCAATTCATTATAGTGTTAAATACCTTTCTATAACCTTTAGGTATCCGGTCTTTTGCTGCTTATAGAGTTATAGGTTTGAGAATAAGAATCTTGATTGGGATCTATTTTATTATTTATGGTCTTTGAGATAATGTTCTTATAAAATTTTCAAATTTGCTTTTCGGAAATTTCGGTTGGCTTTTTTGTGTGGTTCTGTGATCTTAAATTGATGTTTGTTAGAATATGTTAGTAATCACCTCTTACAGAGTTAAAGATGCTCCAGATAGTGCTTCCATAGAGATCCGGTGTAACATCTGTGATGTCCAAAGCATCTGTTATGCCATCAGAATGGGATAAATAGGTGGGTTCTCCAGTATTTATGACAAATTTCTCATTAAAGTTTGAAAGTATATTTCTTTGATTATCCTCATGAGATCTCTACAACTGTTTTTTACCATTTAAATCACCAAATATTCTTATTGCATTATCTTGCATGAGGATGGCTATGCTATTTACTGGTTTGTTCGAGAGAGGGTAGCAGTTGAATATATATATTCGCCTTCTATAGGTTTCAGAATTGTATTCCTAACATTTCTGTAACTTCTGTATTTTTGTAATTATTTTATTAAATAAAAATCCAATACTAAGGTGATAAACCCACTTTGTTCAGCCTCTGTCTTGCCTAATGATATTGAGTCCCTAATTTCCTCTTTGGGCTTGATTTGTATGGTCTCTTGAATAAAGATTACATTCATTTTGTCAGCTAGCAGTAGGAGTTCAGGCAACTTCTATCTACAACCAAGTGTAGAGATAACGTTTAAATTACATTGAAGAATCACAATATTGATGTTTGGGGTGACTAGCATATTTCTCGACCTTATTGTCATCCCTGGAACATAGGTTACATCGACTTTTCCGGATACGGTATAATTTATATCAATATTTAGTCCATAAATCATTATGGGTAAAAAGAGCTGTCGTTGGATGGCTATCCAGGGCTCACCACATGGAGGTGTCACTTTGCTCCGCATTTTATAAAAATAAAATTCTAAAATTCTCTAATCTTCTATATGAAAAATTTCAGAAACAATTTTATAAGTATCAAATGTTTTTATTTTTTTATTTTAAAAGCACAATACATACATTTTCCAAGCTGATTTCGGCAAAAGGTAAACAGCTTGGACCAGAATGCAACTAGTAATATTCGTTTTAAGCGTTTCACAATTAGTTTTTACTCGTTAAAATTATTACATTCCAAATACTTTAAATTGAAAGTTGTAATTTCTAACACACACAATACACAAATTTTCAAGCTGATTTCGGTAAAAAAGTAAACAGCTTGAACTAGAACGAAACTAGTAACATTCGTTTTAAGCGTTTCACAATTGGTTTTTACTCGTAAAATTTATTACATTCCAAATACTTCAAATTGAAATTTGTTATTTCTAACACGCACAAATTTTCAAGCTGATTTCGGCAAAAAGTAAACAGCTTGAACTAGAACGAAACTACTAGCATTTGTTTTAAGCGTTTCACAATTAGTTTATACTCGTTAAAATTATTAAATTCCAAATACTTTAAATTGAAAGTTGTAATTTCTAACACACACAAATTTTCAAGCTGATTTCGGTTAAAGGTAAACAGCTTTGATTAGAACTAACATTTGTTTAAAACGTTTCACAATTAGTTTTTACTCGTTAAAATCATTCTTTCCAAATACACTTTATTTTGAAAGTTATAATTCCTTTATTCTATATTCTAAAAAAAATATCAGGTTTTGTTTTTACGACTAGAGCATATAACTAATAAGAGATAACATGCAATGCAAAATATTTCTTCGAATGTAAAACTTTGTCATGTAATTATTATTGAGAAAATGTAAGTTACCTTTTTTGATTCTGAAAACTTAAAGTTGTATATCGCATTAAAACTTTTTCCATATATATGTTATGAATAATTTGTTTGTTGTTAGAGAACGAATTGATAAGACAAAGGATCGATAAGATAAAGGGTTGAAGGTGCAGTCGGTGATAAAAAAAAAGATAATTATTTACCATCAAGTAGCTTTTATTTTCAATTACTTGAGGAAATATTACACATTAGTTATTTTCACAATATATAGAATTTATAAAGTTAATCCTATATTAGTGATTCAAAAAGATATGTTAACTACGCATATTTACAACAAAACTGAAAGTTATTTTAAAAACGATGATAACCAAAAATTAGAAATATCAATGAATAAAAAAAAATATATATATATTTTTTAAATATAGAAATATTTGTTTTAGATTATATAATATATATTTGAATTTTACATGTTAATCATTTCCAAAGTTAGGAATTTTGTAAGTTGAAACAAATTTGTTTTGTGTAAATGTTATATTGTTTTGAAATGACATTCCTAGCTGTCAGTATATTTGTAAACCATTACAATTTTTCTAACTGGAATTCGAAAATTTAACTAAAATATAATACCTGTTGTCATATGCCTTTTAATGAACGTGCTCAAATTTTGATATATTTAATTTGAATGTTGAAATTTGTAATTTTTATAAATATATAATTTTTATAGAAAATGAGAACATTTAAGATGCGAATGTTTCTTTCACACATGAAAAAAAAAAAAAAAAACATTCGTGTCTTAATGTTTTATTTTTTTATATATAGATAGCGTTTTGTTGCTTTATAGAATTGTTTTCATGAGAATTGTATACTATTGTTATTTTCTTAAAAATTGCGTAGTTTAAGAAAAAAAAACGATTTATTGCTGTTCAGGTTGGGAAATCTCTCAAGGTCCATCTGGTTCAGGAACTGGTGTTAACGTTGCCAGTATATAGCCTTCTGCGAGCTGTGGCCATAAGACTTCTCAAGGCACTTCCTAAAGCCGTAAGATCAACAATCCACACATTCTAGAAAAATAGCTAGTTACCTTTCAACTTTCCTAGTCAGATTGCACTTAATGTACCGCCTTATTAACATTTTTGAACAAATATCAAGTTTATTAAAATTGAACATATTTCGACCAGTACATCTTTTTATTATGAAACACTATATATGTAATTCTGCTGTCCTCAAAGCTTATGTCCATAGTTAATCTAAAATACCCATTCCAAGAGTCTAGCATCAGTATCACTATGAAAGGAAGTTCCAAAAATGAAATATAACAGCGGTATGGTAGATTAAACTGGCGAAACCGCTGGGAGGGTTCACCACTGATGAACCAGGCCCTCCCATTTAATTTTTTCCATTTCAGTAAGGGAAGCAGAAATTATTGTTTATTTAAAAAAATAATCATACGAGTTTATAATAGTTTCGAATTTTAACAAATAATTTGATATTTTTATTATAAAAATATGTACTGGCCGTAATATCTTCAATTAAAAAAAAACTTTAATGTGTTCTAAAATGTTAATAAGGCAGTAAATTATTCAATATTTAGTCTATTTGTAAAATATCGTGAGGTTTGATGACTAGGTAACTAAATTTGGAGAAGCCAATGGTTAGTTACATCAATGTTGAAAATTCCTATATTATACTTATATTATGAGTTGCCCAAATCGTTGATTGAAAATTCTGTTTATCATTGAAAAACTGGCTTTGAAAACTTGGCATCAACCTTCTTAAATAATCCTATATTTCGACAAATCTTTAATGGAAACTTTTAATCTGTCTTGCTTTATCTTGATTCTTACAAAACCTTGCAAAATGTTTATAATCAAATGCAGAGTTCTAATATAGTTGGGCAAAAAATATTACATCATATTTAGATTGTCTAATTGGAATTGTCTGTGGAATTAACTTCTGAAAAAGGCAAAGCTTGTGGGGGGCGCAGACCTAAAACTAGTAACAAACTTTCTTAAATAATTCTACGCTTCGACAAATCTTTAATATAAGCTTTTAGTTAATGTCTTGCTTTATCTTGATTCTTTCAAAACCTTGCAAAATTTTACCAATCAATGTAGTTCTTATATAGTTGGGTCAAAAAAGTGACGCGGCATATTTAGGTTGTCTAACAATTAAAGGTGTAAAAAATGTGGAATTAATTCCTGAAGAAGGCAAAGTTTGTGGGGTGGCAGACCTAAAAATTAGGTACCAACTTTCTTAAATAATTCAATGTTTCGACAAATCTTCAATGGAAACGTTTAATCTGTATAGATTTATTTTGATTCTTTCAAAGCCTTGCAAAATGTTTATAATTCAATTCTGAGTTTTAATATAGTTGGCAAAAAATATTAACACAGCATATTTAGGTTGTCTACCAATTAAATAAAGGTGTAAAAAATATGGAATTCCCGAAGAAGGCAAAGCTTGTGAGGTCGCAGACCTAAACACCTAAAAATTAAGAACCAACTTTCTTAAACAATCCTACGCTTCGACAAATCTTTAATGGAAATTTTTGTTAGTCTTGCTTTATCTTGATTCTTTCAAAACCTTGTAAAATGTTTACCATTTAATGCAGAGTTCTAATATAGTTGGCAAAAAAAAATCAAGGCATATTTAGGATGCCTACCAATTAAAATAAAGGCGTAAACAAATGTGGAATTAACTTCCCGAAGAAGGCAAAGCTTGTGAGGTCGCAGACCTAAAAACCTAAAAATTAAGAACAACTTTCTTAAATAATCCTACGCTTCGATAAATCTTTAATGGAAACGTTTAGTTAATCTGTCTGGCTTTGTCTTGGTTATTTCAAAACCTTGCAAAATTCCTACCATTCAATGCAGAGTTATAATATAGTTGGCAAAAAAAATTAAGGCATATTTAGGATTTCTACCAATTAAAATAAAGGTGTAAACAAATGTGGAATTAACTTCCTGAAGAAGGCAAAGCTTGTGAGGTCGCAGACCTAAACACCTAAAAATTAAGAACCAACTTTCTTAAATAATCCTACGCTTTGACAAATCTTTAATTGAAACTTTTTTAGTTAATCTATCTGGCTTTATCTTAATTTTTCAAAACCTTGCAAAGTGTTTACCATGCAATGCAGTGTTCTAATATGGTTGATGGCAAAAAAATCGAGGCATATTTAGGTTGTCTACCAATTAAATAAAGGTGTAAAAAAATGTGGAATTCCTGAAGGCAAAGTTTGTGGGGTCGCAGACTCGCTGCTTGGATGAAACTGACGAGCAGAACGGCTACGTCGCCTGGGATTTCAAGCCGGGAGTCCGGGTGTCTGAGCCGCTGCCCTACATGGGCCGCCTGAGCGAGCTTATGATATGTCTGGAGCGGGCCCACCCCAGCCAGAACCTCCTCGGCTATCGTACCCAGGACGGTGAGAAGGTACGCTAAGATTCCACGAGCAATTCCAAACCTTTTATAGAAGTTCTCAAGGTTTGACTGTAATTTATCATAAACATTATTTTTTACAGGTATTGCTAGGTGAATTTTGCGCACTAGTACAAAGGGGTAGTGTAGTTTTGAGAAGGCAGAGATTGTAAAAGACAAAATACTTAGAAGATACTGGTTCTCGGCTATCGTACACAGGACGGCGAGAAGGTACGCTTACTTAAGATTCCACGAGCAATTCCAAACCTTTTATAGAATCAAGTGTTAAATGTGGTTTATTAAAAAATATATATTTTTAGATGCTGCTAGGTAAAATTTTGCGCACTAGTACCAAGGTGCAGTATAGTTTGAGAGTGGTAGCTTTGAGAAGGCAATGACTAAAAGTCAGTGCCTTGAAGATACTGGTGTTCGACTAGCGTACAAAGGACGATGAGAAAGTACGCTTAATTAAGATTCCACGAAATATTCAAAACCTTTTATAGCGTATCTCAGGTGTTAACTCTGATTTATTATAAAAATTATTTTTACACAAGTGTTGCTAGGTGAATTTTGCGCACTAGTGGCAAGGGGGGCAATGTAGTTTAGAGAGCGGTACCTTTGAGAAAGCAGTGACTGTAAAAGTCAAAATGTCTGGAAGATGCTGGTTTTCGGTTATCGTACAGAGGACGGCGAGAAGGTACGCTTAAGATTAGAGATTCCAAACCTTTCATAGCAGCTCTCAGGTGCTGACTGGGGTTTATAATTATTTTTGCAAGAGTTGCTAGGTGAATTTTGCTCATTAGTACCAAGGGGAAGGTAGTTTTGAGTTCCGTAGCTTGGAGAAGGAAGTGACTGTAAAAGTCGTAATGCCTAGAAGATACTAGTTTTCGGCGTCAGAAATGAATTATCCTTGGTCTATACTAGATTAATTTTACATATCTGCTTTATAAATGTTTTATGGTTTGATTCGAAATATTTTCAGGGCCCAATAAATATATTTGTGAAGTCATTCGTTTCCGTTGAAATAAAAGAGCGTGCTGAAAGAGCAAACCTAAATATGCGATGTTAGAAGCGAAGTTAAATATGTAGCAAATAAGTGGTAGATGAATCTACTCCTAGGATATTGAGGGGTACATGGAGGAGCAAATGTTAGTTCTCATCAGTCACTTGGTACTGTTGTGAACCCGTTGACTTTGCTTAGACCTTTTAAATATACTGATATGAGGTCGATGGAAGGAGGGTCTGAACCGTTGGTTTTCGACCGCTACGACCCGGGGTTGATTCTCGCATTGGGCACTTTTTTCTGACTTAAAAAAAAAAGATCCAATGGCCCTCGATTATTGTAAAAGTTCAACCCCACCAGCAAGTGCAAGTAACTAAACGGGGCTCTGGCACATTTCTAAATGCAAAATTCGAACTACTTGTCACACGTGTAGACATGTGGTGTACTTAACAATAAAAGCAATAGTCTACTTCTACCCATCATGATTATAATGGCCTGTTCCACGTGTACTAAGGATAAGCAGACAAAAAAAGATACTGATTCCAAGAAAATTATCAAACATAGATTTACAAGAGAGAACAAAATATGATAAACTTGTCCAGGTTATTACTTGAAGTAGGTTTAGATTATGTTAGGAATTTCCATACCTCATGCTGTAGCTATAACTTTGAATATAGCACTGCATACGTAGAGGTTGTACAGTGTTCAAAATTTGAACGCAAAAAACTACTTTTCATAGAAATTATTAGTTTATAACTTTATTCCTGATGAGTACAGTATAAGAGCATAAATATGGTGCTGAATTAAACAGTAGAACAAGCCATCAGGTTATAGAAACATTTTAAATTACTGATTGTCATTTTCTAGTCGCGTAATTTCCAGTTTTGGTGAACAGGATTGGCTCCCAGTTCACGATATTTAACGTCTTTGGAATATTTTTCAGAGCTTTTGACATTATCTTCATGCCAATGAGTCAGTTTACCAAAGTATTGATGTATATTTATTAATGTATTCAATGTAATTATTCAAATAGTTCGAAATTATTGATGAAAATATACAATTGTAAATTTAAAATTTGATTTTTAAATTAATGAAAAATTAGTGCAGATATTTTGCATGCGATAAAAAAAAGCCAAATATGACATTTTATGGCGCTTCAAAATTCACAACTTTATAATTGAATGTACATTGTTTATATATATATATATATATATATATGTAAGGTTTTATAATATTTTTTCAAGGAAAGTTATAGAAAATTTCTATGTTGATTTAAGAGTATAATGTCGAATTGAGAGTATAATGTCAGTATAGCAAGCTATTACTGAACGAATAATGTGGTAATGTGAACGAATGATATATATATATCAACGATTAGTTATTTATTCCGATAGATGGCGCAAGCCATCAGCAACTTTCAGTTGCACGATCAGGAAATGCCTTTTTATTAATTTATCTACCTGATCCAAGTGTACAAATTCACTTTTGTACTATTTTCACAAACACACATATATACATATATATATATATATATATTACTTTTCAATCTATAAATATGTTGTGGTAAGGTTATCCTGTCTTCTGATTGATGTGGCAGGCAGGTTGATGCAGTCATGGGACTAAGTAGTTTCAGGCGTCAATGAGTAACACAGAGGACGAGGCAGAATAGATGTCACCTCAAAGAAAGGCCAGCGCCAAAGACGCGGAAAATGTTTAGGAGTGTATCGTGGACTGATATGGGTCGTATCTTGTTTAAAAAATATAACATGTGAATTTTAATCATAAACACTACTATTGATACAAAGAATTAACATATACGGATTGTTTATTTTGTTTGATTCAGTAGATAAATGTAACCTGTCGCTTTGTGTACAGTTGGACTCAAAATACGAATGGGTGGACACTAGTCAGATGCGTTTCCTTGTGGAAGGAATTTCGCTCGATTTGCAGAATCAACTGAAAGAAGACATAAGAACCAAGAAGAAGGAATCCATATATATTTCCCCAGAGAATACTACGTCTGACGAGCACCATGATCCACGTACCCAGATCCCGGAATATGGCGTGGTGATCATGATGCCAAACTGTATGTACTCTCTACTGGTTGTGCTGGCTACGCTCCGGACCAGGTACACAGGTAAGGGAAGTGGTAGATAATCTAAAATATTTTATTGACATTCTTAGCCAATGGTTACAAATATTGAAGAAATCAAACAAAATATTATGAAAATTCGAAACTATAGACGCGTATGCTTCTCTTAAAAATTATTTCTACTGCCCTTACTGCGATGGAAAATTAATGGGAGGCCTAGCCAATCAGTGGTGAACCTTCCCAGTGGTTTCGCCAGATTAATCTACCGCTGGAGGGTTCATCACTGAGCTAGGCCTCCCATTATTTTTCCATATATATTTTCTTTTTTTACATCTTAACATATTTACAAACATTTACTTTATTGATGCAATATAGCAGCGGTATGGTAGATTAAACTGGCGAAACCGCGGGGAGGGTTCACCCCTGATGAGTCGGGCCCTCTCATTATTTTTTCCATTGCAGTAAGGGCAGTAGAAATTGTTTAATTTTTGAAAGAATAATACGTGTCTATAATAGTTTAGAATTTTGATAACAGATGGCGCGCTAATGCATCATGAAGATATTATTTACAATTCAGTGATAAAATATAAAAAGCTGTTCTCAGGAAGGGTTCCATCTTGTCCTCCTCCAGACAAGGACTCTCAGTTCAATGTTGAGATGATACTTATAGAAACATGTCTTGGTAGACGTCAGGATGGTGTTGTTATCCAGAAAAAATGGTGAAATATTTATGAAAAAGGCCAGTACAATATCACATTTGTACTATTTTTCATCTATCGAATCGTATCAAATCCTCCAAAAAAGACCTCTGGGGAAAACCTCAGGACTATAATAGAAAAGCTGAGACAATGGAACCTAATGGAGATCGTTTAAACGACTTGTGGAATAAACAACAGATTGTACAGTACATCTATTGAAATGTATCAAATCCTCCAAAAAAGACCTCTGGGGAAAACCCCAGGACTATAATAGAAAAGCTGAGACAATGGAACCTAATGGAGATCGTTCAAACAACTTGAGGAATAAACAACAACAGATTGTACAGTACATCTATTGAAATGTATCAAATCCTCTAAAAATATCTCTGGTAAAACCCCAGGACTATAATAGAAAAGCTTAGACAATGGAACCTAATGGAGATCGTTTAAACGACTTGAGGAATAAGCAACAGATTGTACAGTACATCTATTGAATTGTATCAAATCCTCCAAAAAAATCTCTGGGAAAACCCCAGGACTATAATAGAAAAGCTTAGACAATGGAACCTAATGGAGATCGTTTAAACGACTTGAGGAATAAGCAACAGATTGTACAGTACATCTATTGAATTGTATCAAATCCTCCAAAAAAATCTCTGGGAAAACCCCAGGACTATAATAGAAAAGCTGAGACAATGGAACCTAATGGAGATCGTTTAAACGACTTGAGGAATAAGCAACAGCAACAGATTGTACAGTACATCTATTGAATTGTATCAAATCCTCCAAAAAAATCTCTGGGAAAACCCCAGGACTATAATAGAAAAGCTTAGACAATGGAACCTAATGGAGATTGTTTAAACGACTTTAGGAATAAACAACAGATTGTACAGTATATCTATTGAATTGTATCAAATCCTCCAAAAAAAGAACTCTGGGGGAAACCCCAGGACTATAATAGAAAAGCTGAGACAATGGAACCTAATGGAGATCGTTTAAACGACTTGAGGAATAAGCAACAGCAACAGATTGTACAGTACATCTATTGAATTGTATCAAATCCTCCAAAAAAATCTCTGGAGAAAACCCCAGGACTATAATAGAAAAGCTTAGACAATGGAACCTAATGGAGATTGTTTAAACGACTTGAGGAATAAACAACAACAAACACTATTTCTCAAATTTTCTTATGTACTGTTATATTTGGAATGTATTTGCCGAAATTGACCATATTAGACTATATAGTGTATTTGACGATAGGATTTTACGAAGACATTTTTTATATTTATAATACACTAATTCTACAAATAATGAACCGAAGATGAAAATTTGGGAAGGCGTAGTTTATCAGTAGTGAATCCTTCTATTCAATTAGATTCTGCCTATATAATCTTCACTTGGTTTATTTTTAATGGTCTTAACGAAACTATAGAAAGATATTTTTATTTTTTATCTTTAAATTTATTGCTGTCGTTTTTAGCCAACAATTTTTTTAAATTTTCAATATTTTTTATTAAAACTTTTTATGTAGTAGTTGTCTTATGACAATTTTAAATGACTTATAGGTATAAAATATTTTATATTTTACTCAAAAATACTGCCTTCATTGATGTCAAAATTGTCCTTTTTGAATTGTGTTTATCTATGATAGTAATAGGATTTGTTATCCTCTACGATAAAAACTTTATATAAAGGCAAATTCCATTATAAAACAAAATCAAAGTATATATCATATAACGATCATGTTAGTAGTCAGGATATGCCCAATTTGTTTTTATATATGTACTTATGTAAAAAGAAATTAATCCGATTATTCGTCTTCTTCTTTCTTATCTCTACAATCATATAAGGGTGTCAAGCTTGAGACTTTTGAAAAAGAGATTTGACAACCATCATGATTGGGTGAAGTAAAATGCATCTGCCTTTGTCATTAAGACTGGGAGCACTACTCAGTGGCAGGCTGACTTAGTTCCAAATGAAATGGCCGCCTCTGACATGAAGAACAGACGCCATGTGCAGCCGCTCCTAACATGGAGTTCAAACGCTGCTCATCCTGTATCCCTGGATCAGAAACCCTTACAAGGTACTATCAGCCGGGCCAGCTGAACCCAGGTTTTTTAGTGAGCTTGTTACTGCTCCCCCTCCTCCTTTTTCATCCGGGCTTGGGACCGGCAAAGGTGGAGTTCCGATTAGAGTAAATATACATAGAGCAAGATACACCTGACATAAAATCCAAAATTCTATAACTATTTGGGATTTAGTTTGAAAAGATTTTTCTATTACAGTAGAACCTCCATTAGAGGACCTCTACAAAGGACAGTTTTCATTTGCAAAATTACCATTTTCACTATTTAGTAACTCTCCGGTAAGAGGATACCTCTCCCTAAAGGACATTTTGGCTCTGCAATTAGATGTCCTTTACAGGGAGGTTCTACTGTATATATTTTCGATTAAAAATCCACTCTGGCAAAACCGGGGTCTTTAGACTAGATTACATATTTGTGAAGGTATACTTGAAATTCTTTTTATATTTATAAAATCAATAAATTAGATATAAATGTGATACTAAATGGTTCTCATTCTGATATGGAAACGTGCAGTTATCTATCTTCATCCTGATATGACTAAAGAAGAAATTTTGGAGGTATTGGATAAGATCAAAGTTCGGATAGCTTATGTGGCTTCGAGTCACCTGGAATTGTTTAAAGTAAGTACCATATTTCCATACTTCTATATCATCATTGTGGATAACTTGTGACTTTACGTAAGTTGTAATATGAGATGTGCCACCTTTCTTTAGATGTTTCTTAAAAAAGATAATATGCCTTATATACACTATGTACAATGAATATGGCGCCTCTCCCAGCGCTGCAGAGTTTGGCGGAGAATCGCCAGTGGGTCTCTAGCGACACTTATTTGAGACATAGCGTCGATTCTATATGACTGAACTAGAATACCAAATAGATTAACTATGCTAAATATTGTCGCGTAGAAAATGAAAGAGAAGTCGATGTTAAAATCAAGTTTTATTCTTAGTAAGAGAGTATCTATCCACTTAGCCGAGACCACCCGAATAAAATAAATAAAAAACAAGTATGCAAAACAGCCTTGATTTGCATAAAGCAAAAAAAAAAAAGGAAATATCTACATATATTTTTGAAAATAGAGCAATCCATAAATAAATCTTTAATTAAAAATACGTATATTGGATCAAAAAATCATTTATTTTACCAATATTTCAGTTGGCTGAACGCCAACCATTATCAAGGTGTTATAACACGCATGTTGTTGACACACATTAAATGTTATAACACCTTAATAAAGGTTGGCGTTCAGCCAACTGAAATATTGGTAAAATAAATGATTTTTTGATCCAATATATGTCTTTTTAATTAAAGATTTACATAGATAAAAGTAAAGGACGCAATATATATAGATTGATGTTGTTTTCAAACTTGTTATAAATCTTACGAACTTGTTATATAATGTTTTAAAACACTTATCGGTCGCAATTACTGTTCCAATATACAGAATCGAACGCTTTTATATAATTTCTATATATTTAAGAAAATAATCTTTATTAATACATTTCTTAGTGATTTAAAATAGCTTATTTGTACTAATAAATATAAATACCTATGGCATTGATATGCAAATACAATATAATCTCAATTATATGTATTCAAAAAAAAGAAAGCATATCCTGACCAGGAGCATATGTACTTTACAGAAGGCAGAGCGCCATCTGGTGGAACAGAAATCAAATTAGCATTGATTTAGCCTGTTCCCTGATTTGGTCAACCCAATTTCTTGATAAATCAAGAAAAGCTAATATTATATATATGGTTTTACAACCATTTCTTGTCGGTTAAGTTTACAGATAATAATTTCCAGTTGAATTATTTTCTACCAATTTTTTTACCAATATAATTAACTATATATTTTGAAAATATTATAAAGAATTGATAGAATTAATGTGTCACTTCAATTGCATGTCAAATGGCTATAGAAAGAGCAATATAATGTTCAGTTAAAAGGTATTGGAAGTATGGTGAAGTCTGTCAGACCTACAGATAATACTATTTCTGCCAAATGAATTATAAACGTTCATGTTTACGAGCAATGTTTATCTAGATTAGGTATATTGTTATATTCTTGGATATTTATTGTGATGCAAGTAGCAAGTACTGAAGCGTATTTCCAGAGAACCAATGTTAAGACTCTGTATGTATTGGTATAAAGCATAGTGTATGGTCTTGAACATGTGGTGGCCAGCTAATGTGAATTTATAGTATCTATTGCTGTCTGTGTATACCCAGGAACTTGTGTGTATTGCTAAATGAATTATACACGTTCATACCTACGAACAATGTTTATCTAGATAGGTATATTGTCAAATTAGTAGAAATTTACTGTGATGTAATTAGCAAGTACTGAAACGTATTTCCAGAGAACCAATGTTCAGATACTGTATGTATTGGTATAAAGCATAGTATATTGTGCCTTGAACCTGTGGCCAGCTACTGTGAATTTGTAGTATCTATTGCTGTCTGTGTGCACCAAAGCACTAGTGTGTAATTCTGTCTGTGTGTACCCAGGAACTGGAATACAAGTATCTAAAAAAAATCGTTAGTACCTCCTCTGGTACAACTTCGAACGGGACCGAAATAGTCGATTGGGATACTTACATTGAAAGCTGCAATGTCCTAAATAGAAATGGTAATTAGCATAACATTGTGTTGAACTAGTTCAAAGGTTTACATTATACAATAGAATATAACTTGAAAGAGAACATTTCTGATTAAGACTTTGAATTTTCGATATTACTATTGTTTAAAAAAAACTTGTCAATAAAAATACAAGCCTATCTATAACAATATTTCTATTTAGAGAGAGATAGGGGTGGGTGAGATAGTAATATTTGCGAAAGGTTTTGACATCCAATATTTGAGTAATTAATATATATATATGGTACTGTGCAGTTTCACCACTTCAACTATGTATGAGGGATGGTCTAAACCGTTAGTTTTTGATCGCTATGACCCGGGTTCGATTATCGCATTGTGCATATTTCTGATTAAAAAAAATTCTCCAATGACCCCCGATTCTCGCAAAAGTCCAACCCCACCATCGAGTGCAAGTAACCAAACGTGGCTATGGAACATTTGTAAGTGCAAAAGTCGAACTACTTTTAACATGTGTCGACATGTGAACTTACAGTAAAAGCAGTCGCCTACCTCTACCCACCATGATTATCATGGCTGTACCATGTGTACTAGGGATAAGCAAGATGAGGGATGCATTCGAAGCCCAATCACAATAGCAGCAATAGCATAATCTAGGGCAGCATTAAAGTGAATGAGTCACACCAGTTTCTGCTTAACTCTTTCAACCAAACTGGCCACTTTCTCTTACAATGCATTCTCTTTCCGGATGGAAAACCTGTTCAAAAGGTATTGGTAACATGAAGTCTTTCAGACCTACAGATAATTTTATTTCTGCTAAATGAATTATAAACGTTCATGCCTACGAAAAATATCTAGACTAGGTATATTGTCAGATTGGTAGACATTTACTGTGATGTAAATAGCAAGTACTGAAGCGTATTTCCGTATGTTCAGATACTGTATTGGTATAATGTATTGAGTGCATTGTCTTGAACCTGTGGCCAGCTACTGTGAATTTGTAGTACGTAGTGAAAAGTGTATAGTTAAATATTAATTTTGTTCTCCACCTTATTTTGGCTCTAGAAACTCTTATTTGAACTTTTTTACAGGATAGATTTATATTTTGAAAATAGAGCAATCCATAAATAAATATTTAATTAAAAAGTCATATATTGGATCAAAATATCATTTATTTTACCAATATTTCAGTTGGCTGAACGCTAACCTTTATCAAGGTATTATAACATATTTAATGTAAAATTAATATTTTATGCATTAATATTGAATGCACATATGTTATAACACCTTGATAAAGGTTGGCGTTCGGCCAACCAAAATATTGGCAAATAAACGTTCAATTAGTCCAATATATATATATTTTTAAATCTAAATATTTATAAATGGTGTTCGAGGATAATTGTGACATTTTGTTTTACATTTACAGATGCATAGTTCATGATATACGAGTAAAGAAAACGCGTAATTGATATAAGTATATACAATTTTTGTATATTCAAACTATGGACCTATATTCATCTGTTGGAATGGCCTATGCTTCAAATCGGGTTGAGAGATTGTAATAAGATACTTTGGGCGAAAATAAAATGTGAAAGTTAATATCAGTTTACCTCCAAACCAAGCAGTTGTCAAAAAAAAAAACACATACCTCTGAATAAACCAGAAACCATGCCATCAAATCTTCTTTTGAGCAAAGAGATTTTTAAATGATTCTTGCAATCGAGGTGATTTATCTGAATTATATTAGAACAAATATTTTTTAGAAAAAAAAAAATATATTTAAGCTTGAATAAAAAATCAGGCCTCCAGGGAAAAGTATATTTTCAAAAATCTTTCAAATCTCTAGCTTTAGGGAACGAATACCCTTCTACAGAAGAAAACATGGTATTATGTGTTAAAGGTATAATTATACCATGTTTTCTTTTGTAGAAAGGCGTTCGTGCCCGAAATCTAGAGATTAAAAGGTTTGTGTGTGTGCAAAGTAACTTATCCCTGAAAACCTGATATTTTTACTCAAAATTGATTCAAGAGATTTCATTGGAAATTTAAGGTGTTAAAAAAGGATTTAGCGCTAGACAACAGACAATAAACAATGTTGTAGATCTATACCAATTTGTAAATAGCAGAGAGAATTATCATAGATTTAACTATTTTTGTAAATATATTTATGATTATCTTTCAAACCTGAAAGGTTAAGGTTCCTAATATATATTATTCTTTCTTTTTATTTTAGATTACATTTCTTAATGTTTATAACCGTTTGTTTTTTTAAAAAAATGTAAATCGACACAATTATCCCTAGCTGGGATATCTCCGGGATATCTCGTTTTGTGTGTTGAAATAAAGAAAAAGATTTATAATAATAATTCGTAAATATTTGGAGCATTTTAATGCAAATAGTTAGAAACCTGGTACCTGTGCAGAGGTATGCTATCGTCCACAAGGAGACCAATTGGCCGTTATCTCCTACACTGTAAACCGTCTAGCTAGCGAGAAGGTGGAGGTTTCTGGCCAACTCAAATGTGATCTTTCACTCTCAGGGCCTAGAGGTAAGGTAGAATTGAAGTGTTGTAGTCCAGGATTCTAGACAGCCTTGTGTCTAGCTACCAAAATCACCCATGATAGACTAACAGATGCCGTATCGGATATCATGGATCGTTCCCCACCCTTGACGTAAGCAAACATTTTTGTACAATTACATTTATATTTTAATTTATATATATATATGTCATAATATATGCTCTTCCAGGATTAATAAAACAAACCTACAGTCAACGAGAGAGAGATGGGCAGCTAAAGCGAGACAGCGTTCTCGCTCCCTCTCTCTCTCTCGGATGGCTTCCAGATTCATCTTCCAACTCGTCGTGATTATTTCTCTCCTCACCACATTATTACCACTATATTGTCACATATATATATTAATTTTATTTATATTTTAATTAAAAAGGCATATATTGGATCAAAATATCATTTGTTTTACTAATATTTCAGTTGACTGAACGCCAACCTTTATCAAGGTGTTATAACATATTAATGTGTTATTGTCAACCTTCTAATTTTAAATTCTTTTGTTTTGACATATAGGATGCGATATCTTAGCTTGAGATACTTGCGCCTAAAAATTATTGAATTTTACATAGGTGTCTTTGTTATATTCTTGTTACAAATTTTTATTAAATTCCTGTTAAAATATTCGCCAATTTTAAGTCCTGACCATTTCTACTATCTATGAAAGTATGTTGTGGTTCATTAATGGCATTTCTAATTTTCGTATAGATGTTAATATTGCTATGTTCTCCTGTACGACTGGTTTCGATTGTAGATTGATTGCCCCGTTAGTCAGCCATATTTCCCTTTTCACGGTCCCCGTAGCGGCTCTGTGCTCACGACACCGTACTTCGCCCTACAGGGCAGTCCCTTACTTGGGCTGCTTCTCCAGTCCACAGCGTAGAGGACTTCTGGGCAATGACCCAGTCGTTTTAACTAAAGAATGAACAGGGTTTTGATGACTCTTCTTATGAATAGAATATTAACTGTCCGCATGAGAGCGCTGTTTGTACTGTTACGCTGATAATTAGAAATCGAATGTTTATATATCGTATTCATATCGTCATTTAACAATAAATATTGGGGAGGTCGGTGGAAGGCTGGTTAAACCTTTTGGTTTTCGACCGCTACGACCCGGGTTCGATTCCCGCATTGGGCACTTTTTTTCTGCTTAAAAAAAAGCTCCAATGACCCCCGATTCTTGCAAAAGTCTAACCCCACCAGCGAGTGCAAGTAACAAAACGGGGCTCTGGCATATTTGTAAGTGCAAAGTCGAACTGCCTTTCACATGTGTAGACATGTGGTGCGCTTACAGTAAAAGCAGTCGCTAACTACCCACCATGATTATCATGGCCTGTACCACGTGTACTAGGAAAAGGGATAAGCAAAAAAAAAACAATAAATATTAAATATATTACTTTAGTCTTATTTTATAAAGCAATAACTTGTGAATATGTCGAGAGGTTTGTAAAAAGAATGACGCTTGCGTTAAATAAAACTATATTTACTCTAACAATTAATTTTTAGGCAATGTTCTTTTACCTCTACAGACCTTACTGCAATCATAAGTTATGGAATGAGAGGCTTGAATTATCAGTGGTGAACCCTCTCTGCGGTTTCGTCAAATTAATCTAAGACCGCTCTACTATTGTATTGGATTGGTTTTCGTATATATCCTGTGTTTTCTATGGAAGGCATCTTTGGGGTGTTTAGGTAATCTATGGACATAAGTTTATAGGTCTGTAGAGGTACATACATATAATTTCAAGGAATTGCATTGAACAAGACTCTTCCGCAAATATGGTTCATATCAAATCTATATTAGCAAATTATAAATTTAATCGATAAAATTTCTAACAATTTTTAGCAATGTTTCTTTTTTTATAGAACTATATTGACTCAAATTATTGCTCCAGCTGTTATGAGAAATTTAAATTTTTTGACGCTTATGTTTCTTGTAAATTACACTACTCTACTCTACTCTACTCTACTCTACCTGAAATTATAAATATGCCTGGCTCATCAGTGATGAATCCTTAGAGGTTCTCCCAGTTTATTCTGAAATATCGCTGTAATATTGCATTTGGCTGTTTTCCTTTTATACCGGTACTAAAGCTAAACTCTTAGAAAAGGTATTTTAAATGAACTAGGGACATAAGCTTTGAAGACAGTAGAAATACATATAAATATAAATGTTTCGAGAATTGCTATTCCGCAAATTATAAATGTCTTTTTAAAACGATATTCCAATTCACTTTAAGGCATTGAGAGGAGTAAATAATTTAACATTTATAGTAAGGGCAGTTGAAAACGGTTTTATTTAATTCATTTTTTTAATTACGAATATCCTTTATAACTTAAAGGTATTTATAAAACAATAAGGAAGGACAAGAGATAAAATCATATATTTACATGCCCAAAAAAAAAACGTTATCACCACAGGAAGAAATAATAGATGGAGCTCCTGTACTCCAGGCAGCGCAGCACCCAACAACAGTCTCCAGGCCCGACGCATGTCCAATTGCCACACGTTCCTTCGTGCATACGTAATGGTTAGCGAATAACTGAACAGGCTAGTGTGGAATCAGCTGCGTTCTAGTATTCGCTTTAATTGATTTTATTTTAAAAGAAACATACGCATCCAATATCTTCGAATTCCTTAAAGATGAATATAGTTCCTAACAAAAAAAATAATAGCCATCTCCCATTATCTCTGCTCTTTTTCTCTGGATTTAATGTAAGCAAAGTTTATTTTAAACAATCAAAATATAAACTATATTTGGTAGAATATCCATATATAATAGGTGATATCGTGTCTGTATAGTTTATCTATAATGGTAAAATGGAATAAGATGTTGAGGGTTGTGCAGAAAGAACGGAATTTACCTGGCCTACTTGCCAATATCCCAGATTGACTCTCTGAGCTTAGGTATGTATTCGGCGTCGCTCTAACATGTCAGAGATGTACAAAGTTCTGCGCAGTTATCGGATTCCTCAGCTTTGGGATCAGGGTGGCTATTTCCTCAAGTGATACCTTGTACGACTATATGCCCATTCCATCAGACCAGATCCTCACAAATGGCTACAAACCCCCAGTTTGGGATATCGCTACAGAACAGGCAACGAGTGACTACGAATGCGTACAACCTACATATCTAGTTACCACAACGGTAAGTCACTTATTTTAGAATTCACACTTTTTAACCCTTGTTTTTTTTTCTTATCCCTAGTATATGTGCTATAGGCCATGATAATCCTGGTTAATAGAAGTAGGTGACTGCTTTTACTGTAAGTGCCCTACATGTCTACATATGTTAAAAGCAGTTAGACTTTTGCACTTATAAATATGCCAGAGCCCCGTTTGGTTACTTGCATCCTCTAGTGGGGTTGGACTTTTGCAAGAATCGGGGGGCATTGGAGCATTTTTTATCAGAAAAAGTGCCCAATGCGGGAATCCAACCTGGGTCGTAGCGGTCGAAAACCAACGGTTTAGACCATCCTTCCATCAACCCCTATAACCCTTGTGAAATTGATAAGAATATCGGTATTTTTCGAGCAGTTTTAAAGCAATTTTATTGATATCCGTCAACGGTAAACTATACACAAATGTTTAAAGAGAAAACTGAACTATATTAAAGATTATTTACATTAAAGCCAGCACAACGCTGAAGAGTTCTAGATGATCGGGGATCCTCTCCTCAAGTTTCATGTATAACATAAGATGGACGTCTTTAGTTAACGCCAGAATGGCGTTATGGTAATAATAAGAAAATTACATTTTGGATCAGTATTGCCCTAATTGATATGATAACATAAGTGAGGATGAAAAATACCCGACTTAAGGCTTGAAGAATGAATAAAAGATCACATATTCACATATCTATAGAAATATTTGAGCCGGCCAACGGGAAAACAACAATGGGTAATATAGGGAAAGCCGCGACATCTTGCGGTTGAATTTAAAGTAGTTTTTTCTAGAAAATTTATATATATTTTTGAAAATAACCTTTTTAAATAACATATAAACAGAACAGCCCAAGACAATATCAGGGCGGTATGGTACACTGGGGAAACCGCTGAGGGAATGTTCACTGATGAGCCAGGCTCTTCCTAAGATTTTTATATCGCAGAAAGGACAGTAGGAAATTGATCTTTAAAAAATAGCTTAGTTAAACGGGGGGTTTCAAATTCTAGTTTCAAATTTGTAACTGATCTGTAGCAAGTCTTCAATAAGATATCATGGGTTCCTATATGCTAGTGGATTGACAATCTCTGCTAGAGGTAATTTTTCTTCGAGAGAATACTCATAACAATAGTTCACAAATTGAAAGTACAGTAGAACCTCCATAAGAGGACACTCCCGCTAGAGGACACCTCTTTATAAAGGACAGTTTTCATTTACAAAATTACCATTTTTTACTATTTAGCAACTCTCCGGTAAGAGAACACCTCTATAAAGAATAGTTTTCATTTGTAAATTAACCATGTTTACTATTTAGCAACTCTCCAGTAAGAGGACAGCTCTCTATAAAGGACAGTTTTCATTTGCAAAATTACCATTTTTTACTATTTAGCGATTCTCCGGTAAGAGGAAATCTCTCTATAAAGGACAGTTTTCATTTGCAAAATTACCATTTTTTACTATTTAGCGATTCTCCGGTAAGAGGACATCTCTCTATAAAGGACAATTTTCATCACCAAAATTACAATTTTTACTATTTAGATACTTTCCAGTAAGAGGACAGCTCTCTATAAAGGACAGTTTTTATCACCAAAAATACCCTTTTTACTATTTAGCAACTTTCCGGTAAGAGGACACCTCTTCCTAAAGGACACTTTGACTCTGTAATTAGCTATCCTTTACAGGGAGGTTCTACCGTAATAGAACTGAATCTAGGCTGAAGTCTCGTATTCAGAAAATGATTAAAGTATATAGAAGAATAATTCTATCAAATACCAAACTGTTGATAGAAAATGGAACAATTCAATTTTATAAATCCTTATGTCCAGTTATTTATCTTTCATATGATTAGCCATTTTATTTGAAAATTAATGTTTTATATGAGCAATAGTCACCAAGAAATTATTCGAAAAAGAAAGAATAAACAACATTAAGGTAAAGGGTTTCTTTTAATTTTGATTTTGAAGTTTTTGAGCAAATTTTCTGCTCTTCAACATTGTACAAAGTTAATCTTGATATTGTATATAGAAGTATATGCCCGTTGAAGAGCAGAAATTTTGCTCGAAAACTTGCGAAAATCAAAATTTAAAAAATCCTTTACCTTAATATTATCCTTTTTCGATAATTAATGTTGACCATTTCTGAAATATTTGAATATTTTTTATCTTTATCATAACTACAATATGGAGTCATTTAAAATAAATTTTTAAAAGAAATATACAAAATTGATACGGGGAAAAATAGAGGCAGCCTGGCTGGCATTCATATTTCTTTATAGAATACACACTTCGGCCAGTTTTATTTTCTTAACGTTTTAACAAAAATCTGTCTTCGTCAGGATAAATATAAATACGAAAACAAAATATTTTTTGTTTGAAACGTTGAGAAAATTAAACTTGAAGTGGCTAACTTATAAAGAAAATTGACAAGTCATTTGAGAACCTCTTGTAATTATTTATCGCTGTCCTAGTTAAATTTAGGTATGAATACAGTAAGCCTTTCTGTAGGCATCTAATTCTTTCATAGCGTCACGTTATTTGTAATATTTTAGGCGAAATATTTGAAAAAAAAAATGCTTCGAAGGTTGAAACTTCAAATTTTTGTTATAAGAAACATATATTTTTGGACATTTTATATAGAAACAAGGTAACGATAAAAATTTTATTTGTATATAGGTGTAAAATTGTCGTATTTTGTTCGAATATGTAGATGTCCTATAGTTTCATGAAAAATATTTTATAAAATGTTTATGTAGATTTAAATTTGTTTAAGTATACAGTTAAACCTGTTTATAGCGCCCCCTCTAAATAGTGCCTTCCTCTCTATAGCGCCCGATTTTAAACATTAAAATGTAAACATTTTACGTTAAAATGAACCTGTCTATAGCACCTGCTCTCTATAGCACCCTATTTTGGTGAGTCCCAAGAGGATGCGCTATAGACAGGTTTAACTATATATGTAAATAAACTTGTATATTTATATATTCTCATTCACACGAATTATAGCTATGTCTGTGGAAGGATTATAAAGATCTGAAAGCTTGTACTTTTCACAAATAAAGAAACGCATTGCTACTATTTAGATTTTTATTTTATAACGTTTTATAGTTCAAACTCAAATGGCTCATTTAAACAAAATTGGTACTTTTTGGGAAGACTTTATCTTAATATATTTTATATAAAATGTGTGCTAAGAACCATTTCAGAAAAGAAAAATATAGCAATAGAACTCTATAATTTCTACAGATCAATTGTAAATAGATTCATACACAAAAGAGGTAGTGAGGAAAGTTTTAGAACAGATGTGTAAATAAATCCATTTTCAAAGAAAGGCTCACGTGCACATGGGGAAAGGGAGAAAAAAATACTGTATTATTTTGTTGTTGTATGGCGAATCCATACAGGGCAATGGGCCCTAATAAAAGCCTTTTTGTTGTTGTTGTTCTATATAATAATATAGATTTTGGTGATTGTTTCAGGACGACCTCTATAAGATCTACAAAGACATCACTCTTCCCATTTTAGAAAAACGCTCCTGGTTATATCGTGAATGCTTCAATCTAGCTGTCCGTTGGAATGCTATCCTGGCACGATGGAACCTCCCACCTATAATATTGGAAAGGTAATTGCTCATCACCTCTGTGGCTTTCACGAATAACTGATGTATATTTTCAGATATTTGTTGCCCAATCGCAAGTACTTCCAAAACCTGAAGTACATATTGTGTTCTGGGGATATCCTGGCCCCTGAAATTCAGAAATATTTTATTGGTCTCTATGGAGTCAATGTTATCCAGTACTATGTCTCTTCGGAGACAGGTTATATTGGACTTATGCAAGATTGTGAGTATGACTGTCAACTTCCTGACTCTTCCCCCCTCAATTTCATGGCATTCTCTAGTATGATTATAAGTTCCTATATATCTTTTTTGTATGCGTTTTGATAAATTACTTTTTAGTTAAACAGTAGTTAGGTTTATAAATATTGGTAAGTTATGTTATTTATATGCCTTGGTTTGTATCGAACTATTTTTGAAAATAAAATCCTCTGCAGTATGAATTATAAACAAAACTGCATCCAAAGATGTTTTATTTTGTGTTCTCAAGCTTTTCAGATATTACAAATCTTTCTACAGTAGTATGACAAGATTTTGACATTTACTACTGTAGAAGGGTTTGTAATACCTGAAAGTTTGAGATTATATAATAAAAAAACATCTTCAGAAGCAGCTTAGCTTATTTATAAAACTTTTTTTTTTGTCTGAATTAAGCTTGTTTTTTGACATGATCTTGAATTTAAACGGTGATTTGACAACCATTTTTAAAATTTCATTTCTAAATAATTTTTTAAAAATATTTTTATACTTTACATATTATCATCAAAACAAAACAATGTCCTGGTGTGGAACTAACACCTACCCACATATTCTCATGCCCAGCAATGGCCGCAGTCTTGTAGAAAATTGACATGGACCCAGAGCAGCAGCTTTACACACCCAAGATAGTGGACATTGCTGCTGCTGTGATAGAGATGCATGGAGACATCTGAGGCTCTTCATTTGACACGACAACAACTGAAAATTGACATGGACCCAAGATAGAGAACATTGCTGCTGCTGCTGTGATAGAGATGCATGGAGACATCTGTGGCTCTTCATTGGACACAACAACAACATATATTTGTGAATGTGATTAATATTTAAAAAGTTTGCAAATTTTAAGTTTGGATACCAAATTTGAGTTTTTTTTTATAGGATATTGCCCCTTTTTTGAAGGTTGGAAGAGTTAATATAAACTTTCTTGAAATCTCTTGCAGCTCATTCCGTTTCAATTACTTGGTCATTGGTCTACATTATTATCTTCTCTAACAGTGAACAAATAGTCCTGGGAACATTGCCTATGTTTCCTTTCTGCTGTACTTAACAGGAGTATCTAGTTATGAATGTTCTATACCTCTTCAAAAATCTTAATTTTTATTTCGTCATTTTGTAGTTTAGTTTGAAGTGTATCGTAATCTCAATTATAACGTTAAAAATCTTTCTATAAATATATTTTAACTTAAATATATTAGAATTGATTTTTGTACAGATTTTATCAGATTTTATTGTATTTGATACTTAGACAGGTAAATATGCTTCCAGAACTATAATTTTATCATTCCATCCTTTCAAACTTTTTTTATTAATCAATCAGGAGCGATATCGAAATATTTGCGCCTATTACTGAGGAAAAAAACAAATTATTTCATAAAAATTTATATAGACAAAGTGGCTGATGTAAAGAGAGTTAGATCATTTAGATCAGGGAACAAACGATGTCTCACTTTTGTAAAGTTCGGAAAGTCGTAGATAAGGTGAAGAGCAGTTTGTTCAGTTTCTCCGCAGGAACAATTTGGTGTATCTGATAGACCTCTTTCAATCTGTATAAGACCGGTGGTCTTAATAAATCTGTGTGGGTGTGATAGATATCTTTAATGTAAGTATTTCTGGAATTTTCCGTGTGATGTGACTTTAAAAAAAAAAAACTATAAAATTTGGATTGAACTGTGTAGGAATTCTGCTTGGAAAAACTGCGAATTAGTTGCTTTAGATTGCGAAATAGTCTCCGAAATCATTTGGTTAGTTTCTCTATAGTTGACGCTAATGCACTTTATTCAAATGGCTCTATTCTTAGCTAGATGTTTTAGGAAAGATATATTTGATCAATTCTATCTTCAAATTGACTGTTGTTTCAGGGGATGATTACTCTGTGGACCACGTGGGACGTCCTTTCTCCAGGACCATGATAAAGTTTGGAGACCTTGGCACGGGTAAGTACGGAATTGTTGGAGTTTGAAGATCTTAATAATGAAAATGGTAAATCTATATATGTGGGCAATATTTCATTGTTAGGAATGGACTTTAATTATCCAGCTAATGACCAGAATTCGCTAGAGTAAATATAAAGCCCAGAAATATATTTACATAAAAATACCTTAAATTTTAACTTTCCTTAGAGAAAAAATATATTCTGGATGCAGTATTATGCAAATACGCAGATATTTTTATCGGAAAATCGAATAATTTTGTATCTACAAAATATTATCAAAATAATCTTTCTACGATATGGAGATGGTTTGGGTTTTTAAGTGAAATCTGAGAGAGAGAGCCGAAATATAAAAAAATAATCTGAAAAATAACAAAATTGCCTAGTTCAATTTATTATCGTGGAATTTTTAATGAAAATCCTCTTGTATGATGTATTTAGACATATTTTCTATCGTGATTTATACACGAATTAAAATAAAAAGCTCAAAAAGAGCAAATTGCTTCTGAAGCACTGATAAATATTTTAGCTGTTTATTTCACAAGTATATCAGTTGAAAAAATCTTTGTCCGATGCTCTGTTTAGTCCTCAAAGCTCTTGATTTCTTTTGAGGTGCCTCAGATCAAGAATATATTAATATTTAAAATTTAAAGCTATCACATCACACACACACACAAAATCTTATATTTTGTAATGGTAAAATTAAATTAGTTTTCGTCAAATTTAGAATATAAAAAGGCACAATATTTTCACTTATTCATACTTATCGTAAAGATTTGAAGAACATATTCATACTTGTGTATTCATATACTATATTGACTCGCAGCAAAAATTAATAACAATAAAAAACTAAATAGATGCATGGTTATAATCTTAGACTAAATAGAGTTGATAATAAACAAATGTTAAATTGCTAAAAAAAAAAAAAAATTAAAGTTCGATGGAAGAAGGATAGCTTGGAACTATAAGAAATTATTTTGAATCCATTATCTCTGCAAGCAGCGAGCTAGTCAAGAGTAATTATACTTGAGTGTGCTGAACGTCGAAATATTGAAACAAAATTCCGTATAACCGGTTTTATTGAATGTTAAATTCAATTAACTCTTATGGGTGTTATGTCCAGAAAATCGATCCAAGCGCTGTAAGACTGACTGTCCTTTAACTTGTGATATATGTAATATCAGAATAAAAGACGAAATCATGCATACAATGTTTGGTTGCTTTTTCTTGGGAGAAACTGAGAACTGTTGGGCGACTTACCCATGTCTCAATCCGATAGTTAAAAATATATAACTGGATGAATACAATAATGTTTACCAAGGTCTTCTCTTTCGAATCGCAAATTTAAACCGACCCTGAAGGGAAACGGTCAAGGAGGCGAGACCCGGGACGCCGCTCCAGGCCTCGGCCAGGTTTTCTCTTTGGTGTATATAAATTTTACAAGGGCGTATTCACAGTTCGGAGGAGATTATTAGAATCTTCTAATATCGTTGTCCATTTGGATGGGGAAAAAAAGCTAAGATTAGAACGCGTCTGATTCCACATTCGCTTTTTCAGTGATACGCTAACTTGGACACATGCACGAAGGAACGTGTGGCTACTTGACATGTCGAACCTGGAGGCTGTTGTTGGGTGCTGCGCTGCCTGGAGTATAGGAGCTCCATCTATGCCTCCTTTCTTCCTGTGGTAAATCTGTATAAGACACGTAGTCTTAATAAAGCTGTGTGAATTTAGATTATATAAAAGGGCGTACCTGGATCTGTAACGAAAAAAAAAACATTTTTTTTTTCCAAAATATTTCAAGAGATTGCTCCATCTTATCAATTTATTGCACAGAAAAAAAGTTTTTTTTCTTTACATGTACGCCCTTTTATAAATCTTAATTGATGGATCGCCTTTTGACTCAAACTGCGTGAATTTATTGAAGTAAATATTTTAAGAAGTGCTGTTGTAAGAGTTGAGTGATTGTTCTAGAGAGGCCGTCCAACAAGCCACCATCTGGCCAGCTATATCTGGCCAACCCAGAACACTGCCTGAGCTACCGGGCCCTGTCGGCGGAGGATCAGGTGGAATGTGGACGAAGACTATGGGTGCAAACCAATGACATAGCGACACGACGTCCTGACGGCAATATCGCCATCATCGGTACCTTTCCTTCCTTTCCACTGACCTGATGGTGGTACAATACCTTTGAAAATATATTTTAACAATAAGGTACTCCCAAAAGTTCGTAAACACTTGCAAAAAAAAATAGAATTTTGATATACAGTTAAACCTGTCAATAACGCCCCTCTTGGTACTCAACCAAAATAGGGTGCTATAGAGAAGGTGTGCTATAGACAGGTCACTTTTAATGTAAATCTCATCATACTACGTATTTAAAATCGGGCACTAAAGAGAGGAAGGCGCTATTTAGAGGGGACGCTATAGACAGGTTTAACTATATATTATATGGATATATATTTTCAATTTGTTGCAGGTGTTGAACTTTCGGGGCAACCATGTAATATTAAGCGAAGCAATAACGCGCCATATATATAACAAATGAGAACATCAAGATTCGAATGTTTCTTTCACAAATAAATCAAACCTCTACTATCCTTACTGCGATGTGAAAAATACTGGGAGAATTCACCACTGATGAGCAAAGCCAATATTTTTGTCACTGTAAGGACAGGAGTTTGATTTGTGAAACACTCGTGTCTTAATGTTCTCATTTGAAATATTTAACGAATTTATATCAATTTCTACAAAAAAATGAAGTTGGACTTTTTTTTCTGACTTTGAGATTTCAGGGAATACCATAGAATTACTAGGATAAGGTATACCAGAAATCTTGTGAATTCAGAAATAAAATTTGAGGCGTTATTGTTATTGTATGTCTTTTTATAAACAAAAATACAATTTAACTATACGGAGATTGTAAACTTACATTTTGACAATACGATAATGAGTTTGTATAAGTAGCGACAAATGATTTTGGAAATATTAACTGATTTACTTCCTTATTTATGATCAAATTATCTATATTTTGGAGACTATTGATTCTTTCATTGGAGATTTTTCCTTAAAAACCAAAGATTTTCGCAAAATTTTTTCAGATAATCTTTTAAAAAGATTTTTTAAATAAAACTTTGTTGCATTCCATTTAAACGACGTGGTTTTCATCATTTTTCAAAGGCCGCATTGATATTAATTTATAGAGTTAAAAATCCTTGTGAACTATAACTTGTTGATTTAAAAAAAAAAACTTGTATAACGATAGTTTGTCTAAATAATAATGATTCTAATATCATACATATAACTTATTTAAGTCTTGTTTAGTATTGTAACAGCACCGCTTTAAAAAAAAAAGTTTCTTTAGATTTAGTGATAGTCTTGAATACAATCGTAAAAGAATAAAAATTCGTCGTGAACCAGAAGGTTTAATTGAGAGAAAAAAAAAGCAACTGTGGCCATTGTGTTAAAAATAAATGCTGGTTGCCTTGGAGTCTATTATGTATTCTCTCACTATACTAGTATTAAATATTACCCATTAAATATTATAATTATCACGGTAGAGAAGACAGGTATTCCAAAAGCTTAATTAAAAATAATTTATTAATTAAACATATATTGCAAAATGTGTCAATTGATTTTACAAGTGGTAATTTACAAGAATGGTAAGGGGTGATGACTAGGCAAATATTTATGATGATATTTGAGAGAGTATAATTATTCTGTGGAAATGTCAATATAATAGTCATGTATTACAAAGATATTCTATATATAAGACCAATATTAAATGCAATTAGATCTTAAAAATCAGAGCTTGCCTCTTAAATAATAAAACTACTACTTTTTGAATGTTTTAGTGTATTACGCAAGCTGACATATATCTACAAAATCGTAAGTTAATGGTCGAATTTAGATATATTACAGGGTCAATTGAATCTTTTGCTAAATCTTAGTTTACCCAAAATATAATTCGTTTTGAAAGATATATTCAAATTTATGGAAGCTTGAACGAAGTTTAGTAGGATGAAAGATAGTATTCCTCGAAGTTTAGAGATGTTCACAAGTCTTCTCTGTACCTGTATTATATTGCTTTTTAATTTTCCATTTAAAAAAACTTGTTGAGAACAGGGATTGTGATGTGTTGTAGAGTATGGGATGAGCCAATCTCCCCTGGGTAGAGGTGACCGTACCGCCCCACCCCTGGCCCGTCTGGAAGCTATCTGCCGCAGTTCAGTGTACGTGGAAGACGTGGCTATCCTGGTTCCTGCCAAGAAGGCTGTACTGCTAGCTGTCGTCTATCCCTACCGCCAGGCCCTGGAGTACCTAGCACAGAGCCTCGACATTAAGGGGGATCTTTCAAAACTTTTAGGAAATAATAACATAAAAATTTCTATTCGAAATGATTTGGAGCGTGTGGCCAAGCAAAGTAAGTTCAACATCGTCTAAGAACATAACACGTATAGTTATGCATTTGTTAGATACACCTGGTTGTTTGAGGAAATCTTCTAGAGTAGTTTCAAATATTTTAAAATTTGTTTCGGGAACATAAATATATTTAAAGTTTAACTTTTTCATTTTAAATATTAAGAAGGTATTAAGTATTTCTAGAGTTATTTTTAAATATATATATGACGTACCACACAAGCAGCAACAGTCATGGGCCCAGTGGTTTCAGGGTTCTAAGGTTTCTATTAGGTAGGGCAGGCTGGGTGGCACCTAAAAATGTGACCGACCGTTATCACTAAGCGAATGACGTGCGAAAGAACCTCGTTCCACGTGACAACTAGGAAATTTGCATAGTCTGATGTAATCTGTTACTTAAATTGACTTCGCCTTGGCTAGGTCACGGCCTGACTCTCTTTAATATTGCATGAACGCCAATCTCCCCTATTCTCCTGATTTTGCACACTTGGATTTTCATTTCTTTCCACACAAAAGAAATTTGCTTCTGGAAAGCGCTTCACGTCCAATTGAAAATTTGAGAGGGCTGTGGATTAATATTTTTATACTCATTTCCGGGAAGTAAAACTGATTTTGGAGGGACCCTGGACCAAGTATGTTGAACTCAAAAGGAGATTATGTATTAAAAAATGTTTTAAACTGAAATTGACTTATCCTCAGGCCCGAAAACTTTCCACCTTCCCTTTGTATATAATTTACAATCTTCTCTATGTAAATGACTTTTTTTTAGGATATTTCCACAAGTTAACAAATTTATTTAAAAAGTATAACTTAGTTTTTAGATATTTTAATGATTGCCGCGTAGTTTTTCAATTTTCTGCAGAAATGCTTGGAAATTCCAAAGATTTTAAGAGTTAAGATGTAGCATTATGTTATTTGATTTCTGTTGATGGATCTCAATAATTACTTCTCTTCTAAAATATATATCTTCTTCTTCTTTCTTATCTCCACACTAGGTGAAGTAGAATGTGTCTGCCTTTGTCATTAAGACTGGGAGCACTACTCAGTGGCAGGCCGACTTAGCTCCAAAAGAAATAGCGCCTCTGACATGAGGAACAAAAGCCATGTGCAGCCGCTCCTAACATGGAGTACAAACTCTGCTCATCCTGTATCCCTGGATTAGGAGCCCTTACAGGGTACTATCAGCCGGGCCAGCTGAACCCAGATTTTTTAGCGAGCTTGTTACTGCTCCCCCTCCTCCTTTCTTATCCGGGCTTGGGACCGGCAAAGGCGGAGTTATAAATCTTCTTTATTGAAGGAACAAAAATCAGGAAAATAAATTACGAAATATATCTTGAGTAAACATTACTAATAAAATAACAACTCTCTCTAACCACCTCTCTCCACTAACTCTCATTTATATCTAAATATTCCTGACACCACACATTTTAAGCCGCAGATTATTACAATCATAGATTAAAATATTTTACAATAACATTCAACAATTTATACTTATTTATATGAAAAAAATACACCTCGGCTAGTTTTTTTTTTATATTTTCTCAACGTTTCGACAAAAATCTTTTGTCTTCGTCAGGAAAAGTAAATAAAATAAAACTTACTTCTCCTGACAAAGACAAAAGATTTTTGTCGAAACGTTGAGAAAATAAAAAAAACTCTAACTGGTCGAAGTGTCTATTTTTCATATAAATATGAATGCCGGTCAGGCAGCCTCTATCTTTACGATCATTTCTACTTAATCCCGTGAACATGGTTTTTATGGAAACTTGGATGGTGTTTTAGGAGATTCACAGAATTTAGACTAACTTCTGGGTTGGATTTAGATGGAGTATCGCGGAAGCACATCCCAGGAGATATCCTGCTGGTCTCACACTGGCCCGTGGAGTATTTAGACCATCGCCAAAACTTGAGACTAAAGCTGGAGTCCATGTACAAGAAGTATATAGAACCCGATTTAAAATCTAAATGTTAAATGTTTTGTTGAAATAAATGTTATGCATAATTTATATTTTGTTTGTTAAATCTTTTTCTCTCCCAATTTAGTTTTAGAAATTTTTTCAAATGTTCAAATTAGTATTGAAATAAGTCTTGTTGAAGCGATATCAAATGTTAGCAAACACCATTTTTATGAACGTTGTTAAAATTTATTACTTGCTTGGTGTCAAAATTTACTCTTAAAATATTAACCTTCAAATTTCTTGGAAACTTTTAATCTAATGAATTATAACAAGGGTTAGTAAAGTTACCTCACAACCATAGTGTAAAGACCACAAGAAAACTTAGTGCTGTGTAAGAAACAATTTGTTCGTTATTTAATACACTAGAACCTCCCTGTAGAGGACACCTAATTGCAGAGCCAAAGTGTCCTTTAGAGAGAGAGGTGTTATCTTACCGGAGAGTTGCTAATAGTAAAAAATGAGAATTTATAAAAATGAAAACTGGCCTTTATAGAAAGGTGTCCTCTAGCGCGAGTGTCCTCTCATGAAGGTTCCACTTTAATTGCCAATTTAAAAAATTCTTGCTGCACCAGTGTCATCAGTTGTGAATTCTCCCATAGGTTTCGCCAGTTTTCTATTGCATCGAACTTTTTAAAACGTTTTAAGTAGCTTATTATTATTTTAAAAATGGTTATTCATTGCCTCATATCAAGGTGATATATTTTAGGATAGACCGAGATAACGCGTGATGGACATATATATATATATAATTGTTACAATCATTCTTTATTCGCGATCGAACGTTGTGGCCCACTATACGTATTACATCCCAAGCACAATGTGACGCCAGCCATCGAGTTCAAGACAGAAATGACTGACGTCGCATCGTGTTGGGATGTAATACGTACTGTGGGCCACAACTATCGCGAATAAAAAAGATTGTAATAATAAGATATATATAACCAATAATAAAACTTTAAATCATCACAAAATAGTTGGCCGAAAAGTATCATGTCTTGGAAGTCTTAATGTTCCTCCAGCAGTTCAATAATATTTGGTATTGACTATATTCTGAGTAGTTACAGCTTAGCATAGCTCTTGCTTAGGCACATCCTAGTGGTCAAATGGAATTTTGTTACATTTTTTAAAAGTCTTAGAACTGTTTTGGATTCTAAGCATCAATTAGGTTAGTGTTTGTGAAATAGCACAAAGGGAATCAATTTCACCTAATGAATCTTCAAAACGAATTGATATTCTATAGAGACAAACCGCTTTAATTCAGAGTTCATCATCATATGGAGTTATAAACACAAGTAGATTTCCATGTAGATTCGTTACTGTATCTGTTTTGCAGGTAATTAAACTAATGTCAATATAATATGATGCATTAGCGCGCTATCTGTTATGTGAATTCAAAATTATTATAGACACGTATGTTTCTTTAAAAAAAATAATAATTTATACTTCCCTTACTGCAATGAAAAATCGATTTCACCACTGATTATTTAGGCCCTCCCATTAATTTTTCGTTGCAGTAAGGGCAGTAGAATTTTTTTTAAATAATCGTACGCGTCTATAATATAGATGGGAAAATTTGTCGAAAGGAAATTGATCCATAGATAGCGTCAGGTTTTAACATTTATTTTGACGTGTGAAGCGCCTTATGCTTCTATAATAATTTATAATTCTCATAAATATCAATATAACTGAGAAATATTTTCAAACAAGTTTTTACATAAGGGGGGCAGTGAAAAAAATAGAAGATTAGAGTATATTAAAATTATACTGTTAAATTGAGAAGGCTAAATATTGGTCAGTAAATTGGCTAAACGTGGGTCTATATACCGCACGGATGGATGATTGAATAAACCGGTGTCTGAAGTTTATTAGAGAAACATTTTCATAGTTGATATTTCAAAATTTTAATTTGAAAAAAGAATATTTTTGTTGAATATGCTAGAACTACTTAGCAGATATTCTTCAGTTTATTCTGTTGTCTTTGGAGATTAAAAATTCTGAAATGAGTATTGAATTTGGAGATTGTTATGGAAATGTCAAAAATTCTTTTAGGTTAATTGCTGACCTGTAGATTTGAGCTGAATTCTTCTGATATTTGGCCTAGGCTTTTTATTTTCTATTGATCTGCTAGTTTCACCTATGTAATAAGCGTTGCATTGTCATGAGAAATGGAGTAAATGGCGTTTTACTGGCATTTTGATTCTGGATATGGTTTCTAATAACCTAGCCTAAGGTTTGATAATTTCCAAATTGTCATATATTTATTGTCATATTTGCTTAATTCATGGAATAATCTTTCAACAGTTGATGAATATCGTATATAACTATTTGTGCGATAGACTTTATTTTAGGTCGGGATGGATTGTAGAAATGTTTATAGATAAAATCTATTGGAATTTCATTATTTGGCAGATATTCTATATGTAGTTTCTCAATCTTATTAAATATTTATTAGTGTCACAGTGCTCATAGACTCGTATGTATATATTTGCATAGTTGGCCGGAGAGTGGAATTAGAAAGACATCTCGCTGGCTGGCGCATGCGCAGGCAGCGCGTGCTTGTTGTTGGAAAAACTTTCGAAATAAAGTGTGTTTGCGCTTTTCTCGGTTGTAAATTTTGATAAGTTGATAAATAGGGAGTAGGCCCTAAATTTAAAAATCCTACAATTAGGGAACAATGTTTAAATGTTCGTTTATTTAACGTTTCTCTATAGAAATTTTGTATCTTATTGGTCTGTAAGATTTAAAATTTAAATACGAAGGTTCAATGTAGGGTTTAGAGTAGACTGGAGTCAGTTCTGTTCAGGTTTTCAATTAAGGATATATCGATTGTTTCTAATTTCATTGTGAATTTGATTTGGGGGTTATAACTTTCAAAGTATTTAAAATCTGATCTTTTGATTTTGTATTTCGCAAAATACATATATTGTTGCATCATGGCTAATGCGCCTATTTCATATATTTTAAATTCAAATTGATATTTTATATTTAGTTTATTAAACGGGATATATATTATAAACAGATTATGTTCTATAAAATCACTATTTGGTACACTGTCTGACTTCACAACTCTCTAAAAACTTTGATGTAAGAAATAAATTATTCTGGAGGTATTTAATGTAGTTATCTCATTATTCTCTTATCATACCTTTTAGGATGGTTAAAACACGTTCTGGAAAGATACAAGACATGTCTGAGGAGAGAATCAAGGCTGAAGATTCTGCCAAACCTGGTCCACCATCTTATGAATGAATGAACAAAACAAACTTTGACTTCTAATCAACAATGATACAAAAAAAAGGTTCCAATAAAAATAAACTATGAACAATGAATTTATACAAATATATATATTTACATCAAACTCGAAGCCTTTTCCGAAGGGACGTCAAGTTTAAATCAAGGGTTACAAGCCACCCTGAATTTGGATAGACCTTTGGTTATAATGGAGTTTTTGTCTCCAACATGTTCAATTGCCATGTTGAGAATTTCACATAGAATGATCTTGTTTTCTGTCGAGAGTGTCTTGGAGAGTACCTCCCTCACATGGCGGTATAGTACTACTACTTCAAACCTACAAATATCCTCTTCATAGAGGGGGGATAGTAAAGATTCAGCATTCAGCTTTTCAAAAATTTTCCTCAACTGACCTTTGAGTTTGAACTTCTGAGATTTATGAAGAGGCTGCATGGGTTGGATCATGGAGGTAGAAGACTATACACAATTTCTCAAAACAGTTAATCCATATTAAATCAGGACACCTTCCACCGCTGTCATATATCTACGTGTGTTGTTAGTTTATCATCAAATTTAAAGTTAGATTTTAATAGACATAACTGGAAAAAAAAGTAATGATTTTGAAATTTCTGCAGGATTATATGTTGTTCTAATATTGTTTTCAAGTGTGTGTGTGTGTTATATGATGGTGGGTGTTTTATCCTTGAAGGTTGGGAGGTAACCGAGAGTGAGGTGTCGCTTCACTGAGGCAAAATCTCGTTTATTAACATAAATTGACTGACCCTGGTAGCTAAAAACTGTCGCTATTTATATTCAAAATTCTATGAAAACCATTATGCAAAACAGTATATTTCATATCCATAATTCAATATGCAAATACACTACAGTGGGGAAGACTGAGGAATAATGTCACAATTTCTATTGCCACTGGACATGCATCGGACTTGGAGGCTGTTGGGTTCTGCGTTGACTGGAGTATTGGAGCTCCATCTATGTTTCCTTCCTGTAGTGAATCTGTATAAAACCGGTGGTATTAATAAATATATATATATGTGTGGAAAAGGCTACAATATCAAATGAGCTCATAATATAATCCTGTTGATTTTGAAATTTTCAACTTGTTTATAAAATCTATTATACGGATATTACAAGATTAAAGACAGGACATCCCACACCCATTATGTTCATTAACGGAGAAAATGCTTTTCCTGTCTGCTCAAAATGCTCCAACTCCACTGCAACTCCAGCACATATCCTGGACTGTATTGGAGCTAAGAAGAAAGACCTATAAAAGAACCCCAAAACTATAGTAGTAAAAACTATTGATTTCAACCTTCATCTTACCCATGGGATAATAAAGAAAATTATACTGGTTATTGAATATCTGATTGTTGGACGGATGGCAGGAATTAGGCATAATGATAGGATTCGAGTAAGAGCATGGATGGTAAAAGGCGATACATTTAAACCTGTCTATAGCGCCTCCTCTAATAGCGCCTTCCTCTCCATAGCGCCCGATTTTAAATACGTAGTACGATGCGATTTACATTAAAAGTGACCTATCTATAGCACTCCCTCTCTATAGCACCCTATTTTGGTGAGTTCCAAGAGGGGGCGCTATAGACAGGTTTAACTGTATATGTCTGAGGGGGATTTTCTCTCTGTAAATCTTTGGTAACCTATAAATGTATAAGATAGTTCAATTTAGCTGTGATCTCTTTCAGTTGGGTATCTTATTTTATTATTCTCTAATGATTTTAGCGTGCATGAGGATGCAGATTTTGAATTTGTATTGGAATCCATTTGTTTGAATATTTCAGCAAATTCCAGAAATACAGGTAATATTACTTATAAATGACTGCGGCGTATAATTATAAAGCTATACAACCAGTTTAACCGCATAAGTTTCTTTTTATTTATGAAAAATAATTTTAATTTTCAAAGAGAATTAATTTAATATTTCTAACTTTTGGATGACGTATGAAAAGGTTGAATATATGAAGAGTGATGGTCTATATATGAATGGATGACGTATGACGTACGTCATCCATTCATATATAGACCATCACTCATCATATATTCAACCTTTTCATACGTCATCCAAAAGTTAGAAATATTAAATTATTTCTCTTTGAAAATTAAAAATGATTTTTCATAAATAAAAAGAAACTTATGCGGTTAAACTGGTTGTATAGCTTTATAATTATACGCCGCAGTCATTTATAAGTATTATTAGTCAGTTTAAATATTAGTTACGAACGGAGAAATATCGTCCAGGATAGCCTAGTGGACATGGCACCTGCCCGGTAAGCAGAAGGTTGTGGGTTCGATTCCCGCTCCTGGACACTTTTATTTTTCCGTTCGCCATTACTCTTCATATTTTTCACCCTCCATACGTCATCCATTCATATATAGACCATCACTCTTCATATATTCAACCTTTTCATACGTCATCCAAAAGTTAGAAATATTAAATTATTTATCTTTGAAAATTAAAAATGATTTTTCATAAATAAAAAGAAACTTATACTGTTAAACTGGTTGTATAGCTTTACAGGTAATATTGTCGATATATTTCAAGAAGATAAATAGGAATTTCATGTATATTTAAATTTTACCATATAAAAGTAATAAAAATGTATATATACAGGGTGTACCAGGTAAATTGGGACTAACTTTGACAGTCCATAAAACAAAAACTACTTGAGATTAAAAACTTGTTTTTTTCATTACGTAGCCATATTCATGTAAAATGCAACAGTACATGTGTGCGCAGTGTAGTGATGAAGAGTAACCGAGAATTTGAAAATCGAGCTGCCATCATCGTTGCTCTGCGCGCCGGAAGGAGCCCCAAAGAGATAGTGGATTTTCTTAAGTTGCCCAAAACCACTATTTATCGTGTCAAGAAGCAGTTTGATGAGGCCGACAGTAACAAAGAGGGGATAGCTACAAGGAAAAAGCACTCGCGTCGATCGGACAGGGTAAGAGGCGAAGAATTTGTCAAAAATGTCAAGGAGAAGATTGATGGAAACCCTGGGAAGAGCATGAGGGCCATAGCCAAGGAAATGGACGTTGGCTCTATGACAATTGTCAGAACTATCCATGAGGACCTTGGTCTCAAGTCTTATGCCCTTCGGAAAGGTCAGTTGCTGACTGAGAATATGAAGAATAACAGAAAAGGAAAGGCTGCTGCCCTCCTCAACAACCTGAAACACGACTCTTTTGGCATGCTAAGGTTCTTCTCTGACGAAAAGAACTTTGACGTGGACCAAAAGGTAAATCCCAGGAATGATCGCTGGATCTGTAAAGACCCCTCAGAGATACCTGTCGTGATGCACACGAAATTTCCTGCCTCCGTAATGGTCCTTGGCGTTATCAGCAGTGAAGGTGATGTCATGCCTCCCCATTTCTTTGAGAAGGGCCTTAGGATGAACGCTGACACCTACATCAATGTTCTGGAGACCGCTGTGAAGCCTTGGATGGACATGGTGGCCGCAGGAAGGAAGTATGTCTTCCAACAGGACTTAGCTCCAGCCCATAAGGCAAAAAAGACACAATCGTGGCTGACACTTAACGTCCCTAGTCACTGGGGTCCTGATATTTGGCCCCCTAATTCTCCAGATTGCAATCCCCTCGACTACTATGTATGGGGCGTTGTTGAGAGAGATGTCAACAAAGCTCCTCATACCACCATCCAGTCTGTCAAGAAAGCAGTTCACATGGTGATGACCCAAATGGACAAGGTCATCGTCGCCAAGGCCTGTGCTTCATTCCGCACTCGCCTCGAGACTGTTGTAGCTAATAATGGAAACTACATTGAATAAATAAAAACTCTATCCTTTTATCTACTACTGTGTCAAATTTCATTCGGATATTTTAATTTTTACTTGCAAAAAATTTCAGTTAAAATACCATTGTTGAAATTCCCAATTTACCTGGTACACCCTGTATATAGATTGTCTTCTAGTGTTTTGGAAAGTTGCCTGTCGAAGGACGTCAAAGTCCGAAAGCTTGCTGATTATACAGCACAAAGAAACACGTCGCCATAAACTTTGATTCCTTCTTCAAGATGATGTCAGGCGATACCTTCTCTTGTAAAAATAATCGAGTAACCAAAATATCTTAAACGCAACTTTTAAATACAAGTCAGACTTCACATGTCGAAATATGTGTATGATATGCATAACATGTTCGTTTACATGACAAATCTTACTTTTCCCGGTCAACATTTTCCAGTGTTGAAGAGGACCGGGACTACACAGACATGCAAGATCATTAGACACAAACCAAGCGCAGAGAACGTTTTAAGCGTCTCCACACAACTCCTCTAGAAGTCTCGTATTAACCGTGTGTCCCATTATGTACAAACATGACCACATTCGTCCAATGAGAAGGTATGAAAGATCAGTTCACTAATCAAATACAGAACATTTTCCCCAGCTAACTTGAAGACTAAAATATTTGCTTGTCAAATAAGTTGACAATACACACTACGCGATTATCATATTCTATTCAGTTATCCAAAATAATTGATATATCTTTCTCTCCATATTTAGAAATCCCTGTATTCTGGCGTATAGTGTAAAATAGGAATATAGTGTTACTTTTTTAATTGAATAAATTATTTCAAATTTTTTTCGAATCATTTCAATGGAAAAAATAATCTGCATATCAATTATTTAGATGGAGACGTTGATTACAATTTCCTCTAAATTCGAGATATTCAGCTAAACTTTGTTTATAACCTATTTTGGGAGATTTGACCGAAAGTGCACAATAAACGGTAAATTGAAAAGGTTTATTAAAAGGGGAAAATATTCAATGATATTATTCAAAAAGGAATGTTACATTATAATATTTGTATGCAGTATTAGCAAAACATTTATTCGAGAACAACAGTAGCGGAAAAACTTTCCTTTTAAGCTATGGTTTTCTATTCTCTGACTATTCCAAAGAATGCTATAAAGTGAGGATGCATAGAGAGAGAGAGAAATTGAAATTTTATTTCATTGTCCATCATAGTTTATATGAGTTTAAATACAAATAGAATAAATAACTATTATTTCTAACCTTATGGATGAGGTATGAAATTATCGTTATTTCTCCTTGGGATGAATTTAGATTTTTCGTTGAAAAGAAACTCATGCGGGATAATTTTCAAATTTCGTTTTACAATCACAAGCCGCATTATATTATATTGTATTACAAATAGAATAGATATTACCAAAAGAAAAAAAAAGGAATTAAAAAATATAATAGTGAATACAAAAAAGGCATATACTGACCAGGCTCACATGAGTATTTCTAGATGGCAGAGCGCCTTATTTAACTTGTTCCGTGATATTTGCCAACCCAATTTTTTGATAAATCAAGAAAAGTCAACCACGAACGCATTTCGGGCTGTTGACCTTCGTCAGCATGGTGCAGACTGTACCTCTACGACTAAAATTTGGTCCTAGAGGCTTCCTATAAATGGGTATTTGAGCCTCTAGGACCAAATTTTGGTTGTAGAGGTACAGTCTGCACCATGCTGACGAGGGCCAACAGTCCAAAACGCGTTCGTGGTTGACTTTGGATGAAGGCTATCATCTTGAGTTGGGTAACGCCAGCCATCACATCGCCCTGCCGGTCCCCCGGAGTCACTCCCGTAGTGGACGTCACCAATGAAGACTTTGTACATATATATCATTTTACATATTTATTATATATATTTTATATTATGTGAAAAAACAATAAAATATTTATATTTTTATTGTTTTTTCACATTAAAAGCGAATTTACGCAAATATGGCCTTAAATACTCATTTATAGGAAGGCCATATTTGCGTGAATATGCTTTCAATGTGTGAAAACAATAAAAATATAAATATTTTATTGTTTTTCACATAATAATAAATATACTACTCTGATCAAAAAGTTTCGACACTTTGCTCATAAAATCCTGAAAACCCAATATAATTTCTCCCGGTTTGTGGCAAACGCAAGCGTCGCCCTTAGCTTGGAGACCTGCCAATTTTCAAAAAATCAAGCGCCACAACAGCCTGAGCAGCGGCTGTTCGAAGTGAAGCCATTTTTCCCGTGCTTCGATTTCGTTAGTCACCGAAATGGAGGCTCAAATAATTTGCATCAAGTTCTGTGTGAAAACGGATTCAAAGGTGCCGATTTTTTTTTTGGATGTTGCAAACAGCCTACGGAAATGCCGTCATGAGCCGAAGACGAGTTTTCGAGTGGTACAAGCGCTTCAAGGAGGGTCGAGAAGAGACCGCCGACAACGAGCGTTCCGGGAGACCGTCCACATCAACCACGCCTGAAAAAGTGGAGAAGGTGTTGGAACTGGTGCGTGAAGACCGACGAATAACTGTCAGGGAGATCGCCGAAGAAGCAGGGATATCATTCGGGTCGACTCAATCGTTAATGATTGACATTTTGGGAGTGAAAAGACATAACGCCGCGCGTTCTCGTTCCCAAAGATTTGACTTTTGATCAAAAGAACGCCCGGAAAGAAACGGCCAGTCTCAATCTCGAAGCGACAACCGACTACCCCGAATTGCTGAAGAGGGTCATTACTGGAGACGAAACGTGGATTTACGGCTTTGATTCGGAAACTACCCAACAGGCATCGGAGTGGCGCTTCAAAAATGAGCCAAGACCAAAGAAAGCGAGGAAGGCTCCCAGCAAAGTCAATGTCATGTTGACGGAGTTCTTCGACTACCAGGGCATCGTTCATCATGAATATCAACGACAAGGCTCTACAATAATTACTGACTCCTACCTGGGAGTTTTGAGGCGATTGAGGGAAGCGATCAGGCAGAAACGGCCGGAGCTGTGGAGGAGCAAGTCGTGGATCCTCCACCACGATAACGCGCCGGCGCACACTGCCCTCAAAATCTCGAAGTTCCTGCAGGACCACTAAACCTCTGGGTTCCCCCAACCCCCCTACAGTCCCGATTTGGCCCCTACGACTTCTTCCTTTCTGGAAAGCTAAAAAAAAGCTAAAGGGTCGGAAATTTCAGAGCATAGAATAGATCAAAGTGGAATCGAAGAAGGCCATGAAGGCGATCCCGAAAACAGATTACCAGAGGTGTTTTGCCGACTGGAAAAAAAGGTGGCTGAAGTGCATCGCGGCCAACGGGGACTACTTTGAAGGGGACAATTTTAATTTAGTAGAATAATAAAGTTTTTTTCTTTTAACTTATAAGCAAAGTGTCGAAACCTTTTGATCAGAGTAGTATATAATAAATATGTAAAATTCTATATACAGTTACGAGCGTCATGCGTCATGTCTTCATCTCTGTCACCGTTTGCTTTTTTTTTTTTTTGGAATGGCGCTCTCCTATTGGTTGGCTACGATCAGGCCACCACTACGCGAGACACTTTGTTTTTGACTTTGACCCCCCCCCCCCCCCCACTCGCTTTTTGGTTTTTGTAACTATTGTGTTGGAGCGGGTCGCTCCTTAAATAAATGCATATATTAGCTAATAACTAAATGGAATCCTCTCTTTCTTTTTCCCAGTAAGAGACGCCTACGGAAGCCAACAGTACATAGACAGATAAAGCACATAGGCTATAGTTATTAACTAATATATGCATTTATATAAGGCGCCAATTTATAATTGTAACAAATAGTATTTGAATAAAAACATTCAATCGGGTAAAACACGGGCGTTGCCCGGGTCATTCGGCTAGTGATATATATATATGTACAAAGTCTTCATTGGTGGCGTCCACTACGGGAGTGACTCCGGGGGACCGGCAGGGCGATGTGATGGCTGGCGTTACCCAACCCAAGACCAAGATGGTAGCCTTCATCATACTTGTCAACTTCATTGCCTCGGGATAGAGGCCGACGCCAAAGAACCAGGTTTGTAGATCCAGGGGCATGTCACAGGAGACGAATACCACCTGAAGTAGAAGTCGCATGGATCGGCAACGCCAATAATTGGGACACAGGCTGCAAAGGTGGCACGCCTTGAGGTAGCAAGATCTGGATGAGGTAGGGCATGGGCAGCCAGCCGTAGGGCGATACCTGCGTCGTGTCCGAAATGTAATTGCGACGCAGGTCGGCCTAAGGCATGGAGCAGGAACATCCACGGTGGGGGTCCACCGCACAGCCAAATCTCCAACAGAGCGCTCCTGTAGTCGTGTCGAGTCCAGTGCCCGGCGCATCCTCTGGCTGGTGAGGTGTGTTATGGGCGTAGCCGATCCCCGCAAGACGATTGTCTCCGCCTCCTGCTCCACATAATAGCGGGGACTGACGTTTTCCTGCAGGAGAAACTGGCAGAAGGCCCCCAGGTGTTGCGCGTTCCGGAAGGCAGAAGCACCTTTGGAGAAGTCTTTGACCGTCGCCCGTAGCCAGCAGGTCTGGTTCAGAAGCCAGCAGGTTTGGCGGCAGCAGGAACCTGTTGCCTCGAAGACGCAGGGAGCTCAGAATAGCAGGATGCAGAAATCGGTCATCCAGCTCAAGGACGGTATAAGCAGCCTCCAAGAAGCTTAGAAGGATCCAAAGTGAGAACAAGATTTAGAATCCGGCGGTGTCAGCCACACCCAACTGCGGACTAGCCAAGAGTAGCCGTTGGCGGTGCCGCGTAGTGAGGCTTGGACTTCCTTCAGTCAGACAAGCCAAAGCTGGCCCGCTACGTCAAGCAGGCAGACGCCACTTTCGGGGACTAAGCGAGCCAGAATGCCCCCGGTAAGTCACGAAACTCGGCTCGTACCCCACACAAAGCGCATCAGCCGCGTCTGCAGCCGACCGATGGTGGTTTCAGGTGGGATGTAACCGTGGAGGTGGTGCAGGATTATACTCATAACCAGGCTGTTGGCCGCGCGGGAACGACCCATAAGTGAAAGCCCGCGAGTGGAGGAATACACCTCGCGATGGCCCGCTCCACCCGCCCCATCAAGTGGGAGGCGACAGTGTTTTCGGCGAAGATAGTGCGTGCCGCCCAGGACAGTCAGATAAACGGACTTTAAGGAAATTCCCATAGGAGAACCCATCCGCTGCCTTCAGGAACCGCACCAGAGCCCACAGCTCTTTTCGAAGTTGATAGGCACCTCGGAGGCCATGCGGAACTCTTCGACAATCAGGGGCAAAGGCTCAAACAGCGTCGTATCTGATGAAGAACACGATGTGATTCGCATAGGCCACAATGGAATTGTGGCCCAAGATCCTCTCGAGGTGGCGTAGTAGAAGCCCAACTCCAATGCTGAAGAAAGCGGCGCTGAGACGGCAGCCCTGACTCACCCCGTTGAGAAGCGGAAAGGCCCTGATGTGGACATTTCTTATCCGGGTGGCAGCGGTTGCATCTCCGAAGAGAACAGCAATTCGCCCAAGGAAGGCAGATGGTAGGCCCAGCTTCTCCAACAGGGCGAGCAGTTAGCTCATTCTGAGACTGTCGAAAACTGACTTTAGGTCCAGAGAGATGACAGCCAGTGGCGTGTCATGTCTGGCTGCCCCGGCAGCTTCGTTGGACACTAGCGCAAAGTTCCACGAGAATGACCGCCCTGAAATGGCGTGCGTCTGTTGTTTGGGCAAGAGGACTGGCAGATAACGAATAAGACGGTCCATAATGCACGTAGACCCGGACCACCGTAATGTTTCAGCAGCAGGATGACATCGCTGCGTCTCAAAGATGGGGGCAAAGCCTCGCGGAGCCGAGAGGCCTAGAAACCTTTCCAAAGAATTTCGGCGAATAAAACTCGCAGGGTAATTCATTCCATCTCAAGGCACAGCCGTTTGGCAGGCGATGAGATATCGGCGAGAAAGGGATGGTCCCTTCAGCGAGTCGGCGATGGCTTTAGTCGAGCTAGAAGCCTGAGCGAAGCGACTACTCAAGCGTTCCCGAATAAAATGCCTTAGCTTCCTCGTAAATGACGTATAGGAGTCGTCGTCGTCGGTGAAGGTGGGAGGAGAGCGGTGTCTGGCTCGGGCAAACGACCGGGGTCCGACAGGGAAGGATAGTCTGAGCGGGCAGTATCGTCCTCCAGTCTCCGCCTCAGAATCTATTCGTTCTCTCGATGTATCCTTGCCGGCCTGGGCGAAGGCAGGGGCGAGGGACCGTATCTCCGCGACTAGATCAGCCTTGATCCTGGTCCATTGTTTTCATAAGATCTTGGATGAAGGAGTTGGTACATCTTTCGATATTTCATCGATGAACGTTTCCATTTGATTGATTAACAGGTCTGGCTGTATTAGCTTGCGAATGTAGGGAAGTTTTGTAGAATCTGTTTCTCCCACTAGGATTAGGACCGCACAGTGGTCTGAGAGGCGTAGTCATGGCTTGGCATTGGGTGACGCGGTCGAAGAGGCCTGAAGGAAATAGGATTCTGCCCAGATGACGCGCATCGACACTGCTTCCGATAATGCTCCAGTGAAGCATCGAAAAAGGTGGTGCCTTCGACGAGGTCGGCTTGGTCCAGGAGCTCCGCGAGGCCTCTCAAACCTTCTTCACACGCCAAAGCTAGCTAGTAGCATTGCTCTTAAGGAAAATGATCCACGTCATAGGGATTCCTCGGGCAGTGAAATCTAGATATCTTGGCAGGCCATAGGATTTTTTGCCGGTGTACAACGATCCTGGCCGCGAAGACACAGGCGAGGCCTGATCCCAAGGTGATCGTTGCGGGCGCAACAACAGCGCTGTAGTCGTGGCAGAGGTCTCTTGCGTCGTCCAGGGACATGACGCTGGTCTCCTGCAGGAAGCAGATGTCTATCAGGTTCTTTTAGAAAAAGAAGATGTAAATTCGCGGGCGAAGAGCGGCGATGCCGCTCGTTTTCAGGGTTTTAAATCGGAAGTTCATTTGGACTTGCAAGCACAGTTACTGGCAAAAAGAGTGGGCTACCTCTTCCGTAAAAATATCTGCTAACACTTCACGTCTCCTAGAGACCGTCTTAATAATCTAGCAGGCTCGTGCCGGTGGCTCAACACCAGCTCAACACCAGCTTTGGTGAATTAAAATTTTCCAATTGGAGACCAAGATTTCGGGCTATAACCTTCTTCAGTCTAGGGCGGGATTTTATTTAATGACATTCCTTAATAATTCATGCAAATCTTCGAGAGTATCAAAGAGGTAATTAACTTTCAAATTCGCTAAGAATTTTTGGGGCTAAAATATAGATGGGAATTTTTCCAGGAGGATATTGGAATTAAGATAAAAGCTACCTCTCCCGTCCAAGTAGACGAAAACACTATGCTATCATAATACAAAGCACGAAATCGTAAAGCGAAAGATTTAAGGTTTTATTTTGTCGAGATTTCGAACAGTAATGCCCTTTCACAGGAGAAAAATTGAGAGCGTGTAAGAATATGTAGATATGTATCTATAAACAATTCATCTTCTTATATGTTTTCAATATTTTCTCCTGTAGAAGGAAATAATTGCTCGAAAGCTCGGCAAAATAATAAAACCTTAAACCTTTCGCCTTGCGATTTCGTGCTTTTTATTATTTGATCCAAACGGTTCTATAACCTATACTATGCTATCAATTGATCGTCTATGCAATTTGAAGACTTGGGTTGATGACAAAGTAACAACATTTATCCACACATCTATATCAGAGATTGGGTTGTTTTTATAAACGTTTTTTATTTATTTTTTTATTTTACCAAGTGGTCGCTTAAAAAATGGGTCACTCTTGAGAATGGTTTTCTGTATAAACAAATAGAGCTATTTATCAATCAATCAAACTGGGAATATTTTATGGTTTAATTACATATATCTTTTTCCTCTGCGTGGCGGGCGGGAGAAGCAGCACAAGTAAGGGACTGCCCTGTAGGGTGAAGTACAGTGTCATGAGCCCCGAGCCGCTACGGTAACTGTGAACAGGGAACTCTGAAATATGGCTGACTAACGGGGGCAATGGCACCATGGATGGACAAGACACCACCACCACATTACTCTTTTAAAATATCTAACACCACTCTAAAATCTTTGTATGTTTCTAATACTTATGTGAATTGTAAAATATAAGCTCAGAGAGAAACAAATGTGTATTCTCTGCCATCGCATAGATTAATGTGATAATGGTGTTGCCAAAAATATTCGAAATAATTATTCCATATTGTACATTTAAAAAATAGCGTCTCAGAGATTATTCAAATTTCATCCTTAAATCCATCATCTTTAGTAATACTAGCTTGGGGTTTTATCAATCTTTCTGCACACAGAATATAGAGTTTTAAATCCGAGCCTCTGTCCGCCCACACACATTAAATATTTTTTATTCACATTAAAATATTTTAATTCCAATCCCTGCATAAATTTCATATTTCAAGATGGTTTTTGTTCCAAACTAATGTCCCCACAAAGCATTTAATCCTCAGATTCCTAAAAAAAGGCTTATTGAAAATTCGGTCTCTAGTTATCTTCTTTTGGAATTTTAATTATTAATAAATATTTGTCTTTACTTATAGTCCTTTATTAAATCCTTTCTGGGCGGACGTCCAAGAGATATAAAAAGCTTTGGTAGAATTTCTTGGTTGGTGTCTGCATCACCTGAATCAGAATAACAAAACGTCACAGGCATTCTGAATTCTTAAAAATGTACTATCTTTCACAATATTCAAGGATGTTATGATTTTGCAGCGTAGAAAATGACTCGTTGGAAAGGTTGTAAAAGTTTTATTAAATACGTCAGCACGACTAGAAGACAAATATTGATTATTGGGTAAAATATATCAGGTCTCTCCAGGTAAAAGTATATTTTCAAAATATTTTTATTCTCTAGCTTTCGGACACGAATGCCCTTCTACAGGAGAAAACTTGTTATAACAAGGTTTTCTCCCGTAGAAGGGCATTCGTACCCGTAAGCTAGAGAATAAAAATGTTTTGAAAAGACACTTTTCCTAGAGGCCTGATATATTTTACTCAATATTGATATAAGGGATTATTTTATTGAATTATTGATTGATTATTTGCAGTTAGAGGACATTGAAATACCAAGCAATGGTACATATATAATAGATAGAGTTCAAATCAGTTTTTAAAATGAAAAAAATATATTTTTAAATAATTAAATAATTAAATTTCTTCGTCACATAGTCTCCTACTATAAAGATCATCGACTCGATAGCAGTAAACTCAAGTCCGCAGTGTTAGGGCTCGAGACCGAGTAATAATGCCAGAGATCTTTTCAAGTGGTGGTTGTCTTATTTGGGTCGTCTTTATGAGGGCTTGGTAGGTCTTATATCTCCTCTTCTATTCTCACGTCAATGCAATTTCAACCTATTTCTACTCTCTGGTCGCCAAGGGAGGATTTTCTCATATAGAGGCCTCATCTCGAATATAGAGTTCGCAACTTCTAGTTACCCTTAGAACTGCTAAAAAAATCTCCACGACCCACCTACAGCAGGTCATCTAGGATTTTCGAAGACCTATGAGAGAGTTAAAAGCAAATATTACTAGCCAGGAATTCTCTGAAGTATATGGAAGTATGTCGCACATTGTATAGAGTGTCAAAGAGAGAAACATATACTTCAAAAGCCACCCGGGCTATTTAAACCCATTCCACCTGCAAACTTACCCTTTTCCAAGAGTTCTAATGGATTTCCTAGGAGCCGCACCATAGATCTTTGCTCTTGACGAAATTTCCCTTTATACCGGAGGCGCGCCGGAAGTTCTCGAATATGGAGGTCACTACGCTGAACTGTCCTTCTCTGCGGATGAGAAGGACGATGTCGTCGGCGTAGGCGAGGACATTTCCGGGGCCGAGCGCTTGCTCAAGGCGACGTAGGAGAGGGCTTGTGGCGAGGCTGAACATTGCGGCGCTGATGGCGCAGCCCTGTCTCACACAGTTCAGAAGCTGGAAGGGTTTGGTATGGAGGCTTCCGGCTCGGACCGTCGCGTCCGCTCTGACATAGAAAAGGAGAAACCACCCGATGAAGACCTGTGGCAGCCGCAGTGAGATCATCAGGGACACCAAGAAGCCGCGATCTAGGGTGTCGAAGGCAGACTCGAGGGTCGGTGTAAATGACAAGCAGGGGCAAGCCGCTCCTCACTGCCGCCTCGACCTCGTCGCACACGCGCGCGATGTTCCAAGAAGCTAGATAACTGACACGATTGGAAATTTTGAAAGCCCAAGAAAGTGACAAAATAAGATACGATCCCAGACACGAAGCATCAGACTACAGGATCGGTGATCTCGTCTGTATATTTATTCCTGTACGACAGGTCTGTTTCTCTGAAAAATTAATGAAAATATACTTCGGACCGTACAAGGTGACGCGGAAGTTATCCGAAGTCGAGCTAGCTATACGAAATCTAACTTGTAGACACATCAGTGCGCAGGCGCCAGAAAAGAGATCTTGTCGACGGGCTAAGAATGAAACCATACCACGAACCTTCCGACCAAGTGGACATGTTCAAATAACGTTCCTACAGAGAGAGAGAGACGCTGTTAGACTAGGAAGTGGGTAATGTTGTAGAGAATAATTAATCCAAAAATAAAAATAACAAAAACATTAAAATTTTTATTCGTGATTTTTAATTTATTACAATGTTAATCAACCTGCTTGATTAATAGTATTGATTGTAAAAAAAAAACAACTGGTAAAGTAATTTTCAACACTTTTATTTTATCAATAAATTCTTAAATATTTATTTATTTTAATTTGAACGACTTCTCGTCTTCACTACTGGGACAATATGATGGTTTAGCATTTTGTGGTCTTTTTGGGCAGTAAATTCCTCACTAATGTTGTGTCTTGTACATAGTCTAAAACCTGAATTTTCCAGCCTTAAGAATCACAAGCCGAATCGACCTCCAAGATCATAGGCACTAGGCTAGAATATTTCTCTTTATTTTAGAGAGAATCTAGTGAACTACACACAGCGAAATAAACTCTGAGAGAAGAATTACAAAAACTATAACAATACTCAGAACAAAACACTACAAAGGAATGACAATACATCCAAATGGCACAAGAACCTATAGGACATGTAACAACTGTCCTTGTGTGGAACTAACACCTACTCACATATTCTCATGCCCAGCAATGGCCGCAGCCTTGCAGAAAATTGACATGGACCCAGCAGCTTTACACACCTTAGATAGTGGACATTGTGACTGGTGTGATAGAGATGCATGGAGACATCTGAGGCTCTTCATTGGACACGACAACAACAACACACAGTCCTTTGTAGAGGACTATGTGATAATCCACGAGAGTCCTTAAAGATAGACCTAGTCGTGCTTATATAGCCGGTATACAGTTGCTAGTTAGAGCCATGGTTATATATATGGTAATTTGAACCAATAACCCCATATTGGTAAATATAAAAAGAATGTCATATATATTGTATAATAAACACCCCTATAAATAATTATACGCATGATTGACATATGTCATTGCATCACAATATGTGATGTACTCTGTGTAAACTGAGGATAATAAAATAAAACTGTGTAATAGAAGAAGAGTTGAGTTAAATAGCCAAATTGAGATATAGAAGCCCAACAACGTTTAAGAACGAGGCTTGAAGATTTAAGGAAGTTGCCAGGAAGTCGTTAACAGTGTACAATGACTTCTCTTACATGATCCACGCCCTTAATGCATCCGCTGAAGGCGTGGCACTTCCTCTTCGGAACGATATACAGGGTGATCCAAAAGTCCCGCACTATTTTAAAAATTAATAACTCCGCGAATATTTGCGTTAGAGCAATGCGGTAAACACCATTGTGTTCAGGATGCAATGGGAATTTTTATGGCAAATAATGAAAAATTCGAAATTGATTTTAGTTACAATTTTATTCGCCAGATGGCGCACTACCAGAATCAGAGATTCAGCGGCCAAATTGCTTGATAAATTGAAAAATATAACTGATCGACACGTATTTTTCCTTTTTGAATACCAGGAAAGAACCCTAATAACATCAAATAACAAATTAATAAAACACCACTTCGCCAAAAGTATGAAGAATTGGTTAACAATTTTTAAATACAATCAGAGATATGTAAAATAGGTAAATGCAAATTAAAACATGTAGCAAAAAAAAAAAAATTAATATTTTAGATACGGTTTGTGTTTCCGAAGATAATAAATTTCTAATATTTTTTTAATTCAACTCTCTCTCAGTATCGATTATATTTATTTTAATATATTTGAAAAATATGTATCTATCTCTGATAATTTATTTTACTCTGGAATGCCGTTGTTGTTGTAGTGTCCAATAAAGAGCCTCAGATGTATCCATGTATCTCCATCACAGCAGCAGCAATGTCCACTATCTTGGGTGTGTAAAGCTGCTGCTCTGGGTCTATGTCAAATTCCTGCAAGGCTGCGGCCATTGCTGGCTATGAGAATATGTGGGTAGGTGTAAGTTCCACACCAGGACAATTGTTGCATGCCCTATAGGTTATTGTACCTTCTGGATGTATTGTGATTCCTTTATAGTGTTTTGTTCTAAGTCTTGATATAGTTTTTGTCATTTTTCTCTCAGAGTTAATTTCGCATTTTGATCTTTTCTTATTTATTGTTTAATTATCTTGTTTTTCGGCAAAGAATCAGCATCAAATAATGACATTTTTTCTTTCCTTTGGCTCAACTTTCTGGCTTCCTTTGCCAATTCAGATGCCATTTCATTACCCCCGATCCCAGCATGGGCAGGGATCCATTGTAGAATGCAGTTATTCTCCAATGGTTCCAGTTGGGTAAGTAACGAGTGTATTTTCCGTGTGATTTTAGTATTGCCCTTCTGAATTGCTTCTAGAGCGGAAATGGAGTCGCTGTATATTAAATTTCCTTCTGCTTGATGCAGGGATGGTTGGTTAAGGCATACATCAAGGGCTTTCCAGATAGCCGTCAGTTCACAAGTGAAGTTTGACGAAATCTGTCCTGCTCCTTCTTTGATTTTGATGTGCGTTCCATCTTGCAGTATTATGTTAATTCCGGCCCCTCCATTACTCAGGGTAAGGTCTGAAGATCCATCTGTATATGCTGTTAAAGGGGGTGGCCTAGCATTTTTAATCAAGAATTTGTACTATGAGGACATAGCCGTTAATATTTCAAACACATTAGACCTCGAAGCCCAAGATATCAAAGTCTACCTCAATCAAAACAAGGCCATCAACATATACAATATGTATCACCCTCCAAACAATAAACTCATTGACGATGGAACAATGGCTCAATTTCTTACAGACAACTCTTATTGTAGGTGACCTTAATGTCAAACATCAACTATGGGGATGTTCCACGCTAAACCCAAGAGGCAAAATACTTTCAAACATATTTGACGACAATGCCATCATGTGCTTAAATGATGAGAATCCTACCCATCATTCCTAAAGCTATAATACTGTACAAGCCCTTGATATAAGTTTTTACTATCCTGACATTTTCCACAAATGCAAATAGCAAATATTAAAAAGTATTGTAAGTGATCATTTGCCTAATTTGATAGAAATTAGCACCAAGACCAAAACCAGCTCAATTAAGAAAAATTCTGGAACTTCAAAAAGACTAATTGGATATCTTTCGAAAACACCATTATTAAAGCAGCCACAGTTTCAATACCAAGAGGTAATATTAAGAAATGGATTCCAAATTATACACACCAGGCAAAAAATATTCAAACACTTATAACTAAAAGAAATGAACTACAAAAAAGAGCACCCAAAACCAAACAAATTGTAGAACTGAACTGAACATTGTGAATGCAAAAATAAAAAGATTATACGTAAATGTGAAAAGGGAAAAATGGTAACAAACTTGTGAAAACCTGAACCCAAGAACCCCAAATACAAAACTTTGGAATTTGGCAAAACGAATTGACAGATCCCAGTCACAAACCGAAAATCTAATATGATTAAGAATACAGATGGTACACCAGCAACTAATGACAAAATTGCTGCCAATCTTTTAGGTAATTCATATCAAATAAGTAGTAAAATCAAGATTGAAACAAAGGCCCGAAGGATTATTCATGACTGTAAAAATGTCACCAGCACTCATAATATTTTCCATGAAAAAAATCAATATGAAAGAGCTAGCTTATGCATTAGAAAACACTGACCTAAACAAGACTCCTGGGCCAGAGGGAATCCATGGCCGAATGATATCAAACTTGGGCAAAATTGGCAAAGAAAGACTTCTTAATATTTTCAATAACTCCTGGAAAACTGGAAAATTGCCTCAAGACTGTAAAATGCAACAATAATTCCCATTTAAAAACTTGACAAATCTGCTGATGACCCAAAAAACTACCGACCTATCTCCCTCACAAGTATTTGCTGAAAATTAATGGAAAAAATTATACTCAGACGACTCACCTACCACCCCGACACAAGAAATCTCTTACCAGAAGAACAATATGGATATAGGAAAGGAAATGGGTCAATAGACCAACTCTTATTTTTCACACAAAAGGTAAAAGATGTACAAAATAGAAAACCAACTAACCACAAAATAGCTGCTTTTTTAGACCTTACACAAGCTTTTGATAAGGGGTATGGAAAAACAAGTTAATTACAAAATTATACAAACATTTCAAAATTGATGGAAAAGCTATCACTTGGATAAATGATTCCCTTAAAAATAGATACATCAGGGTCAAATATAATGGCACTCTATCTAAAACCTTCAAATTGTATCAAGGATTACCACAAGGATCAGTCCTTAGCCCAAATCTCTTCACCCTATTTATTGCAGGCATAGAAGAAAAGTTTTCACATAAAACCAATATTGGACTTTTCGCTGATGACATTATTCTATGTAGCCGCAAAACTAACTGGAAAAAAGCTGAAAGAGATTTGAACAAGACTCTTCTCCACCTAGAAAAATTTGCTAATAAACATAAATTAGAATTTAACCCCCAAAAATCTGAAACCTGTCTTTTTACTACCGATAAGAAACTATACATAATAAGACCTAATATTATTCTGAAAGAACAACAATTGCAATATAATAAACATCCTAAACATCTCGGCTATACCCTGGATCCAGACATTAACTCCAGTAAACGTATTGAAGGAGTTGTTAGAAAAGGAAGAGACCGACTAAAAATCTTGAAATGTATTTCAGGAAGAGTGGGGAGCTGAAGCAACAACATTAAAATTAACTTACACATCTCTAATGAGACCTATCTTGGAATATGGATATCAAATCTATGGTACAGCATCTGAAACAAATCTAAAATCACTGGAAAGGATACAACTAAATGCAGCTAGAATTATTACAGGTCTTCGAAATACCTGCCCTAATAATATTGTACTTTACGAGGCAGACATTATGCCCTTAAAGGATAGAAGAAGCTACAATCTGCCAAAATATATAAACAAAATCAAGAGTTATGAAAACAAACACAGAACTTTCAATTACATACTTAATTGGGAATCCAATATAAGACTCAAAAAAGAAGGCCCTTTCCACCTGGCCAAAAGAAATGGATTTTTAAAATATAAAGTGGAAAAATATTATTTAGCAGAAAAAATAACTCCATGCGAATCACTAACAAAATGTTATTTTTAATGCCACTTTAAATGAACCCACCAACAAACAATACCAAAATCCAGAATACTTAAAACAATTATCATTAGAAATAATTAATATAAAATTCCTAAAAAAATTTTATAACTATCTATACCGATGGTAGCAGAGACGAGTTGGGACACACTGACAGTGACTCTCTCATTAAAACCACAAATGGCAATGAGAAAATAAACAGAAGAAACCCAGATTTTTGCTCAGTCTTCAGATCCGAACTTATAGCCATCTATGAAGCCTTAAAATCCATCAGAAACACTAAACATCACGATATATGGATTCTTACTGATAGTAGAAGTGCCATACAACACTTGAGTCACACAAGGGAACTTAGAGACAAAGTAAGCAGGAACATAATTGGTTATCTCCAAAAACTCTCAATACCTCAAAAATTCACCTTCAATGGATACCCTTACATGTTAGCATTGAAGGCAATGAAGCTGCTGATGCGCTAGCGAAAAAAGGCACAAAAGAACCCTTACTACAGAAAAATAAACTTACTTTTAAAGAAATAGAAACAGTAGCCAAAACAAAAATAAACAAGAACTGGAGGATCCCACCTAAGCACAGTTGGTACACCCTAGAAGCAGATGGCCACCCAGACCTTTCGGTCCACAAGCCGGCATCCGAAGCATGCCCTTCGCTGCTATTCTGTTCAACTCATAAGCCAAGTAACGGTATCCAAGCTAGAGCTTGGACATTGTACCTGGAAACACCACCTCCCAGACAACGTGTCTGGAAGGATTTCTATACCGGTGGCCTTTAAACACAGCAAAAGAGGAAACTATTTACTGTGTCCAGCAGGGACCGCGGGGAGGTGGCCCCGGTTGACTCTGTTAACTCACAGTTGAGGAAAAGCTCAGATGCCACGTCGTGGGCTTTCTCAAGAAGTTTGCTGTGGTTTCTCAGCAGCTTACTCTCGATCGCGCCCCTTGCCCTCCTTCTCTCTTCCTGCACACCCACTACCCTTGGACAATCCAAGACGTAGTGGCGTGTATCCACATCCCTTTCTTCATAGACGCAATCAGGGTTTCTCTTAATTTTAAATCTGTGGAGACTTGGGGAAGAGCCCATGTCCCGAACTACCCTAATGAATTTGTGGGACATTACCTTACAGAGGTACTTGGGTGTTGTTACCCAATTGAATACCTCTCTCCCTTCAAACTTTTCCTCCATCTGTCCAACCATAAGTCCTGGGCGTGCCCCCTGATCCTCCTATAAACTTCTTTCTTGGTCACTGGGGTCCTCAGTGATCTACCTCTAAAGCATCCTGCCTTAGCAAGCCTGTCTGCGAACTCATTACCTTCGATGAGGCTGTGTCCCCTAACCCTCCGGAGCCCGCGTTATCATCTCCAGCTCCTGGATTATTTGATGCGCGAGTTGCCCTTTCACCAAATTGATGGCGACGAGGGCCGACATACAATCTGAATAGAGGCGGTCCGGGCTGAAGTTCTTCTCGGCACACACTCTGAGGGCTACCCTGATCGCAACCAGCTCGGCTGAAAAGACCAATTCGTCCACTCTGAGTGTTAAGCTTTCTTGGAAGATCAGCTCTCCATTAGTGAAAATCACTACTCCAGCTCCAGTATTGGTTCCAGACTTACTACCATCAGTGAAAACCTCCGTGTCAATCCCTGTCGGCCCTCCAGGACTCCAATTCCACTTTGGCAACCACTGCGGAGGCTTCCTTGGGTCCCTCTTCCATTCCAGGGCACCCGCTTCAAGTCCCAGGGCATCTTCCCTGTTCTCCCAGATCTTCTGTCTGATGGTCTCCTTCTCTAGTTTCAATCCCAGGGGAATAAGCCCAGCGAGGACCAAAAAGGCCTCACTGCTGGTAGTGCGATATCCCCCTGTGATTCTGAGTGCCGCTGTCCTCTGCACGCTCTCTAGAGTTTTTGCCACCTTCTGATCCCTGTTATAGCAGGATTGGCTCGACACAGGAGAGGCAGAGGTTCCTAAAAATAGTACCCTCCTTCTCTCCCCCCCCCCTATTGAGAGCCAACCAGGACAGGCCTGCACAACGCCTCCCTGCCTCTCGTCACCATCTCCTCCGCCTGGTATTGCCAACCCATCTTGTCATCAATGACCACCCCCAGGATGGTCATCCTATTGACCAACGCTACCCTCCGTCCTTTCATCCGGATAGCCGGCTTGTGCTCCCATTTGATCCCTTTCCTTTTAGTTCTTATGTCCCTAGGCTTAAAGCTGAGGGCTTTAGTTTTGGAGACATTGAACTTAAGGCCAGAGTCATGGGCCCAGTTCGAGAGGATTTGGAGAGAAGCTTCAACACACTTCTCAGCCTTCGCTCTCGAAGCAGCCTCAATGATGAGGAACTGGTCGTCAGCATAGAGAACCAGCCAGGCTCCCTCAGGTAGCTCCTCCTGGAAAACGGCGTTTACCAGGATATTCCACATAATAGGCCCGCAGCAAGAGCCCTGGGGGCAACCCCTAGCACAGTTTCCTTCCAACTTCCGCCCACCAAAACTGAGGCTAATCCGTCTATCCCTCAGGAAGTCACGAACCAAGCTGAACAAATTATCAGGACAACCCATGTCCATCAAATTTCATCAGCTTGTTCCAGCTCATGGAGTTGAACGCGCCATCAATGTCCAGGGCCACGAGAAGAACCCAAGCACCCTTATTTAAGCCCATCGCAACCCCCTCTAACACCTCCTTCAGAGCCGTGGTTGTGGAGTTCCCTTCCCTAAAACCATGTTGGAAAGAGGAAAGGAGCTCATTACTCTCTAGCCAGTGCTTCAGTCGCTGAGCTAGTAGGCTATCCAGGACCATACCTAGACACACTAGTAAAGAAAGCGGACGATAATCATTAGGAGAATTACCCTTTCTACCAGACCTTTCGAGAAGCACTACTCGGGCAACCTTCCATGCCTCAGGAAAAGTACCAGTGTCCAGGCACATATTGAAAAACCTGGCAAGAAGTGATGGGTGCATTCTTAACAGGGCTTTCACGACCGTGTTATCGATCCCTTCGGGACCAGGAGATTTTCTTTTCCCGAACTTGAAAGCCGTCAGTTTCACCTCATTCTCAGAAAAGGGCGGATCCACCAAACCACAAGTGGTCAGAGAGATCTCGTCCTCTGGTTCCTCGTTTCCGAAGTGCCGATCCAAGTTGTTTTTATTTTATCTTCTGCTTTCGAGCGAGTAGGTCTAGAACACATTCTCTCTGAATTTTCTCATTGTTGGTGGATGAAACAGCACCAGTGATTATTTTGGCCGCTTTTGCTTGAACACTGTCTAGTCTTACTTTTAGTGATGAGCTTGAGGGAACCCAGACCGGTGTTGCATATTCCATTATCGGCCTTATTAAGGTGATATATGTTGTTCTGAGAATTCTGGGTTTTTCTCCCCAATTTGTTTCACATAGCCATCTCAGAATGTTTAGTTTTCTGGTAGCTCTATTTGAGGTGCTAATTATGTGTTTGAAAATTCCGATTCCTCATCAATGACAGTAAAAATAATTTTATTGACATCTTGTAAATACATACAAAGTGCACAGTCTGCACTATTTTAAAAAATATATAATATGCATTATATACATGTGATATCTTGGGACCTCTGGGACCAGTGTTACCTGATGCTAGACGAACCTCGATGCCAACTCTACCGTGCAGTCGTGGTGGAAGGCGACACAGCTGGGCCAAAGGTGAAATAAGCAAATAGAGATTCCACTTAGAAGCGTCTGAACGTCAAGAAGGAATGGGACGAGGAGATTTCTGGCAGGAAATGGTTTACCTTTTATCCGAGCGTCCGGTGGACAGGGACTGGAACGAAGACTAACTAAGGACTGACTAACTGAGGATCGGGGCCTCCTTTTATAGCTGAGCTGGGTCCGAACAGGTCACTGCTATTTTCTGACGTAAACAAGGGGGAAGTTTTATTATCCAGGAGGGCCACGACCTCGTAAAAGTTGGACTGGGTTTGCTAGGCCTTCTCTCCTATTTTCACCTATGCCTGATTAGTTTTAACCTTAATTTTCTCCTGTTAGTCTCCATTCCTTCTATCTGTACAGTTGCTATACTTTATTAGATTCTTACGCGGTACAGATTGATGTTAGTTGAGGCTTTCTATTTGCAGTAAATAAGAAGTTATATACAATTACGTGGTGGAACATGTGGTAGTAGATATCTGGACTATTTACAACAATTCCATGGTCTTAAATCATCACATACACTATGTACAATGAATATGGCGCCTCTGCCAGCGCTGCAGAGTTTGGTGGAGAATCGCCAGTGGGTCTCCAGCGACACCACGCATTTTGCGATCTACGATGAATACCTAGATCGCGTACTTCGCCGCTTAGGAGATGGTGATGGCGCGGTCCTCGAGACCAACTGGAAAGATCCAGGACTGCAGTATCACACGTTCTTCCTTCCTTGGAAAATTCTCCATTGACCCAAACCTTTAACCTTCTTCCCCTTAAGAAGTCCGCAATCCAGGTTAAGGTTTCTCCTCTTACTCCGATGTTGTGCAGCTTTTCACGTAATTTCTCCCTCCACACTCGATCAAAAGCTGAGGTCATATCAAGGAATATAGCCGTGGTCTTCTTTGGCGGTTTTTCCTGGAAAGAATCTATTATTGATTGACAGAAGTAGAACAGTTGATCAGTCGTACAGTGCTGGGATCTATAGGCAATTTGGTAGAGGTTTATTTTATTATTGTTAGTGAGCCAGACTATGAGCCTAGAGTGGATAATTCGTTCTGGTATTTTACAAAGTATGCTGGTGAGAGCAATTGGCCGATAGTTCTTGTATTCCTTGGCATCTTTGTTTGGCTTCAGTATTGGCACTATAATTGATATATTCCAATTCTTTGGTAGTTTACCAGTTTGCCATGAAATGTTCAGTATTCGTAGGAGTTGATTATTAGCTTTGTCTTCAAAGTGTTTAATCATTTGACCAAAGATTAGATTATCTCTTGGTGACCTCTTGGATTTTTTTATTGATAAGTTTAGCTCATTCAGTGTGAAGTCTCTCGAGAAAATATCTTGTTGATGGAAGTTTCTTGCTTGTGTTTAACTAACTGGTTTATATTATTTTTAGAGTCCTGTCTTCAATCGTATATTTGAGTATGGAAGTGCTTGAAAGATATTCAGCAATTATGTTAGTCATCTGTTTGTTCTCGTTCTCGCTGTTCTATTCATATCGGTTAGAGTATTGGAGGATTGGTGTTGGTTTTGATTATTTTCTAACACTCTAATCATATTCCAGTGTTGGCTGTCCTTTCTTGGATCCATTTTTTCGCAGAACTCTGCCATTTTTCTCTTGTTTGCATTTCCAAATTTCTTGTTCTATTTTGTGACTAATTTCAATGTGTTACTTTCTCTTTTTTTCTGTTTTATTTTTTTAAAGAAGTTCATTGATATTGTCTCTCTCTGCAATCACTGCCTCGATGTTGTGGTCCTTCCAGTAAGGTATCCACAGGTCTAACGTCTCCTTCTAGGTATCGATGCTTTTGCAGCTTTTGATATATTCGAAGAGAAGTTTTCCAAGTTTTTGTCAAGCGTTCTGTAATTCAATTTTTCGTTGCACAGTTCTTCAAGCTTTTCTGTGATTTTTTTTCAAGTCGGCTTTCCTAAAGTTCCATGTTCTTTTATTCTGTTGGACATTCTCAATTTTGAAGTTTAGGGTTGTTAAAATTGGTCTGTGGTCACTGATTGCACCTCTCAGGATTTCCCATTGTGTTGTGGGTGCGATGTTGAAATTTATCGCTGTGATGTCTATTGCGGATTCTGTGCCTGTCGACTTGGATAGATAGGTGTTCTCTCCCTTATTTAATGATGTAAGGTCGAGGTCGGTGACCTTTGTTATCCTGGACAGATGATCCCCAAGTTGAAGTTTTGGCGTTAAAATCGCCGAGTATGATTGTGATATCCAAAGAGGCTTCACTTAATGTCTCTATTGTGTGTACCCATACAAAATTCAAAGATTTCACGAGCTGAAAGTTGGCGATTTTGAGATGCGTCAAGAATTCGCTGCATGGGTTTTCCGGAAAATTGATATTGATGAAAACTGGCTGTCGAATGTTCTGTGGACAGATGATGCTCACTTTTATCTAAACGGAGAATCTAACATTCAAAACAGCCGCTTTTGGACAACAGAAAACCCTAGGATTTTTACAGAAATGCCACTTTATCAGCCTAGAGTTACAGTTTTGGGTGGGTTCACTTCTTCTTTTATTATTGGGCCATTTTTCTTTGAAAAATCAATGGAAGAACTTTTAAAACCGTTTTTGTAACTGGTGAACGTTATGTTCATATGGGGTATTCCCATATTGCAGGGAAAAAGCACTAAGCGAAATAACATTCATGAAAGTTGGAGGACCTCCTCATATCTCCCGAGGTACCAAACAATTGCTGAAGAATACGTTCGTTGAAAATCGTGTGATAAGTCGCCACTTTATATACCAGTGGCCTCCAAGATCACCAGACTTGACGCCTTGCGATTTTTGTTTATGGGGGTACATTAAATCGTGTGTTTTTCGATGCTGGCCTACCACATTGGCCATGTTGAAGGCTTTAATCAGATGGCACGTTTTATCAATTTCAACAGATATGTTATTTAATGCTGTCCATTCTGTCATTTATCGTCTGCAGGCGGTGATTGAGAATGAAGGGTGCCACATTGAGCAAGGATTGTGACCTAATACAAGAGAGAAGGCAATTACCTCATGTGTTATATAAGCTGCCATGTATTATATTATCTACCAATATTTTGCAGCTCTTTGTGTTGGGATATGGGATAATAAATGCTGTCCTCACATCTTGACTCTTTTTTTTTTTTTGTGAACAGTAATATTTTGTTTGTCATTTGCTCACATATTATTTCGTGCAAACCAGAGTGTTATAACTTCTCGAATTACACTGGTACACACAATTTTTCTCCTTATGTTTAGTTTTTCGCTTTTCGCTCATTAGAAGAAATAGCATAAGGAATATTTTCTGTACACCAATAACTTTAGAAATTTTGTGCAAAAAATAATACAAAATGATTTTACTACCACGTTTTTCAACGCAAAAGGTCGATTTGAAAAATATTTTTATTTGAGGGGACACATTTTTTAAAATTGGGTACAGTATGAGAGAGAGTTGAATTAAAAATATTAGAAATTTATTATCTTCGGAAACACAAACCGTATCTAAAATATCATTTTCTTTTTGCTACATGTTTTAATTTGCATTTACCTATTTTACATATCTCTGATTGTATTTAAAATTTTTTAACCAATTCTTTATACTTTTGGCGAAGTGGTGTTTTATTAATTTGCTATTTGATGTTATTAGGGTTCTTTCCTGGTATTCAAAAAGGAAAAATACATGTCGATCAGTTATATTTTCAAATTTATCAAACAATTTGGCCGCTGAATCTCTGATTTTGGTAGTGCGCCATCTGGCGAATAAAATTGTAACTAAAATCAATTTCGAATTTTTCATTATTTGCCATAAAAAATCCCATTGCATCCTGAACACAATGGTGTTTACCGCATTGCTCTAGCGCAAATATTCGCGGAGTTATTAATTTTTAAAATAGTGCGGGACTTTTGGATCACCCTGTATAAACCTCCGTAAAGCCGGAAATGAACAGTCACTTCCTAGTCCGCGTAAGCCCTCGTCACTTCATCCCTTGATCATGCCGCCATAGACCAGTAAGAGATATCTACTCAATTCCCTCCATCTCTTGCTGCTAGATAGACTCTTTTCTATTCACGGAACTTTCCTAGTACAACTGTGTCCCTTCGTTTTTTCATGTAGACAATCCCAAGTCTTCTATTCTGCCTCGATCACGACTGCCTGTGCTCTGTGAGAACTGTTAAAGGTCTTCCAAGGTGCAGAGAGGTACTGGAAAGCTTTCCACACCCTGACTGTTCCTCTCGGTCGGTTACCACATATACATATTTTCAGCGAGAGCTGATTTTTAAATATTGAGATAAATTTTATAGTTTTTAGCTGAAATAGCGAAGCATTCAGTATGAGTGGAAAATTGTTCCCGTATGGCGGACAATGTTTCAGAATTAGAGTTTTATATAAAGACTCTAGCAATAGAATATAAAAGTGTAAGAAGAATTCTGTACATATTGAGATTTGATGAGCCATCAATTCGGTCTTATTCGGTCTCCACCTGGATGTTGTGCGATGGAACACAGTGAGATGGAATTGTATCGGAAACCGATTACACTCGGTAATTTTCGAGCCTCTTTAATATTCTGCAGAATCCGATCGACATCCTGTGGAAATACAATAGTTTTGTAAGTGCTTTGTTTAGAATTGTTAAACAGTGTGGTTTGGTATTGTTAACTCTATATATATTATTCCCTAGATATATATCCAAAGCAGTGTTTGAGTAACATAGTCGTGAAACAGTTTATCTTATAGTGTGTTACATTTAAGTATAATAGCTCGGTATATCTCTGAATTTCATTTGTTACTCTCATGTCCGACACAGTACACCGCAACTTGAAGCATTACAGTTCCCAGAATTTAAGAAATATAGGCAATAAGGTGTATTATGATGCATTAGCGCGCCATCTGTTATGAAAAACCGCTGGGAGGGTTCACCACTGATGAGCCAGGTCCTCCCATTAATTTTTTATTACAGTAAGGGCAGTAGAAATTGTTTAATTTTTAAAAGAATCATAGGCGTCTATAATAGTATCGAATTTTCATAATAAGATGTATGTAAAACCAAGCCATTTTAATTGAATACAGCATCAATGTGAGCAAGCATGTTAACCTTTTTTTATTAATAACCATTTTGATCGTATACTCTTGAACGAAATCTAAAATATTTCAAAATTCAAAGATGCCCTTGGTGATATAAGTCACCCTCATACTCAATGGTATACTACAAATTTGGAATCTAAATAACTTTGGTGTCTGACGAAGCAGGAACTTCAGGTTATGCAAATTGAGTACGTCTGGAGACTATGGTTTCGGGCGATGGCCCTCGTCAGTCCAGAGCGGCTTGTGGATCGAATTAAAGCCATTCTGGATCAACGAGGTCCATAGTCCAAACTTAGCTGGTGTTATAGCTTTGTCATCAGCCTAGGTCTGCTTGATTTCAGAAACTGACAACAGATGTCACGTAGATGTCCTCTTTCTTTTGCATAAATATTCATATATATATGTGCAACAAATATGCATATATTGGATTTATAAGTATTTATTGTTCCAATATTTCGAGAGGCAACTCACCTCTCTTTATCGAGGATGTTTGTGTTTTTTACTAAAACATGCGAGCACGCGTAAACCACTCTCGTTCTACAAGGCCAATTAAAGAATGGCATTCTTGATTTATATATTACATTCAGTATATATGCAAAAAAGGTAATTTTCTTACAATATTAGAGAGAGAGACATTTCGAGAATTTTTATATAGACATATTAGAAATATCTCAGAGTAATTTCATTCTCAACAAAAATAGAATAAAAGAAGGATGAAAATATGCTGAAGATATCCAACAAATTTCTTGCTATCAACTCACTTGGCTGTTAATTTTCTATAATAACAATTCGTCACCCAACCATGTGAAGTTAATATTATTTTTTTTATTATCCCTAGTACACGTGGTACAGGCCATGATATTCATGGTGGGTAAGAAGTTGGCGACTGCTTTTACTGTAAGTGCACCACATGTTTACACATGTCAAAAGCAGCTCGACTTTTGCACTTACAAATATGCCAGTATCCCGTTTGGTTACTTGCACTCGTTTGTGGTGTTTGAAGTTTATATGTTAATTTTGTAATTATTCTTATTTTTTAATTCATAGAAGCATTTTTCAGGCAGACATATTAAATCTTTTTTTTCATCATCATTTTCGATATAATTTTATTTTTAGTTAGTCAGTTATCAAATCATTTTGTAATTGTAGTTTTTCTTTGGTTGTGTTCCTTTTTAATCAATAAAATATATAGATGTAATTGTGTATTCAATTCAAGCATATGGAACCAACATCGATTTATTTTTAAAACAAAGCAAAATCATAAGCTTATATAACTTTCACTTTTTCATACAGGTGGGGTTAGACTTTTGTAAGATTCGGGGGCCATTGGAGCATTTTTTTTTTTTAATTAGAAAAAAACGCCCAACGCGGGATTCAATCCCGAATCGTAGTGGTCGAAAACCAACGGTTTAGAACATCCTTCCACTGACCCCCTATGTAAAATTATATGATAGGGAACTATATCTATCTTCCCACCTGTCCTTCACCCCACGAATTGTTAAAGTAATTATTTGAAAGTTATTAACTTATTTTTCAAAAGACAGAATTAATTAATCGAGAAAGATTTCCGATAATCAAAAGAAAAACCTAACGAGAGCATAGCAATTATTTCGAAGAATTTTTTCACTATTTTAATTAGTGCGAAGCCCTTGTCAAAGAAATGTCTCATCAAAGGGGCAGCGCTAATATAATAAAAGCCAGCAATTCTTCACCTAGACTCCACTTTTTAAAAGAAACCTCTAATGAATGCATTTAGCAAAATGGATGTAAACTTAATTGGAATTTTTCTCAGCTCGACTTTTCAGAAGTGTGAACTTAGATAAAATATATAAAAAGAGAATTTATTAAAAACATTTTTTAAAAAAGAAATGTGTGTTAATTAATTTTATTAATATTTCTGGATATTAATTAACTTTTTAATTCTATCTGAATGTCCTCATATGGGAAAGAAGAGAAAAAGTTATAAATACATTTTTCTAAATGAGGGATAGACTTCAGCTCTTATAAAAACTTTTCAACATATTTATCTTTTAAGTTTTCAATTAGATATGTGTGTTGATAGCATGGGCTGATCTGGTCGAGGATTACAGGGGCTAGGGGGTCGGTGGAAGGATGGTCTAAACCGTTGGTTTTCAACCGCTACGACCCAGGTTCGATTCCCGCATTGAGCACTTTTTTTCTGATTAAAAAAAAAAGTTCCAATGGGCACCGATTCTTGCAAAAGTCTAAACCCACCAGCGAGTGCAAGTAACCAAACGGGGCTCTGGCACATTTGTAAGTGCAAAGTCGAACTGCTTTTCACATGTGTAGACATGTCTACAGGAGAATTATACCATGTTTTCTCCTGAAGAAGGGCGTTCGTGCCCGAAAGCTAGAGAATAAATATGTTTTGAAAATATACTTTTCCCTAGAGAGAAAGAGGCCTGATATATTTACGCTTAATAACTATATCTCCAATTATTATTTAGTCCTATCCAAATATTAAGAATAGGGGAATCAACGAATGAAATCATTAGCTTCTTCGATATCGAACATCTTTTTAAATACCTAGGCATATGACGCACTTATACCAGAAGAGCAGCTAGTGACTCACTCTCTGATTTGGGAAGGAAGCTTCGGTATCACCTTTAGATCAAACACTGAAAACACCCCTTCCGTGATATTACCTAATTTGCACAGTAATGTATAGTTTAAAATATATATACACACATAACCCCCACGCGCTTGTTCGGCGGTACAAATACTAAAATTGGAACGATACAGAGAAGATTAGCATGGCCCCTGCGCAAGGATGACACGCAAAATCGTGAAGCGTTCCACACATAACCCCCTACTAAACCCGAGACATCCGAAATGATTACATGGAGAGATAACCTAGAAAAGTCTTCTGACAGTAAATGATAGAATTCTAGAAGAATCCTAGATTTATCACGAGTCTTTAGCGTTACCCGTTCAAGAATAATCCCAATCTTCGTATCACCTCTCCAGAACCCAGCTCTAGCTATTCCAACTCAACCAATAGTTTGGGGGCTTCATATCTAGTGTTTAGATGATATTGTAGGGTCTTCTCCAAAAAATATTCATGAATTCCAATTTCAGCCTTTTTTACCCCCGGTTTTCTTCATCAAACCGTGATCTTGGGGAGAATAAGGGCGTTGAACCATAAGCCAACGTATTTCTACGAGCTTGTACATAGGTTAACTTCATCAATTTTGTTGAATATTGCCACGTGGAAAATTAGGAAAGACAAACTTCAGGATGACACAGCAATTAATTTAAGGAAAGAACAAACTATGAATGATAAAAAAAAAGATAAGCAATGAGGGAAGTTTACAGAGTAACAAAATATAAACATAAAAAATGATACTCTGTTAATAAAATAATAAATACTTTGTTACATAGCTCCTTCTCTATGGGATCTGTGACCCACAGCTTGCAAGCTTGCGTCCTTTTTCTTGCGGCGTGAAGAGCGGCTTTGTCGTCGTATCGTCTTAAGGGACACCGTCATCTTGGAAGGAAGTCTTGGTTTTGACACGGCGGTGGAATCCTGGAGTCAATCTTGGAAAATGTAGATCACATCACCCATGGCTTCTTGGTCTTCTCGGCGATCTTCAGTTTGTCTTTCCTAATTTACCCAGCATCTCCACCAAAATGCCACGTGGATAATTAGGAAAGACAGAACTTCGGGATGACACAGAAATGTATTTAAGGCAAGAAAAAACTATTAAATATGAATGATAACCATAAGATAAGCAATGAGGGAAGTTCACAGAGTAGAAAAATATAAACATAAAAAATGATATTCTGTTAATAATAAATACTTTGCTATATATATAATATATATATTTTTTCATCTAAATGATGTAACAAAAGCGTTGGTAGGTGTATGTGTGTGCTGAGGCTTATATACAACATAAAAAAATGAAACACGATATACGCAATAAAATTAATCCAATAATCAACAATTCTAAGCATTATTTAACAAAAAATCTCAGTCATGCAGAAATTAAAAAAATAAAATCACGGAGTACAGAAAAAAGCATTGTTAACACAACACCTGACAAAGGAAGCACCACTGTAATCTTGAACAAACAATATTACACACAAAATATGAATAAAACTTTTTGCGATAAGAACTCCTATCTAAAAATAGAAAACGGTTGCAATATTGATTTGGTAAAAATTTAAATGAAAAATTAATAGAAGTAAAAAGAAAGATTTTATATCAGAAGAAATATTGAAAAACATAAAATATTGAAAGCATCCATTCCTATAATCTATGGAAATATCATTAAGACCAATTATCGTATTATTTTACCGTCAGATGTAATATTTCTGAATATTTTTAGTCAACCCCGTGCGTGTTCGAAATTCAAATACATTCAAAATTCTTGAAGAGATACTAACCAAATAATGGATTTAAACAATCATTCTTTATTTCTCCAAATTAAAGATACTTCGGCCAGTAAATATGTTTTATCTTTAAAAAAGATTTACTGGCCAAAGTATCTTTAATTTGAAGAACTATGAATGCCGGCCAGAGAGGCAGCATCGATCTTTATGATAATCATTCCTTAGTTTCAAATTTGATATTTGTAATCTGTTTACATGCCTTGATCATAAATAGTGCTAAAACCCCTAATACATGCTTTAACATATTTAAGTTTTGAATGATCTTCAAATACAATCATTTACTTATTTCAAATATTTGTTGAGAAATTTCATATTCTAATAATAACACTGGCCAACACATATTTTGTTGCCGAAGATTTGAAACATGTTTCTTTGTGATTTTGATGTTCTGAATCCAGAAATATTGTCTGTTTGCTCTATCAGCTCTCGTTTTAGAGATTCTTACTCTTCCTAACATTAATGGGCCTTCTTAAGTGAGTGGTTATCTATTACGGTAATAATTTTAAAAATAAGTTTTTGAAGCAAGAAAATGAATATTCTTTGAGTGTGAAAGCTTGTAAAAAATAGTAACTTACCCTCTATCATTAATTTATTTATTTATATTTGTCGTCTGTTTTGTACAAGTTGAATCTGGTTAGAACGATGTACGTATGTAAATTAGAGGATTCTTTTGTTGCCTTAAATACGAGGTAATTAACTCGTTTCTCTATAAATATATGGGATAATTAGGTGTTTTAAATGACTTTTTCTAAGTTTTGATTTCTTTATGCACATTCGCACGTGTGCAGGTAAACATATTTTTTCTCACAAACAGTTTGTGTTCCTCCATTTCTAAATAATGGGTTCTTTTACCTATATAATAATTTCACTAACTAAAGATACTATAAAGGAATGACAAAACATCCAGATGACACAAGAACCTATAGGACATGTAACAATTGTCCTGGTGTGGAACTAACACCTACTCACATATTCTCATGTCCAGCAATGGCCGCAGCCTTGCTGAAAATTGACATAGACCCAGAGCAGCAGCTTTACACACACAAGATAGAGGACATTGCTGCTGCTGTGATAGAGATGCATGAAGACATCTAAGGCTCTTCATTGGACACGACAACAACAACAATACAGTATACACGCCCAAGATAGTGGACATTGCTGCTGCTGTGATGGAGATGCATGGAGACATCTGAGGCTCTTCATTGGACACGACAACAACAACAACTAACTAAAAAGTTAAAAATGAACGTTCTTCCCTGATTTATAATATAATAAAATAAATAAATCTTTCAGGGTAAGGTTTCTTGTACAACTTTTTATTTTCAAGCTTTCGTGTTGGAGAGAAACTTCGCACATCAGCTGTTGCCTAGCAACGACACCTTCTACCAGACATCACGTGACCTGACGCCACACTGTCTACCTGTAGTTTAAGTTTTGGTTTTCTTCCTGCTACTGCGCTTGCCTTTTGTGACTCTTTTTGTTCCTTGTCATCTTAATATAATATTATTGTTAATTAAACAATACTTTTGAGATCCAGCCTCTGATTCTCTTACAGGGCAGCAGAGCTTGGTTGGTATCAAATATTTTTGTTTATCTAAGCTGGAATTCGTTTGCTTGCTCAAGATGACAACTGAACTTCCACAAATTCAAAGATTCAACGGCGATAATTTTCATCTATGGAAATTTCAAATGAAGATTATTCTAGAAGCAAAAGATCTTCTCAGTATAACTGATGGCTCTGAAGTAAAACCTGAAATAGAGGATATTGCAAAATTCTCTGAATGGAAAAAGAAAGATGCAAAATCCAAAATGCTGATCACTACTGCTCTAGAGTTTAAATATCTTCAACAGATTGTTAATTGCCAGACTTCAGCAGAAATGTGGAAGAAATTATCAACAATATATGAACTGAAATCTGAAACAAACAAATATTTGCTGCAACAAAGATTTTTCGAATATAAAATGAATCCAAATGATAACATTGCTTCTCACATTTCCAAAGTTGAAACTCAGGCACAACAAATGGAAGATCTAGGTGAGCCAATCTCTGATGTTGCCCTAATTACAAAGATAATTTGCAGCTTGCCTGATAAATACAAGAATTTCATAATAGCGTGGGATTCAGTTTCATCAGAAGAAAAGACTCTAGAAAACTTGACGGTAAGATTACTGAAAGAAGAAAGCTTACAGGATCATTGGGATTCTTCAGGAAATTTTAAACCAGATAATGCCTTGATGACTTTTTCAAAGTTCAACAGAAATTCAACAGCTTCCAACAAACAACAGCAGCATCAACAATCCATTAAAGATAAAAAGAAGAACACACACTGTGGATATTGCAAGAAGAAAGGACATTGGTGGAAAGAATGCTATAAAAGAAAGGAAGAACAAAAAGGACAACAGCCAAGTTCTTCAGCCAGAGATGATAGCTGTACTTTTTCAGCTGAGACAAGTGCCTTCCTCGCTGAAACAAAGGATTCCTGGATTGCAGATTCTGGAGCAACGGATCACATGACTTTCAGAAGAGAATGGTTCTCTACGTTCGAAGAAATACCAGAAGGTGTTCATCCTGTGTGCCTTAGAGATGGAAAGAAGATCTATGCAAAAGGTAAGGGAAATATTGATATTCTCTCTTATGTTGATAGTCAGGAAATTAATGCAACTCTTTTGGATGTTCTCTATATACCTGAATTGGAGACCAATCTTGTTTCAATATATACTGCAACAAAACATGGTTTGACGCTCATTTGTAAAGGAACTCAGATAAAATTGACAAAATATTCGAAAGTGCTAGTTACTGGAATAAAGGACAATTCAAATCTTTATAGAATTTTTATTAAAGCAAAACAATCTTCACAAACTCATGTTGCTCAGTTAAGTCTAGATATATGGCATCAAAGAATGGGTCATGTAAATCCTATAAAATTAACCCAAATGTTTGAAAATAATGTTTTTGAAGAAAACATTAAAATTAGAGAAAAGCCTGATTCTTTACTATGTGAAGCATGCATCTATGGAAAACAAAATAGAAAAGTTTTTCACGCGTCAACAAGTCCAAATTTGACCTATCCAGGAGAGATGATCTATTCAGATGTTTGTGGACCAATGAGTAAAAGATCACCAGGTGGATCATTATATTTTGTATCATTCAAGGATGATTTTTCAAGATTTAGAGTGACCTACTTCATTAGGCATAAATCAGATGTACTTGAGAAATTTAAAGAATTTGTAAAAAGAGTTAGGACTGAAACTGGAAATAAAATAAAAAGATTCAGAACAGATAATGGCACAGAATTCTTAAATAAGAATTTTTCTGATTATCTAAAATCTCTAGGAATTGTTCATGAACTCACTGCTCCATATACCCCAGAACAGAATGGAATTTCTGAAAGAGATAACAGAACAATAGTTGAATCAGCTAGATGCTTGTTACATGGAAGAAAAATGCCGCTTGAACTGTGGGCTGAAGCCGTAAACACAGCAGTCTATCTCTTAAATAGATGTACTACTAAAGTATTGGGAAATTCTACACCTTATTAAATATGGTACAAGAGAAAACCCTCCATCTTACATATGAAAACTTTTGGATGTAACTCTTATGTGCATATACCAAAAGATAACAGAAAGAAATTAGACACAAAAAAAGTATTCGTACATTTTTTGTTGGATATACTAAAACTAACAAAAATTATAGAAAGTGGGATCCTATTGCTAGAAAAATTATCATAAGCAGAGATGTAATATTTACTGAAGCTAATACATCAGAAAATATTCAGGATAACCAACAAGAGCAGGTAACTATATATATTGAAGAAAGTGTTGATAGCACAAATACCAGTTCCAAACCAGAAGAATCATGTCGATACCCTCTCAGGTATAGAATCAGAGAAAAGGAACAATCATCAACCAACTGTACAAGAGTTATTTCATATGCTTGTTATGTCCATGACCAAGAACCATTGAACTATGAAGATGCAATTGTAGGACTAAACTCAAAAAAGTGGAAACTAACTATGGACGATGAATTCAATTCCTTGATGAAAAATCAAACATGGACTTATGTGACACTACCATCAGACAGAAAAGCTATTGCATGCAAGTGGGTATACAAAATAAAGCAAAATGCAGATGGATCGAATAAAATGTTATTTCTACATCAAGCCTCATACATTGAAAGAACACTTGAACATTACAACCTTCTTGAAATTAAGTTACAATCTGTACCTTCTGATCCTTACTCAAAACTAACAAAAGAGATGTGCCCAAAGGATAATCAGGAAATTGAAGAAATGAACAAGATTCCATACAGACAGACAATTGGTAGTTTAATGTACCTCATGACTGGAACTAGACCTGATATTGCCTACGCAGTCATCAGGGTTAGCCAATTTATGAACAACCCAGGACCTTCACATTGGACCGCAGTAAAGAAAATATTTGGATACTTAAAAGCTACGAAAAACATCGATATTTGTTTTGGTGGGAGTTCCTGCACTACATCTCTGATAGGTTTTTCCGATGCTGATTTTGCTGGAGACCTAGACACAAGAAAATCAACCACCGGATATGTGTTCATGTTGAATAATGGACCTATTTCTTGGTGCAGTCAAAAACAGAATTGTGTGTCTCTGTCAACAACAGAATCTGAATATATTGCGGCTTCCAAAGCAACGAAAGAAGCAATTTGGCTGAGACAACTTCTACGCGAGCTACTTCAAGAACAAGTAAAGCCTACAACAATTTTTTGCGACAATCAAAGCTGCATAAGACTTGTTCACAACCCAGAATACCACAAAAGAACTAAACATATTGATATTTCGTATCACTTTATCAGAGATCAATTTCAAAAACATGCAATTGACCTTCTTTATGTCTGCTCCAATGATCATGCTGCAGACATATTTACGAAAGCTCTACCTCCAGAAAGGTATAGAAGACTAAGAAGCCAATTTGGACGATTTGAAACAACAAAGTGCTTGTTAGGTGGGAGTGTTAGAGAGTAACTTCGCACATCAGCTGTTGCCTAGCAACGACACCTTCTACCAGACATCACGTGACCTGGCGCCACACTGTCTACCTGTAGTTTGAGTTTTGGTTTTCTTCCTGCTACTGCGCTTGCCTTTTGTGACTCTTTTTGTCCCTTGTCATCTTAATATAATATTATTGTTAATTAAACAATACTTTTGAGATCCAGCCTCTGATTCTCTTACATTTCGGACTTGTCAGTCCTTCAACAGGAGTATGTCAATAATAATTTATATATAAAAATAGTATTAATCATAAATTTATTAACGTGATACTCCTGTTGAAGGACTGACAAGTCTGAAAGCTTGAAAAAAAGTTGTACAAGAAACTTAACCCTGGAAGCTTTATTTATTTTATAATACTAACTAGTTAACTCAACTAATTATTGGGATCTAACAGGATATTTTTCAAACGAATAATTCCATTTATAAATCACCAGGTAGCCTCCTGACCTGCAGGGCTGGTTCTTCAGGCGAGGCTTGGATGACTACACCATCCTGGAGTCTACCAAGACATGTCACTATAAGTATCATCTCAACATTGAACTGTCCTTGTCTGGAGGTGGACAAGATGGAACCCTTCCTGAGAACAGTTTTTTATATTTTATCACCAAATTGTAAATAATATCATTTATCTTTATTTAATTTCTCTTTAATATTTGTAACAATTGACAAAGAAGTTTATATAAAAGGGCGTACCAGGATCTGTAAAGAAAGAAAAAAAATTTTTTTTTTCTCAAAATAATTCGAGAGATTGCTCCCTCTTTATCAATTTATTGCACAGTAAACTTAATTTACAAATTCTTGTAGATCACATGAAAACAACTTTGTCATTGGTCAAAAATAATTAATGATAATAATACATTAAAAATTAAAATTGAAAATGATTTTTTTTCTTTCTTTACAGATCTAGGTACGCCCTTTTATATAAACTTTATTGATGATCACCTTTTGACTTAAACTATTGACAAAGAAGTTTGCTTTATTTGTAAAAAAGAAACATTCGCTTGTTAATGTCTTCATTCGTTGCGTGTAGATTGCATGTGTGTTATTGCTTTGTAACAATTAACTAAGAGTATCAATGAAATACATCGATTATCTTCTATATATAAATATTTGATTTGCCAGACCAGCTATCAATTGTTAGATATATTCGTTCGATATATTCTCTAAATTGGAAAACTTAAAATAATGTGAAACCAAATGTGATAATTTGACTGGTGTAGAATGTGTTTAAAAGTTTAGATTCCTTCTTTAATGGGATTTAAAGAACGGCGTCCGTTAATCTCTATTTGTGGGAATAAACGTCCATCCATTCACGAACAATATGTTTTAAAATATCCCTCATTAATCCATTTGATGGCAATTTGAAAGTTAAAAGTCGTGAATCTTCATGAAAAGCTGAATGGTGATTTTTCAAAACCCTAAGTAGCCGAAAAACAATTACTTCAATGTAAATCTGTTGTAAATTTTTATATTGGATCTTTGTTTTCGATTCACGTGAACACAATCAATGTTTGAAGAAAATAAAAGTGTCGGATATTTGAAAACGCATCATACCAATGTCCATCTGAAAAAAAAAACAACCTATTTAAGCGAATTGGTGAATATCCTTTTCACCATAATTTCATCAGCGATTAAAAATTTTAAAGGTTTTTTTTATCACATTTGTACAACGATTTCTTAACACACACAAAAGATAGCCTACTTCATAAAAAGGAATATCGAATATTTATATATGTTTTGAGAAAAAGAGCAATCCATGAATTAATCTTTAATTAAAAAGGCATATATTGGATCAAAATATCATTATTTTACCAATATTTCAGTTGGCTGATATATATATGTGGCAATATAATAATAAGGTGGGGAAAGAGAAATAATTACACCACAAGTTGGTAGAGGAACCCAGGCAACCAGAGGGAGAGAGCCGGGCCCGGCAAAAGCCGGGCGGCCGTTCGTTTCGCACCACAATCCCCAACTGTCTTAATAGTCCCGAGAACTCACGGGCCCCTCTGGTCGCCCCTTGGAATGTCGCTGGTGTCTTAAATGGCCGGACTTTAGCTGCCCGTCTCTCTCTGAGTTAACTGTAGGTTTGCTTTATCATTCCAGGAAGAGTATATATTATGACATATGTATATATATATTAAAAATAAAGAAGGCATATCCTGACCAGGAGCACATAGGCTTTTCAGAAGGCAGAGCGCCATCTGGTGGAACAGAAATCAACTAACCCTTGATTTAGCCTGTTCCCTGATATTTGGACAACCCAATTTCTTGATAAATCAAGAAAAGCCATCCACGAACGCGTTTCGCGCTGTTGGCGCTCGTCATCGTGGAGCAGGCTGTATCGCTGCGACCAAAACTATTTTTGGCCCCATTGCCTCCTTAAAAACCAAGAAATGGGTATTTAAGGCCAAACTTGCATGAATCCGCTTTACGCATGGAAAAAACAATATACATTGATTTATCAAGAAATTGGGTTGGCCAAATATCAGGGAACAGGCTAAATCAATGTTTAGTTGATTTCTGTCCCACCAGATAGCGCTCTGCCTTCTGAAAAGCACATGTGCTCATGGTCAGGATATGGATACTTTGTTTTTAATATTAACACCTGATCTTTTTATTGTTTATTTTTTTCTATTGTTTTTACACATATATATATATATATACAATATAATGCGGCTTGTGATTGTAAAACGAGATTTGAAAATTATACCGCATGTGTTTCTTTTAAACGAAAAATCAAAATTTATTTTAAGGAGAAATAACGATTATTTCTAACCTTATAAATGAGGTATGAAAGGATGAATTGTGAAGAGTAATGATAAACGGAAAAATAAAAGTGTCCAGGGATGGGAATCGAACCCACAGTGTTCCGCTTACCGGGCAGATGCCATGTCCACTAGGCTATCCTGGACAGATTTTTCTGTTCGTAAATATTATATAAAGTAATTTATAATACAATATAATACGGCTTGTGATTGTAAAACGAGATTTGAAAATTATACCGCATGTGTTTCTTTTCAACGAAAAATATAAAAAAAATATTTTAAGGAGAAATACTGCTGAGTGAGCGGACTATTTTCTCCTTGTTTAGCATTTGCTGACACATTGGCTAGATTATTAGCTTATATTGATATCCAAGTTCAAGAAGATGTCATAAAGATGCCAGGCCAAGAAAAAAATGTAACTAAGAGTTCCCATTGTTGGCATCTTGAACAGGCTTTCTAAAAAGCCAAACCAACAATGGAACTTTTACAAAAATGTACAAAGGAATTAGATGTCCAGAATCAGTTTCAGACATGATACAATGGGGAATAATCCCGGCGGAAGGTAGCTTTACTACAGGGCGGTGGTCGAGGAGGAAGCGGAGCAACGAGCACGGCGAGGAGGCGGAGAAGCGAGCACATCGAGGAAGCGGAGAAGCGAGCACATCGAGGAAGCGGAGAAGCGAGCACATCGAGGAAGCGGAGAAGCGAGCACATCGAGGAAGCGGAGAAGCGAGCACATCGAGGAAGCGGAGAAGCGAGCACATCGAGGAAGCGGAGAAGCGAGCACATCGAGGAAGCGGAGAAGCGAGCACATCGAGGAAGCGGAGAAGCGAGCACATCGAGGAAGCGGAGAAGCGAGCACATCGAGGAAGCGGAGAAGCGAGCACATCGAGGAAGCGGAGAAGCGAGCACATCGAGGAAGCGGAGAAGCGAGCACATCGAGGAGGCGGAGAAGCGAGCAAGGCGAGGAGGCGGAGAATCGAGCACGGCGAGAAGGCGGAGATTCGGAAACGGCGAGAAGCGGAAAATCGAGAACGGCGAGGAGGCGGAGAATCGAGCACGGCGAGAAGGCGGAGAAGCGAGGAAGGCGAGGAGGCGAAGATTCGGGCACGGCGAGGAGGCAGAAAATCGAGCACGGGCGAGGAGGCGGAGAATCGAGCACGGCGAGGAGGCGGAGAATCGAGGCACGGCGAGAAGGCGGAGAAGCGAGGAAGGCGAGGAGGCGAAGATTCGGGCACGGCGAGGAGGCAGAAAATCGAGCACGGGCGAGGAGGCGGAGAATCGAGCACGGCGAGAAGGCGGAGATTCGGAAACGGCGAGAAGCGGAAAATCGAGAACGGCGAGGAGGCGGAGAATCGAGCACGGCGAGAAGGCGGAGAAGCGAGGAAGGCGAGGAGGCGAAGATTCGGGCACGGCGAGGAGGCAGAAAATCGAGCACGGGCGAGGAGGCGGAGAATCGAGCACGGCGAGGAGGCGGAGAATCGAGGCACGGCGAGAAGGCGGAGAAGCGAGGAAGGCGAGGAGGCGAAGATTCGGGCACGGCGAGGAGGCAGAAAATCGAGCACGGGCGAGGAGGCGGAGAATCGAGCACGGCGAGGAGGCGGAGAATCGAGCAAGGCGAGGAGGGGAGAATCGAGCACGGCGAGGAAACAGAGAAGCGAGCACATCGAGGAGGCGGAGAATCGAGCACGGCGAGGAGGCGAAGAATCGAGCACGGCGAGGAGGCGGAAAATCGTGCACGGCGAGGAGGCGGAGAATCGAGCACGGCGAGGAGGCGAAGAATCGAGCAAGGCGAGGAGGAGGGGAGAATCGAGCACGGCGAGGAAACAGAGAAGCGAGAACATCGAGGAGGCGGAGAATCGAGCACATCGAGGAGGCGGAGAATCGAGCACAGCGAGGAGGCGTAGAATCGAGCATGGCGAGGAGGCGGAAAATCGAGCACGGGCGAGGAGGCGGAGAATCGAGCACGGCGAGGAGGCGGAGAATCGAGCACGGCGAGGAGGAGGAGAATCGATCACGGCGAGGAGGAGGAGAATCGAGCACGGCGAGGAGGCGGAGAATCGAGCACGGCGAGGAGGCGGAGAATCGAGCACGGCGAGGAGGCGGAGAAACGAGCACATCGAGGAGGCGGAGAATCCAGCACGGCGAGGAAATGAAGAACCAATAAAAAATAATCAAGTGCAATTCGGTTTTCGAAATCATTTATGAAGAAATGAATACTTGAAAAAAGTAGTTTCAAAGATCATTAAAACATTTTCAGTAATATATGAAGAACTATATAATTACACACATAAAAGAATAAAACATTACAATCTCTATATATTATTTGAGGCGGGAAAGTAAAAAATGACAATTTACAAAATTTAAAATTTTAAAAGCCACAAAACTTTTATTGTCAACAATAAATAGTAATCACTTGAATAAAGTTGTTATTTATACGAGTACTACAGAGTACTACACGTTAAATCCAAAGAGCCGCATGTGGCCGCGAGCCGCAGGTTACCGAACCCTGGTCTAGGCCATTCTTCTAGTTAGAAAGT
>CP092881.1:65934497-65959771 GCA_030710605.1 Cordylochernes scorpioides | reverse complement strand
CGATTATTCTATATATAGGATTAGAGTATGTCTGAATGACGTGTAAAAGCCGATGTAATAGACGTTACTTTGTTAATTTTTTTTATTGTTATTAATTATAAATATATAATTAACTTGAGGATGTAATAGAAGTAAAGGATTTTTTTTCTCTCTCTATCTACAAATTAATAACATTTACAAATTTTATAATTTGTATTTAAATGATCATAATAGTGAAGATAATCTTAATACAAAACTGGACTATAAAATTAAATAACTATTTATTATTATAATTAATTTAGATTTAGCTTGCTAATCTAATCAAATCTAACTGATATAAGTTATCATTAATATCAGTTTGCTCCTTAAGTTTTAAAAATTAGAATCACTGTTATAATTTTGTTATATAGTTTCTACACTATATTAATTCATATGAGCTTGCTCTATGATATATTTTTTTTATATATAACATAATATACAAATTAAATTATATTAGATATTCTAATATAAATAAATCTTCATACAAATTTTAATTATCTTTCATTGTTTGATTATTAAAAATTAAATTATAAAAGTAATTCTAGAAAAAAAAAATAATTTCAGAACTTTTGTTTTTTTCAGTGTTTTTGTTAGTTTAAAGATGTTTTTTTTTTATTAGTTATTCTTAAAAATATAACAGATAACAAACAGTAATATCTATATATTTATAGATTAATTATTCAATTTATTACAAATTTTATCACCACAAAAACAATTAAGTAAAATATATTTAAAAATTCATAAGAATAACAACTAAAAAAACTAAAAAAAACTACAAACATATTAGTGTTAGCACTCTTTATGTTAATTTAAACTCGCTAAGAATTGCCTAAGAAAAAATTGTCAAACTTGTCCCTCTCTTAAGAACCATGACACTTTTCAAACAACTAGTTGTAAATTAGTGAATACTATTTATAAATTAACATGCCAAATTTGTCAACTATCATATATAGGACAAACTTGTAATCCATTAAATATACGAATAAACCTACATAGAAACCACGCTAAAAAAATCAATTGGTAATATATATATGAAAGAACACAATCAATTACATACTTTTAACAACTTTAAGATAGAAATACTAGACATATGTCAAAACAAAAAACAACGACTATTATTAGAAAACAACTACATTTATAAACACAACACATTATTCCCTTATGGACTTAACGACGAATTAAACTACACATACAAACCACAAACAGAAGAAATTTCAACTTATGAAATCAGTTGCAAATATAAAAATGAATTTAAAACTAAACCTAATAAAACTAGAGGTAAAACTACAAATAAATTAGGTTACATTGAATTTGAAGAATTACTGGACCCAAAACAAATGTACACTAACAACCTTCGTCGATAAATTTATTAAACATTATTTAAACTAAATAATAATAAATTTATCAAACTCATAGAATATATTAAAATTCATAATCTGACTAACAGATTAATAGATATCACACACGACATCTTTAAATACAGAAAATTAAACAAAATACTAATAACATTAATATTATCATTAAATTTAATAACAATTTATTTAATCATATTAAATTTAATGATATTTTTAATAACCAAATCATCAATAATCTTTTCCCTATAAAAAATTTAAATTTTAAAACAATCTGGAGATACAATAAAAATATAGGTAATTTAGTTTGCAATTATAACCAATTTATTAATAATTTGGCAAATTTTAAAAAAATTAAATGTAATTGCAACAACTATATTGATAAATATAAGTACTCAGGTCATATATTAACTAGCAACTTTTCTTTTTTAAATCCAGAATATCAAGAAATTTTAAATAAAGGGTATAAATATATACCTCAAATTAAACACAATTATAATAATACAATTAAATCTATATTAAAAGATATAGATATTTTCATAAATAAAACTAGTATAAAATACAGTATTCCAGAATTTACTTTTCTGGAATGGAAACATAATATTAAAAAGGAAATTATAAATTATTATAATAATACACTTAAATACACAAAACCCAATTCAGACATTCCTTCTTTCAAAGAAAATATAATTAATTTACAGAAGGACTATATTATCACTCCTATAGATAAATGTCCCAATAATTTATCTTTAATTTGTAAAAATCTATACCACGATATACTAAAAAAGGAAATTGATAATAATCATAAATACACTTTTGCTAGAACTACAGGCAAAAAAATCAAAAAAGACATCAAAAATGTTGAAAATTCACTAATAATTTATAATAACCACAAAAATCCAAACATACCAAAGTTCTATATAATTCCTAAACTACACAAAAAACCTATTTCTTTCAGAACAATCACATCTGGTATAAATTCAGTCATAAAAAATATTGATATACAATTAGCCTCAACACTACAATTTATTATAAATAAATTAACTAATAAATATAATTATAAATTTATCGACTCAAATAAAAAAAATCATTAATTATTTAATGAACAATTGGACAAAACATTGAAACAGTACACACATTTGACTTTGAGGACCTATATTCTAAAATAAATTTAAGAGATCTAAATAATAAAATAACCAATTTATTTAATGAATTAATTAATGACAAAACTTTCTACATTAAAATTATTCATAACAGATATAAAACATTTAAATTAGATCTTAAAACAGCAAAAACTCTACTGGAAACATTTTTAAATTTTAACTATATAGAATTTAAAAATAAAATATATATTCAATCAGAAGGCGTTCCCATGGGAACTTCTTCTAGTCCGTTACTAGCAAATTTAATATTGTTCTGGTACGAAAGAGAATACTTTCTACAAAATAATATTAATTGGCAAATATTCCGATATGTAGATGACATAATAATATTTAATAATCCACTGTTTAAAAATTAATACCTGAAATATATCCTAAATACTTGAAACTTAAGAACAATGAAAAAATTTATAGAAACAAAAAGTTAACTTTTTAGACTTGAATATAGACCTTACAAATAGTGCTGTTAGAGTTTATAATAAAAAGAGTAATTATAATTTCAATATTATAAAATACTGTAATATGAATTCTAATATATCATTTAAATTGCTGTAAAGGTATATATTATGGTCAGTTTCTAAGATTTTATAGAATAAATAATATATTAGATAATTTCATAGAAGATGTTAAAAATTTAAACATGGAATTTATTAAAAACAAATTTAGTATCAAACAAGTAAAATATTTCAACAGTATATCAATTATAAAATATTTAAAAAAAAATAAATGGAAATATCCATTTATGAAATCAACTTTCTATAATTTCTCTTAATATTAACTAATACAAATTTATAATCTTTAACAGTTAATTAAACTTTTATTAAATAACTGATTAAAAGATTTTTTCACAAGATTTTTAAAGTGTTAAAGTATATAGTTCATTTTTGTTTAATCTCCAATTTCTGGGGAGGAAAATGGAAGTTAAATAAAGATGAATTTGCACAATTAATAGCTTTATTAAACTCTTATAATTTGCCTTTTTAAAGGAATATTAAAAGATGAATAAGTGTTAAATCAGTTATTTTGATATAACTATCTGTAAAGATTATAAAAACTCAGCTTTCTTCCTTTAACTATTTTTCCTATCTTCTTCAATTTTCTTGTTGTTCAAAAAAATTCTGAATAAATGGTCTAAATTTGAAATGTGGGGGGACATTCCCCTCCCGCGACATGTGCCAGCCAGAAATAGATATACACAATGGAGGACGCAGCGGCCAAGGTAGGTTTACAGTTTGAATTTGTTAACACTTGTATCTGTTATATGTTCATTTAAATATTTCACTGAAACAACTTAATATTAACACATAAAATACGGTTTAAAGGAGATCTATGACATAATAAAGAAGGGGTTGAAATGTCGCTGGAATTTTATCTGATGATCCCCGTTCCAGCAGATCTCTTTTTCCAATTTATTTCAATTTAAAGTTTTTTGTGTATGTCTGGTCTACCATTAGGGTTTCAAAACATAATATCCAAACTTATAACAAATGTTAATTCATACTATAGATATATTACTAAATACAACTATTTATAATCATATTATAAAATAAAAAAACCTTTAAAAATCTTTTTAAAAAAAAAAAAGGATAAAATATAAAATCATAAAAAAAAATATATATATATACTAACAATCTTATCTACCTTCTTTATAAAACTCTTTTTTTTTTTTCCTTATTATTAGTTTGATTAAAAGTGCATGGTTCTGTCTTTCTCTCTTTTTTCTAACTATTATATATATTATCTCTTCGATTATTCTATATATAGGATTAGAGTATGTCTGAATGACGTGTAAAAGCCGATGTAATAGACGTTACTTTGTTAATTTTTTTTATTGTTATTAATTATAAATATATAATTAACTTGAGGATGTAATAGAAGTAAAGGATTTTTTTTTTCTCTCTCTATCTACAAATTAATAACATTTTACAAATTTTATAATTTGTATTTAAATGATCATAATAGTGAAGATAATCTTAATACAAAACTGGACTATAAAATTAAATAACTATTTATTATTATAATTAATTTAGATTTAGCTTGCTAATCTAATCAAATCTAACTGATATAAGTTATCATTATTATCAGTTTGCTCCTTAAGTTTTAAAAATTAGAATCACTGTTATAATTTTGTTATATAGTTTCTACACTATATTAATTCATATGAGCTTGCTCTATGATATATTTTTTTTATATATAACATAATATACAAATTAAATTATATTAGATATTCTAATATAAATAAATCTTCATACAAATTTTAATTATCTTTCATTGTTTGATTATTAAAAATTAAATTATAAAAGTAATTCTAGAAAAAAAAAATAATTTCAGAACTTTTGTTTTTTTCAGTGTTTTTGTTAGTTTAAAGATGTTTTTTTTTATTAGTTATTCTTAAAAATATAACAGATAACAAACAGTAATATCTATATATTTATAGATTAATTATTCAATTTATTACAAATTTTATCACCACAAAAACAATTAAGTAAAATATATTTAAAAAATTCATAAGAATAACAAACTAAAAAAACTAAAAAAAACTACAAACATATTAGTGTTAGCACCTCTTTTATGTTAATTTAAACTCGCTAAGAATTGCCTAAGAAAAAATTGTCAAACTTGTCCCTCTCTTAAGAACCATGACACTTTTCAAACAACTAGTTGTAAATTAGTGAATACTATTTATAAATTAACATGCCAAATTTGTCAACTATCATATATAGGACAAACTTGTAATCCATTAAATATACGAATAAACCTACATAGAAACCACGCTAAAAAATCAATTGGTAATATATATATGAAAGAACACAATCAATTACATACTTTTAACAACTTTAAGATAGAAATACTAGACATATGTCAAAACAAAAAACAACGACTATTATTAGAAAACAACTACATTTATAAACACAACACATTATTCCCTTATGGACTTAACGACGAATTAAACTACACATACAAACCACAAACAGAAGAAATTTCAACTTATGAAATCAGTTGCAAATATAAAAATGAATTTAAAACTAAACCTAATAAAACTAGAGGTAAAACTACAAATAAATTAGGTTACATTGAATTTGAAGAATTACTGGACCCAAAACAAATGTACACTAACAACTTCGTCGATAAATTTATTAAAACATTATTTAAACTAAATAATAATAAATTTATCAAACTCATAGAATATATTAAAATTCATAATCTGACTAACAGATTAATAGATATCACACACGACATCTTTAAATACAGAAAAATTAAACAAAATACTAATAACATTAATATTATCATTAAATTTAATAACAATTTATTTAATCATATTAAATTTAATGATATTTTTAATAACCAAATCATCAATAATCTTTTCCCTATAAAAAATTTAAATTTTAAAACAATCTGGAGATACAATAAAAATATAGGTAATTTAGTTTGCAATTATAACCAATTTATTAATAATTTGGCAAATTTTAAAAAAAATTAAATGTAATTGCAACAACTATATTGATAAATATAAGTACTCAGGTCATATATTAACTAGCAACTTTTCTTTTTTAAATCCAGAATATCAAGAAATTTTAAATAAAGGGTATAAATATATACCTCAAATTAAACACAATTATAATAATACAATTAAATCTATATTAAAAGATATAGATATTTTCATAAATAAAACTAGTATAAAATACAGTATTCCAGAATTTACTTTTCTGGAATGGAAACATAATATTAAAAAGGAAATTATAAATTATTATAATAATACACTTAAATACACAAAACCCAATTCAGACATTCCTTCTTTCAAAGAAAATATAATTAATTTACAGAAGGACTATATTATCACTCCTATAGATAAATGTCCCAATAATTTATCTTTAATTTGTAAAAATCTATACCACGATATACTAAAAAAGGAAATTGATAATAATCATAAATACACTTTTGCTAGAACTACAGGCAAAAAAATCAAAAAAGACATCAAAAATGTTGAAAATTCACTAAAAATTTATAATAACCACAAAAATCCAAACATACCAAAGTTCTATATAATTCCTAAACTACACAAAAAACCTATTTCTTTCAGAACAATCACATCTGGTATAAATTCAGTCATAAAAAATATTGATATACAATTAGCCTCAACACTACAATTTATTATAAATAAATTAACTAATAAATATAATTATAAATTTATCGACTCAAATAAAAAAATCATTAATTATTTAATGAACAATTGGACAAACATTGAAACAGTACACACATTTGACTTTGAGGACCTATATTCTAAAATAAATTTAAGAGATCTAAATAATAAAATAACCAATTTATTTAATGAATTAATTAATGACAAAACTTTCTACATTAAAATTATTCATAACAGATATAAAACATTTAAATTAGATCTTAAAACAGCAAAAACTCTACTGGAAACATTTTTAAATTTTAACTATATAGAATTTAAAAATAAAATATATATTCAATCAGAAGGCGTTCCCATGGGAACTTCTTCTAGTCCGTTACTAGCAAATTTAATATTGTTCTGGTACGAAAGAGAATACTTTCTACAAAATAATATTAATTGGCAAATATTCCGATATGTAGATGACATAATAATATTTAATAATCCACTGTTTAAAAAATTAATACCTGAAATATATCCTAAATACTTGAAACTTAAGAACAATGAAAAAATTTATAGAAACAAAAAAGTTAACTTTTTAGACTTGAATATAGACCTTACAAATAGTGCTGTTAGAGTTTATAATAAAAAGAGTAATTATAATTTCAATATTATAAAATACTGTAATATGAATTCTAATATATCATTAAATTGCTGTAAAGGTATATATTATGGTCAGTTTCTAAGATTTTATAGAATAAATAATATATTAGATAATTTCATAGAAGATGTTAAAAATTTAAACATGGAATTTATTAAAAACAAATTTAGTATCAAACAAGTAAAATATTTCAACAGTATATCAATTATAAAATATTTAAAAAAAAATAAATGGAAATATCCATTTATGAAATCAACTTTCTATAATTTCTCTTAATATTAACTAATACAAATTTATAATCTTTAACAGTTAATTAAACTTTTATTAAATAACTGATTAAAAGATTTTTTCACAAGATTTTTAAAGTGTTAAAGTATATAGTTCATTTTTGTTTAATCTCCAATTTCTGGGGAGGAAAATGGAAGTTAAATAAAGATGAATTTGCACAATTAATAGCTTTATTAAACTCTTATAATTTGCCTTTTTAAAGGAACATTAAAAGATGAATAAGTGTTAAATCAGTTATTTTGATATAACTATCTGTAAAGATTATAAAACTCAGCTTTCTTCCTTTAACTATTTTTCCTATCTTCTTCAATTTTCTTGTTGTTCAAAAAAATTCTGAATAAATGGTCTAAATTTGAAATGTGGGGGGACATTCCCCTCCCGCGACATGTGCCAGCCAGAAATAGATATACACAATGGAGGACGCAGCGGCCAAGGTAGGTTTACAGTTTGAATTTGTTAACACTTGTATCTGTTATATGTTCATTTAAATATTTCACTGAAACAACTTAATATTAACACATAAAATACGGTTTAAAGGAGATCTATGACATAATAAAGAAGGGGTTGAAATGTCGCTGGAATTTTATCTGATGATCCCCGTTCCAGCAGATCTCTTTTTCCAATTTATTTCAATTTAAAGTTTTTTGTGTATGTCTGGTCTACCATTAGGGTTTCAAAACATAATATCCAAACTTATAACAAATGTTAATTCATACTATAGATATATTACTAAATACAACTATTTATAATCATATTATAAAATAAAAAAAACCTTTAAAAATCTTTTTAAAAAAAAAAAAAAAAAAAGGATAAAATATAAAATCATAAAAAAATATATATATATATACTAACAATCTTATCTACCTTCTTTATAAAACTCTTTTTTTTTTTCCTTATTATTAGTTTGATTAAAAGTGCATGGTTCTGTCTTTCTCTCTTTTTTCTAACTATTATATATATTATCTCTTCGATTATTCTATATATAGGATTAGAGTATGTCTGAATGACGTGTAAAAGCCGATGTAATAGACGTTACTTTGTTAATTTTTTTTATTGTTATTAATTATAAATATATAATTAACTTGAGGATGTAATAGAAGTAAAGGATTTTTTTTTCTCTCTCTATCTACAAATTAATAACATTTTACAAATTTTATAATTTGTATTTAAATGATCATAATAGTGAAGATAATCTTAATACAAAACTGGACTATAAAATTAAATAACTATTTATTATTATAATTAATTTAGATTTAGCTTGCTAATCTAATCAAATCTAACTGATATAAGTTATCATTATTATCAGTTTGCTCCTTAAGTTTTAAAAATTAGAATCACTGTTATAATTTTGTTATATAGTTTCTACACTATATTAATTCATATGAGCTTGCTCTATGATATATTTTTTTTATATATAACATAATATACAAATTAAATTATATTAGATATTCTAATATAAATAAATCTTCATACAAATTTTAATTATCTTTCATTGTTTGATTATTAAAAATTAAATTATAAAAGTAATTCTAGAAAAAAAAAAATAATTTCAGAACTTTTGTTTTTTTCAGTGTTTTTGTTAGTTTAAAGATGTTTTTTTTTATTAGTTATTCTTAAAAATATAACAGATAACAAACAGTAATATCTATATATTTATAGATTAATTATTCAATTTATTACAAATTTTTTCACCACAAAAACAATTAAGTAAAATATATTTAAAAAATTCATAAGAATAACAAACTAAAAAAACTAAAAAAAACTACAAACATATTAGTGTTAGCACCTCTTTTATGTTAATTTAAACTCGCTAAGAATTGCCTAAGAAAAAATTGTCAAACTTGTCCCTCTCTTAAGAACCATGACACTTTTCAAACAACTAGTTGTAAATTAGTGAATACTATTTATAAATTAACATGCCAAATTTGTCAACTATCATATATAGGACAAACTTGTAATCCATTAAATATACGAATAAACCTACATAGAAACCACGCTAAAAAATCAATTGGTAATATATATATGAAAGAACACAATCAATTACATACTTTTAACAACTTTAAGATAGAAATACTAGACATATGTCAAAACAAAAAACAACGACTATTATTAGAAAACAACTACATTTATAAACACAACACATTATTCCCTTATGGACTTAACGACGAATTAAACTACACATACAAACCACAAACAGAAGAAATTTCAACTTATGAAATCAGTTGCAAATATAAAAATGAATTTAAAACTAAACCTAATAAAACTAGAGGTAAAACTACAAATAAATTAGGTTACATTGAATTTGAAGAATTACTGGACCCAAAACAAATGTACACTAACAACTTCGTCGATAAATTTATTAAAACATTATTTAAACTAAATAATAATAAATTTATCAAACTCATAGAATATATTAAAATTCATAATCTGACTAACAGATTAATAGATATCACACACGACATCTTTAAATACAGAAAAATTAAACAAAATACTAATAACATTAATATTATCATTAAATTTAATAACAATTTATTTAATCATATTAAATTTAATGATATTTTTAATAACCAAATCATCAATAATCTTTTCCCTATAAAAAATTTAAATTTTAAAACAATCTGGAGATACAATAAAAATATAGGTAATTTAGTTTGCAATTATAACCAATTTATTAATAATTTGGCAAATTTTAAAAAAATTAAATGTAATTGCAACAACTATATTGATAAATATAAGTACTCAGGTCATATATTAACTAGCAACTTTTCTTTTTTAAATCCAGAATATCAAGAAATTTTAAATAAAGGGTATAAATATATACCTCAAATTAAACACAATTATAATAATACAATTAAATCTATATTAAAAGATATAGATATTTTCATAAATAAAACTAGTATAAAATACAGTATTCCAGAATTTACTTTTCTGGAATGGAAACATAATATTAAAAAGGAAATTATAAATTATTATAATAATACACTTAAATACACAAAACCCAATTCAGACATTCCTTCTTTCAAAGAAAATATAATTAATTTACAGAAGGACTATATTATCACTCCTATAGATAAATGTCCCAATAATTTATCTTTAATTTGTAAAAATCTATACCACGATATACTAAAAAAGGAAATTGATAATAATCATAAATACACTTTTGCTAGAACTACAGGCAAAAAAATCAAAAAAGACATCAAAAATGTTGAAAATTCACTAAAAATTTATAATAACCACAAAAATCCAAACATACCAAAGTTCTATATAATTCCTAAACTACACAAAAAACCTATTTCTTTCAGAACAATCACATCTGGTATAAATTCAGTCATAAAAAATATTGATATACAATTAGCCTCAACACTACAATTTATTATAAATAAATTAACTAATAAATATAATTATAAATTTATCGACTCAAATAAAAAAATCATTAATTATTTAATGAACAATTGGACAAACATTGAAACAGTACACACATTTGACTTTGAGGACCTATATTCTAAAATAAATTTAAGAGATCTAAATAATAAAATAACCAATTTATTTAATGAATTAATTAATGACAAAACTTTCTACATTAAAATTATTCATAACAGATATAAAACATTTAAATTAGATCTTAAAACAGCAAAAACTCTACTGGAAACATTTTTAAATTTTAACTATATAGAATTTAAAAATAAAATATATATTCAATCAGAAGGCGTTCCCATGGGAACTTCTTCTAGTCCGTTACTAGCAAATTTAATATTGTTCTGGTACGAAAGAGAATACTTTCTACAAAATAATATTAATTGGCAAATATTCCGATATGTAGATGACATAATAATATTTAATAATCCACTGTTTAAAAAATTAATACCTGAAATATATCCTAAATACTTGAAACTTAAGAACAATGAAAAAATTTATAGAAACAAAAAAGTTAACTTTTTAGACTTGAATATAGACCTTACAAATAGTGCTGTTAGAGTTTATAATAAAAAGAGTAATTATAATTTCAATATTATAAAATACTGTAATATGAATTCTAATATATCATTAAATTGCTGTAAAGGTATATATTATGGTCAGTTTCTAAGATTTTATAGAATAAATAATATATTAGATAATTTCATAGAAGATGTTAAAAATTTAAACATGGAATTTATTAAAAACAAATTTAGTATCAAACAAGTAAAATATTTCAACAGTATATCAATTATAAAATATTTAAAAAAAAATAAATGGAAATATCCATTTATGAAATCAACTTTCTATAATTTCTCTTAATATTAACTAATACAAATTTATAATCTTTAACAGTTAATTAAACTTTTATTAAATAACTGATTAAAAGATTTTTTCACAAGATTTTTAAAGTGTTAAAGTATATAGTTCATTTTTGTTTAATCTCCAATTTCTGGGGAGGAAAATGGAAGTTAAATAAAGATGAATTTGCACAATTAATAGCTTTATTAAACTCTTATAATTTGCCTTTTTAAAGGAATATTAAAAGATGAATAAGTGTTAAATCAGTTATTTTGATATAACTATCTGTAAAGATTATAAAACTCAGCTTTCTTCCTTTAACTATTTTTCCTATCTTCTTCAATTTTCTTGTTGTTCAAAAAAATTCTGAATAAATGGTCTAAATTTGAAATGTGGGGGGACATTCCCCTCCCGCGACATGTGCCAGCCAGAAATAGATATACACAATGGAGGACGCAGCGGCCAAGGTAGGTTTACAGTTTGAATTTGTTAACACTTGTATCTGTTATATGTTCATTCAAATATTTCACTGAAACAACTTAATATTAACACATAAAATACGGTTTAAAGGAGATCTATGACATAATAAAGAAGGGGTTGAAATGTCGCTGGAATTTTATCTGATGATCCCCGTTCCAGCAGATCTCTTTTTCCAATTTATTTCAATTTAAAGTTTTTTGTGTATGTCTGGTCTACCATTAGGGTTTCAAAACATAATATCCAAACTTATAACAAATGTTAATTCATACTATAGATATATTACTAAATACAACTATTTATAATCATATTATAAAATAAAAAAACCTTTAAAAATATTTAAAAAAAAAAAAAAAAAAAAGGATAAAATATAAAATCATAAAAAAATATATATATATATACTAACAATCTTATCTACCTTCTTTATAAAACTCTTTTTTTTTTTCCTTATTATTAGTTTGATTAAAAGTGCATGGTTCTGTCTTTCTCTCTTTTTTCTAACTATTATATATATTATCTCTTCGATTATTCTATATATAGGATTAGAGTATGTCTGAATGACGTGTAAAAGCCGATGTAATAGACGTTACTTTGTTAATTTTTTTTATTGTTATTAATTATAAATATATAATTAACTTGAGGATGTAATAGAAGTAAAGGATTTTTTTTTCTCTCTCTATCTACAAATTAATAACATTTTACAAATTTTATAATTTGTATTTAAATGATCATAATAGTGAAGATAATCTTAATACAAAACTGGACTATAAAATTAAATAACTATTTATTATTATATATATATATATATATATATATATACACAATTATCATTTTAAAACCTTGTGTGTAAAACAGTCAAAAACTAATATTAAATTAATGAGCTAATATATTACACATTCTCCAAATATATTCCTCTAACGTAAGATGTCGGCAGAGCTGACTGCTACAGGGCGAAGGTTGTGGATAGGGGAACGACCTTCAGATATGAAGCCCAGCTGTGAAACAATCAGAATAACTCTGTCAAATGAGCAGTCGCGGACCAACAGTAGCATCGTTAGAAGATGAGAAAGACCTCTTTAAAAAAACCCGAGTTCAACTGACCCGGTTGATAGACCTCAGCAAGGGTCCCTCTCCAGGGATTACAGAAGAGCTGTGTCTGTACTCATGTTAGAATCGGTAGTAAAGGCGTCTGCTTCTTTTAGGAACGGTATCAAAATGCAGGCAAAGTCAGACTTTCACCAAAGTGTGTCTGGATCATGATGCCATGATCAACGAAAGCTGCATCTTATTCCATGAGTCATGGAATTTATGTAATCTTTACACAAAGGGGATAAAAAACTACAAGATGTGTGTGATGCCACATTCTCTTCAAAATACTTTTCAAAAAGAGAGAAAATAATTCAAAAGAAAATGGCTGTAAATATACTGTTGTTCAATCGAATAAACTCATCAAAAACAAATTTTGATCCTTGACGATACCATCAAAAGAATAAAAAAATGAATCTGGATTATAAGAGGAATTTTATCAAGTTTCTTCATGAGCTTTCAAGATGTCGCTTCTCTTATTCATCCAGCTCTTCCCAATCATTTCCACATGTAACTTGGAAATTAGCAAAACGATCTAAATCTTTAGAATCTAAAGTAGATGCTGAGTTATCTAAGGACTCTAGGTTAAGCATCTTCTGAAGAATCTCTTTCATATGCTGAGGAATTTCGTATTCCTTTAGAAGTGGGTCGTCCTGTTCTGGAAATGTCTGCAGCTGGAAGTCGGACAACGGCTGGTTGGTGACATGGTAGAACATCAAGGTAGCGATCAGTCTGTCGTATGCCAGCTTGGCCAACACCAGGACAACCAGGTTTCTGAGTCCACCCATCGTGATACCACCCACCCTGCCACTTTGAATTTAAAGAGTTTATCATCTATTTTTTTAAATTTATTTATACCATTGTTTAAATCTTTAAATAAAAAGGAATATATTGGATCAAAATATCATTTATTTTACCAATATTTCAGTTGGCTGAACGCCAACCTTTATCAAGGTATTATACCATTTTAATGTTTGTCAACATTGTTATTATTAATATTTGGAAAAATGCTTGGGAGTCGGTGGAAGGATGGTCTAAACTATTGGTTTTCGACCGCTACGACCCGGGATTGAATCCCGCATTGGGCACTTTTTTTGAAAATTAAAAAAATATTGCTCCTATGAATCCGATTCTTGCAAAATTCCAACCGCACCAGTGAGGGCAAGTAACCAAACAGGGCTCTGGCACATTTGTAAGTGCAAAGTCGAACTGCTTTTCACATATATAGAAATGTGGTGCACTTACAGTAAAATCAGTCGCCAACTTCCTCCCACCATAATTATCATGGCCTGTACCACGTGTACTTGAGATAATAAAAAATATATATTTTTTATATTCATACCTAGAATTTTTAACCTTTATATTAGGTTGGAAATTCAATTTTTTCTTTTCTACATGAAAAAAAAAAAGATTTATAAAGTAAAATGTAAGTAAAAAAATCCTAATCTAATACGGTGATCATTTTCTGTTCAATTTGTTCTAAATATTTCTCGAGAGCTCGCTCTCTCTGAATGTAGTGTTTATGGAATAAATGGAGTTCTGGAAAATCGGAAGTCGTATCTATATTAAGGAAGTTTAATTTCCAGCCCCAAAGAGACGATCCAATCCAAGCAGCATTAATAAATAATCCATGTTTGAAATATAACACGTTGAATGTCCGCACGTTTCCTTCCCCAAGTTGGACATTACTTTTCCGGCCGATCTGATCTCGTTGGATTTATTGGGTCATTTCCTAGTCTCAGCTTAAAAATAAATTAGGCTAAAGAACAAAAACACGTCGTTGGGGAAGTAAATTTCTATTTGAGTAGTAATTATTTGAAATAAGAAGAAGGCTTGGTGTTTAATTGAGTCTTTGGAAGAGTTTTTCTGCCTTATCTTGCTAGAGTCGTCTGTAAATTATTGCGTCGTTTGCAGCCCAGCCGATAAATTTGAAGCAGACGATCTAAAGAGAGCATTTATCTCACGCGCGCTTGAAAAATCGCCATGCGATTGGATCAAATATTGGAATTCGATGCAGTTTAAATTGGCATTGCTAGCAACCCAATTCAAACTAACCTCTCGCCCCTAAAATAAATTCCCATAATTTAACCTAAAAACATAGCCTTATCTTCAAACCGTAAATTTTTCTAAGGTTAAAACGCTTTCTAAAGATTTTTTCTTCTTTCGAATATTTTTATTCCAAAATATATTTTGTCACTTTCAGAGAGAGAAAGAGAAACAAATCGTATTTTTTGTCTTTGGGGAAAATCGAAAGCTATTTTGGCAGCTGTTATGCGTGACCTCTTTTTTTTAAACATCCTCCCTCTGGTGACGAATTACTTGTGTACGAGCAGTTATATATAAATCTTAAAAATGTAAATAATTGAATATACGTTGAATATATAGTATATATATCTATAATTAAAAGGCATATATTGGATCAAAATATCATTTATTTTACCAATATTTCAGTTGGCAAAACGCCAACCTTTATCAAGGTATTAAATATCAAAACAAATTTCTCCTGCGGAATAACATATAAGCTGTTAAAAACCTAATCAAATCAACCCAATAATAATATATCAACGTATTCCTACTAAAATAATAATACAGTAGAACTTGGATTTTTCGAAGGTCTTTAATTCGAATATTTATCTTGGAAACTAGATTTTCCTATAAATATAATTTCCGTTTTTAATACGAATTTTTGAATAATTCTTTTTTTTTTTGGTCCCTTGGGTTTCGAATTATCCAAGTTTGCCTGTACCATTATTAAAACTTTATTCGTTTTGTATATTCATTCGGGTAAAAACCGGGTGTATTTTAGCTAATATATTGCAGAGAAATATTTATCATTTTATGAATAGAATAGTGATTTTAATATTCACATATTTTCCTATTCTGTGAACTGCCCGATTACCTATCTAGTATTTTAGAAATATCAAGTTGTTCTCTTGCATTAAATGAATTGCCGTGTCATCCTGAAGTTTGTGTGTTTTTGTTTGTTGTTTGTTTTGTTTTTGTGCTTGTTTCCGTTGTGTGTTTTGCGTGTGTGTTTTGTTGTGTTGTGTTGTTTGTTGTTTTTTTATGTTTCTGTTTGTTTTTTGTTTGTGTGTCCTTCCTAATTATTTACGTGAAAATTTTTGATAGGGATTCTGTGTAGATTAGGGAGAGAAATGACAAACTGTCTGGTGAAAAATTCTAGTTATATGGAGATGGTTATTTTTTCCCTGAGTAGAGTGTGAAATGTCTTACCATAATATCTCACTACCTAGAAAGGGAAAAATTCTACCTGGCGATCCCCTTCAGGCTTATCCTGGACAACACCTTAAAGCGGTTAAGCCGAAAGGGGGTGAGCCAAGACTCCATCTAATATGTTATAACTATATATATATAATATTAATAATAATTATTATTATATAATAATATATTAAATATAACAAATATTCTAATATGGAGGCTAGGAATCACTTTTAAATGACGATCCAATTAGGTAGACGGCATATGAATGGCGGAAAGGCAAGGAAAATCCACCATGTCATTTCCCCATGAAAAACTTCAAGGATTAGATGAACTGAACCAATACAACATCTTACCACAAGCAAATGGCTATAGATCTTGAGATCTTGAGACAGAATCACCTCAAAAATTTCTGAAAGGAAGGTAAATACAAAATATTTGGAAGTGTGACGATATTTAAAAGTGGACAAAACCAACTTTATTCTTAAATTGATCATAAATAAAACATGATACAACTATATTCTATGATTTTTCAGGATGCCTAAATGACCAGTTTTTTTTTTTTTTATCGTTGAGGTTCAGCTTGCACCACACTGATGAGGGCCAACAGCCCGAAACGCGTCCGTGGTTAGCTTTTCTTGATTAATCAAGAATGGGTATTTAGCCAAAACTGGAATAATTAAAAATAAACGAGAATAGTTGCTATTCATTCCGATAGATGGCGCAAGCCATCAGCAACTTTCAGTTGTACGATAAGGAGATGCCTTTTTCATAATATATTCAATAGTTATTTACACACACAGATGTATGGGAATATACTCTCAATGTGTCTATGTCGACAATAGACCAGGACACAGAGGAAGGTCTGTCTGAGGAAGGAGCAGTAAGCAGTGGTTTACGACCCCGAGTCCAGCGATGTAATGGTCCCATCGGGTCCCGGGCTATTAGGTTACTCCCACCGTCTTATCGTACAGCCGTGAACGTGGTGTTATCTCAAATAACGCCATCTCCCAGCAATAATATCTTCTAATGTCGTGTCCCTCGTTGTTCCTGCGACCTTTCTACTCTTAGCCTATGTACCACAAGAATGCTGTGTCCTATAATCGTTTATTCTAAGTTTATTATCACTTTATTTTTAAAGATTCAAAACAATTATTTAAAAGTATTTATGTGAATAATTGTTACTTAGAAATTATATTACGATGCACTAGCGCGCCATCTGTTATCAAATTACAAAACTATTTTAGAGGCGTAATATTCTTTTTAAAATAAAACAATTTTCTACTGTCCTTACTGCAATGGAAAAAATTAAAGGGAGGGCCTGGCTCATCAGTGGTGAACCCTCCCAGCGGTTTCGCCAGTTTAATCTACCATACCGCTGTTATATTGCATTTTTGGAACTTCCTTTTATAGTTGACTGTTATAGAAATTATTTGAAAAAAGAAAGAATGAATAATATTAAGGTAAAAAGTTTCTTATAATTTTGATTTCGCAAGCTTTCGAACAAAATTTCTGCTCTTCAACAGGCAAATACTTTTATGTACAATATAAAGATGATCTTTGTTCAGTAATAATTGAAAAATGTGTTATGATCTTTGTACATAGAAGTATTTTCCCGTTGAAGAACAGAAATTTTGGTCGAAAACTTGCGAAATCAAAATTAAAAGTTACTCTTTACCTTAATTTTATTTAGTCTTTCTTTAAAAAATATATATATATATATATATTTAGGGTGCTTAAAAAACTTTTACTTGCAATTTACGGAGGAGCAATCCTCAAAGCATATTATATATTTATCATTATATGTATTTCTACTGTCCTCAAAGTCTATGTACATAGTTCATTTAAAATACCAATTCCAAGAGTCTAGCTTCAGTATCAGTATGAAAGGAAAACAGCCAAATACAATATTACAGTGGTTTGCTAGATTAAACTGACGAAACCGCTAGGAGGATTCACCATTGATTAGCCAGGTCATCCCATTATTTGATCATTGCAGTAAGGACAGTAGAAAATTGATTTATTTAAAAAAAAAAGAATCATACGCGTTAACAATAGTTCAAATTTCTTATCTATATTTATTTTAAAAAATTAAATAAAAAATTAACAAATAAAATGTTATCCTCAATGTATAAGAGGATTCCTTTTTATCTTTTGGAATACATTTTTGATTATTGTGTACAAATATTCTGTTAACACTTTCAACCCGAGGGATGCGAATTCGCGTCCTTTCCGATTTCCAAAATTAAATATAATATTAAATACTGAAGACGCGCCCACCAGGATCTTGTCCCATACCTTCTTATCTCTCTATCAATGTGTTGGGGGGATGTCAGCTGACCCAATGTACCTGTAAAACGTCGGCAAGGACGTGAATTCGTGTCCCTCGGGTCGAAAGTGTTAAAGATCATATAGTATTTGTAGAATATATTAGATTTAATATCAATGTATCTCAAAGAATATTCGATATTATACAAGGTACAGTTTCAGCTCAAAAATAACGTTATTAGATGCTGTTCAAAAAAGAACAACCTAGTTTATGATATTTACAATAGCGAGTACCCTCATCAAAGAACTTTCTTTTGAAGAAATTGCCACTCCTTCAACAACCCATACTGAACTACAGGCCTACACCTACCCAATCAGAGACCCCTAACAATTGTGAATACCTATCACCCACCCCAAAAACCAGGCAGAGAACTAGACTTAGTTTCACACCTACTTGACCCCAATATACTCATCCTTGGAGACTTCAACAGCAAGCATTAATCTTGGGGATGTTCTCTCATGTTCTCAACAATAGCGAAAATGTACAGACATGTCGTGTATGTGTCGTAACATTTCGTAAAACGTAAGGTTCGGTTGAAATGTAGTAGAAAATACTCTAATTTTTTCAAATAATATTATTCAGTTTCACTGTTATCATTATCAAATAGTTCAGCCATTTTTCCTCAAAATAATATCAAAACAATACTGTTTATAAATTATTCCAAGATATTTTGTTTCAGATAGAACAAATCACGACTCATGACCGAAAACGACAAGAAACTACGAGATGAACAAAAGGTCGATTTAACGTTCTGTTTCTCGTTGAGGAAAACGAAATGTAGGATTATGAAATACTATGCCATGCCTATCTACATATTCATATGCCAAAAACTACACTTTACAGATGGTATGCAACTTTTAAAAATGAAAGAAGAGATACTCAAGACATGTAACGTTCAGAAAGACCAATGTCATCTTTTACGTGACAATATTTATATTATTATTTTCTAAGAGATAGAAAGAGAGAGGAATTTCATTAAGAATTATTGTTTAATTATCAAAATAATAACCCTACTTTTTCTTATATGCAAAACATATTTACATAATTTTATTTTATATATAGCAATAACACACCATCTATATATAACAAATGAAAACACCAAAACGCGAATGTTTCTTTTCATAAATAAATCAAACTACTACTGTCCTTACTGCGATGAAAATATATATTGGGAGAGGTTGGCTCATCAGTGGTTAATACCAACACCTGACCTTTTTTATTATATTTTCACATACCTATATATAATATATAAGCTTTTTACATTCAAATTGAAGATTTATAATGACAAAAACGGAAACCAAAATCGGTTTATTTTTTACATATAAAAGTAAACTTTCATGTGAATAAATTATCCCCCATGAACATCTTGTTTTGAACATACAAATTTACATATATTTACAATAAAGGCAATAAATACATCGCAATATATTTTTTTTCCTTAAAAGGTTGATACCACAATCTTATTCGCACACTGGGGAGAGTTATTGGAAATATAATTATAATACTTTTTTTTAAATTATAAAATAAATGAAGCTTCCAGGGTTAAGTTTCTTGTGCAACTTTTTATTTTCAAGCTTTCGGACTTGTCAGTCCTTCAACAAGGTCTTATTTAAAATTATATATATTTCTATTTTAGATATATACTAATATTCATACACAAAAAGATCGAGTTGTGATGTTTAAATGTTTCCTATCGCCAGATAAAGTCCTACATGGGGTTACATTATTAAAGAAGCTGGAAGGATGGATCTCTACGAAGGGTATTAGTTATGCAACTCAACCAAAATTAATAGCGGGCTGTCACGTGGGAGAAGCTGTCGATTCGGTCTGGCAAGCTTGACGAGATTTTAAAATGTCTGATAAAATAATCAATGTTAGGTATTGGTTTCTCGAACATTAGCGGCAAAAACAGTCGGGCGCCTAGGCCAGCTTTTTTATTAAATAAAAAACATTAAGCTAGAAATAATATGACCGGTGTTTGGCTGTTTTATTAAAGTAATTTTTCATTTAAATAAGTAGCACAAAGAACCTTTACTTTATTAATTTAAATTCGTTTTTTTTTTTTTTCAATTCAAATTTTTCGGAAAGACAAGCGTTTTTCTATTGGTCGTTTTTTCATCTTTTGTTAAAGCTAAGTTTAATTTATTTTTAACTTTTTCAATTTGAACTTCTTTCTCTCTCTCACATTTTGGATTGAACGTTTTGTTTTAATTGGATGGAGACTAATTTAAATTTAGAGAGGAACATTGAGGAACTTCACTATTTTCTAATCGTTTTATTTATTTATTTTTTACTTAATGAGAAAATCAGTGAACTTTTGTGTTCTGTGATGTTTATTCTAAGATAAAATAAACTTCGAACCAAGAGAAAGAGCTATATAAATTAATCAAAATTTGATATATAACATCACTGCATGAAATGATCATGAAAATATTTTTTTCGGTCAATGAATAGACAATGTTACTCCGTAGTGTATATCTACCTAGAAAGTGACAGGTATATGAAAGAGAATGAATTTAGATTACAGTTTACAGAGGTTTATTCCATCTATGCCCTTTGAGAGCGACCATACTTCGGAAGCAGATTTGCATACACTAAGTGTGTAGAACGACATTTGAAAAAATATCCCGCATGTGTTTCTTTTGAACGAAAAATCGATATTTATCTTAAGGAGAAATAACGATTATTTCTAACCTTAGGGATGAAGTATGAAAGTATGAATTGTGAAGAGTAATGATAAACGTAAAAATAAAGTTTCCAGGGTTGGGAATGTGTCAATCCCTGGACACTTTATTTTTCCGTTTATCATTACTCTTCACAATTTATTCTTTCATACTTCATTCTCAAGGTTAGAAATAATCGTTATTTCTCCTTAAAATGAATTTCGATTTTTCGTTCAAAAGAAACACATGCGGAATAATTTTAAAATGTCGTTTTACAACAATAAATAGTACTTGCGTAAATAAAGTTTTTATTTATGCGAGTACTACACGCAACTTCACATCCAAAGAGCTGCATGTTGCTCGCGAGCTGCAGGTTGCCGACCCATGCCCTATACCTTAACTCCCGGTTGTCGGGTCGTGTGGCGATCGCCAATTTTCTTGGTATCCCACCACTGTCCTCTTGACGTTTTCACACCAACAAACACGATTGCAGTTGTACAAGACTCAATCAATGTGGAATTTGACTGAGTGAAGTGGATGTATCTGAAATGAAAAACCCCGCCACGAATTGAGCGAAGACGCCTGGAGATGACCATGACAGCGGTGGTATACCAACCAAATTGACGCTCGCTACACGGTCCGAAAACCGGTAATTATGGTATGGGGTAAAATTTCCTTTGATAACCAAACCATTTTGTCGTGATCCGTTGGTCTCTTATAACATGGCAGTATGTCGAGGAGATTATATGCCAGTTGTGTTGCATTCCATATCACGGCATCCTATGCTTACATATCAGCAGGATAATTCCTGTCCTTACATGGCAATAATTTTTAATATTATCGCGAATAAAAATAATCAAATAGGCTTCCGAATTACTTTAAATATTTTTTAAATTAGTTATAGGAAAGATTTTGAATATAAAAAAGGGGTTACACTATGTACATGAGTCAAATCGACCCAGCAGTTAGAGCAAGAGGGGAGAACTGAGTTTTTCCTCCTTCCACGTGGCGCCACTGTTTTCCCCGATCGGTCCGTCCAGTCCAAATAAGAGGGAATACCAGGAAACTTTGTCTTTCTGACAATTTTATAAATCAGGGAAGAAAGTTTATAATTTTTAATGTTTGTCTTCGTGCTTTCCCAACACTCTATTGACCAGTAAGTTTGCCGGATTATTAGGGCTTATGGGCAGGAGGCTCCAAATAGCTCGGAATCTTGCCGAACTATCCCACAAAAGACATCGTTCACCTCTTTGAATCAAAGTCAAGCCGAATAACAGCCTGAAAAAGAGTCATAGATGGAAAAACTTTTATTAATTCACTATATTTATTTTTCGCCTGAGTGAGACATGCGTTTCCTCCTAAGAATTTAATCGTTTATTTTTCTATTCGATCACATTGGAGGGACTCCTTTTTGATACGCCGTTTTTTTTTTGCTTAATTTTATTAAAAATGGTATAGATATATGTTTATGAAATTTTAGAAGTGTATAAATTCATTTTTTTAAACACAATAGATACACTTTCAACCTGAAATTCACAACACTATATCTACTAGCAACCAACCACATTTCTTATCATAGTACAATATCACCATTATTACCAGTAATCAACTATATTTATTATCTCTGCTACAACACGATATCTATCAGCAGCCAATCAAATCTCTTATCTACAGTACAACAACGCATCTCTGTAAACAACTAACAGCCAACGATATTTTCTATTTCCAGTACAACAACACCTCAGTTATCAGCAACCAGCCACATTTATTGACTCTAATACAACAACCGCATTCATCAAATCCAGTGCAACAAAGCCAAAGTTACCAATAGCAAACCATATTATCATTAATTTCAATACAAAAACTGCTACTTACCGCATTTATTTTGCAAATATCACACACTACGATATCCGTCAACCTTCCAACCATATTTCTTCAACTCTAGTTTTTTTAGAAGGAAAGCTATACCACCAAATCATCAATTAATCTCACAATAAAATACAGAAGTTATTTTTATAGACATACCATATATCGATTTTGTTTCTCTCTCTAAATCAAAAGAAGAAATTAGTAAGTAATCCCTACTTTAAGAAGTTGATCCGAATTTGATGGAGAGTATTCCCCAGGAATCTTACGCTTCTCAACAGTAGAAATACAAAAGAGATTAATGTTTATATTTGATTTTCTCTATTTTTATCTTAGATTGGCGATGAAATTAAAGAATTATAAATTTTAAACATTTTTATACTAACATGATAATCTTCTTAAACTCCCTTTCACATCATTTTTCACGATAACAATCTCAAAACCTAATTAGAAAGTAGAAAAAGGATGTTCTGCATTTCCAAATCTCCCTTAATCTTGCCAATATCATGGGCTTTAATAAGATAAATTGCATTTAAGTCTATAAAAATGGGTTGGCTTTCGCCTCAATGAACTTTCGTAATTTGAGCTATAATGAGTTTTACAAAGGTGAGTGAGGTTAGGTCCAATTATCCTTAATTAAAGGCTAATTGCAATGTCCCTATTTCAAGTCCACCTAATGGCCACAAACAAAGAAAACCCAATTAATTAAAGGGGAAGCACAAATTGTTTTCCGAAATGTATTGTAGTCACATTAAAGGTTCTGAAAAGAATTCGGAATAAATTTTCTATTAAAGTTAAATTAACAGTAGTTTTAGAATAAAAATATTTAGATTTAAGGACATTTAGTTGCCCTTTCACACAATTAAACAATTCCTACAAGTTTTATCTTGTTATATTGATTCAAGATGTTTCCTTTTATTACAAAATTGAAAGGGTTTAAAGGTTTCTTGTTTTAACGTTAAACAATTCTCTAAATACACGTTTTCTGTAAAGTTAGAAAACTGCTTTGAGACAGTTATTTTAATCAAATTAATGAAACATTCATTCAAAAATGATGTTATGACTAAGTACCAATATAGTGAGAAACAGATTTTTTTTTAATAAATGGGTTCCAGGATAAAATACCTATACAGGTAGCAATAAACAGGCAAGAATTGACTTAGATTACCATACATGATGCGGATCTCAATAAAATAAAACTTACTACAGTTATAGAAACCTTACTTCAGCGCTATTTATATCGGACCTGTTTGTTGCAGAGGTTCAATAGTTCAATATTGTAGCAAAGTATTTATAAATTCATCAAACTCCGTCTTTGCCGGTCCCAAGCCCGGAAGAAAAAGGAAGAGGGGGAGCAGTAACAAGCTCACTAAAAATCTGGGCTCAGCTGGCCCGGTTGATAGTACCCTGTAAGGGCTCCTAATCCAGGTATACAGGATGAGCAGCGTTTGTACTCCATGTTAGGAGCGGCTGCACATGATGTCTGTTCCTCATTTCAGAGGCGGCCATATCTTTTGGAGCTAAGTCGGCCTGCTACTAAGTATAAAGGATTTTTTTATATCATTTGTTTGTTAATAAACTGTTTATTTTCAATTATTTCAATTTGGTCTTCTCTCTATTTACTTTTTTACCACTGCTCTATACATAAATTTTGTACATTTTCAGTTGCCGCCATAAAATGTGAACTTCAACAAAAGACAATTTTCAGGAGAGAGAAGATTTCGAGGTTATTTGCTCTCAAGGAAATTCAACTTCTTGAGGTGTTCATTAAGGTGTTTTAAAAC
>CP092881.1:65896440-65934397 GCA_030710605.1 Cordylochernes scorpioides | reverse complement strand
TTTATAATTTGCAAACTAATTACCTATATTTTTATTGTGTCTCCAGATTGTTTTAAAATTTAAATTTTTTATAGGGAAAAGATTATTGATGATTTGGTTATTAAAAATATCATTAAATTTAATATGATTAAATAAATTGTTATTAAATTTAATGATAATATTAATGTTATTAGTATTTTGTTTAATTTTTCTGTATTTAAAGATGTCGTGTGTGATATCTATTAATCTGTTAGTCAGATTATGAATTTTAATATATTCTATGAGTTTGATAAATTTATTATTATTTAGTTTAAATAATGTTTTAATAAATTTATCGACGAAGTTGTTAGTGTACATTTGTTTTGGGTCCAGTAATTCTTCAAATTCAATGTAACCTAATTTATTTGTAGTTTTACCTCTAGTTTTATTAGGTTTAGTTTTAAATTCATTTTTATATTTGCAACTGATTTCATAAGTTGAAATTTCTTCTGTTTGTGGTTTGTATGTGTAGTTTAATTCGTCGTTAAGTCCATAAGGGAATAATGTGTTGTGTTTATAAATGTAGTTGTTTTCTAATAATAGTCGTTGTTTTTTGTTTTGACATATGTCTAGTATTTCTATCTTAAAGTTGTTAAAAGTATGTAATTGATTGTGTTCTTTCATATATATATTACCAATTGATTTTTTAGCGTGGTTTCTATGTAGGTTTATTCGTATATTTAATGGATTACAAGTTTGTCCTATATATGATAGTTGACAAATTTGGCATGTTAATTTATAAATAGTATTCACTAATTTACAACTAGTTGTTTGAAAAGTGTCATGGTTCTTAAGAGAGGGACAAGTTTGACAATTTTTTCTTAGGCAATTCTTAGCGAGTTTAAATTAACATAAAAGAGGTGCTAACACTAATATGTTTGTAGTTTTTTTTAGTTTTTTTAGTTTGTTATTCTTATGAATTTTTTAAATATATTTTACTTAATTGTTTTTGTGGTGATAAAATTTGTAATAAATTGAATAATTAATCTATAAATATATAGATATTACTGTTTGTTATCTGTTATATTTTTAAGAATAACTAATAAAAAAAAACATCTTTAAACTAACAAAAACACTGAAAAAAACAAAAGTTCTGAAATTATTTTTTTTTTCTAGAATTACTTTTATAATTTAATTTTTAATAATCAAACAATGAAAGATAATTAAAATTTGTATGAAGATTGATTTATATTAGAATATCTAATATAATTTAATTTGTATATTATGTTATATATAAAAAAATATATATCATAGAGCAAGCTCATATGAATTAATATAGTGTAGAAACTATATAACAAAATTATAACAGTGATTCTAATTTTAAAAACTTAAGGAGCAAACTGATAATAATGATAACTTATATCAGTTAGATTTGATTAGATTAGCAAGCTAAATCTAAATTAATTATAATAATAAATAGTTATTTAATTTTATAGTCCAGTTTTGTATTAAGATTATCTTCACTATTATGATCATTTAAATACAAATTATAAAATTTGTAAAATGTTATTAATTTGTAGATAGAGAGAGAAAAAAAAATCCTTTACTTCTATTACATCCTCAAGTTAATTATATATTTATAATTAATAACAATAAAAAAAATTAACAAAGTAACGTCTATTACATCGGCTTTTACACGTCATTCAGACATACTCTAATCCTATATATAGAATAATCGAAGAGATAATATATATAATAGTTAGAAAAAAGAGAGAAAGACAGAACCATGCACTTTTAATCAAACTAATAATAAGGAAAAAAAAAGAGTTTTATAAAGAAGGTAGATAAGATTGTTAGTATATATATATATATTTTTTTATGATTTTATATTTTATCCTTTTTTTTTTTTTAAAAAGATTTTTAAAGGTTTTTTTATTTTATAATATGATTATAAATAGTTGTATTTAGTAATATATCTATAGTATGAATTAACATTTGTTATAAGTTTGGATATTATGTTTTGAAACCCTAATGGTAGACCAGACATACACAAAAAACTTTAAATTGAAATAAATTGGAAAAAGAGATCTGCTGGAACGGGGATCATCAGATAAAATTCCAGCGACATTTCAACCCCTTCTTTATTATGTCATAGATCTCCTTTAAACCGTATTTTATGTGTTAATATTAAGTTGTTTCAGTGAAATATTTAAATGAACATATAACAGATACAAGTGTTAACAAATTCAAACTGTAAACCTACCTTGGCCGCTGCGTCCTCCATTGTGTATATCTATTTCTGGCTGGCACATGTCGCGGGAGGGGAATGTCCCCCCACATTTCAAATTTAGACCATTTATTCAGAATTTTTTTGAACAACAAGAAAATTGAAGAAGATAGGAAAAATAGTTAAAGGAAGAAAGCTGAGTTTTATAATCTTTACAGATAGTTATATCAAAATAACTGATTTAACACTTATTCATCTTTTAATATTCCTTTAAAAAGGCAAATTATAAGAGTTTAATAAAGCTATTAATTGTGCAAATTCATCTTTATTTAACTTCCATTTTCCTCCCCAGAAATTGGAGATTAAACAAAAATGAACTATATACTTTAACACTTTAAAAATCTTGTGAAAAAATCTTTTAATATATAACATAATATACAAATTAAATTATATTAGATATTCTAATATAAATAAATCTTCATACAAATTTTAATTATCTTTCATTGTTTGATTATTAAAAATTAAATTATAAAAGTAATTCTAGAAAAAAAAAATAATTTCAGAACTTTTGTTTTTTTCAGTGTTTTTGTTAGTTTAAAGATGTTTTTTTTATTAGTTATTCTTAAAAATATAACAGATAACAAACAGTAATATCTATATATTTATAGATTAATTATTCAATTTATTACAAATTTTATCACCACAAAAACAATTAAGTAAAATATATTTAAAAAATTCATAAGAATAACAAACTAAAAAAACTAAAAAAAACTACAAACATATTAGTGTTAGCACCTCTTTTATGTTAATTTAAACTCGCTAAGAATTGCCTAAGAAAAAATTGTCAAACTTGTCCCTCTCTTAAGAACCATGACACTTTTCAAACAACTAGTTGTAAATTAGTGAATACTATTTATAAATTAACATGCCAAATTTGTCAACTATCATATATAGGACAAACTTGTAATCCATTAAATATACGAATAAACCTACATAGAAACCACGCTAAAAAATCAATTGGTAATATATATATGAAAGAACACAATCAATTACATACTTTTAACAACTTTAAGATAGAAATACTAGACATATGTCAAAACAAAAAACAACGACTATTATTAGAAAACAACTACATTTATAAACACAACACATTATTCCCTTATGGACTTAACGACGAATTAAACTACACATACAAACCACAAACAGAAGAAATTTCAACTTATGAAATCAGTTGCAAATATAAAAATGAATTTAAAACTAAACCTAATAAAACTAGAGGTAAAACTACAAATAAATTAGGTTACATTGAATTTGAAGAATTACTGGACCCAAAACAAATGTACACTAACAACTTCGTCGATAAATTTATTAAAACATTATTTAAACTAAATAATAATAAATTTATCAAACTCATAGAATATATTAAAATTCATAATCTGACTAACAGATTAATAGATATCACACACGACATCTTTAAATACAGAAAAATTAAACAAAATACTAATAACATTAATATTATCATTAAATTTAATAACAATTTATTTAATCATATTAAATTTAATGATATTTTTAATAACCAAATCATCAATAATCTTTTCCCTATAAAAAATTTAAATTTTAAAACAATCTGGAGATACAATAAAAATATAGGTAATTTAGTTTGCAATTATAACCAATTTATTAATAATTTGGCAAATTTTAAAAAAATTAAATGTAATTGCAACAACTATATTGATAAATATAAGTACTCAGGTCATATATTAACTAGCAACTTTTCTTTTTTAAATCCAGAATATCAAGAAATTTTAAATAAAGGGTATAAATATATACCTCAAATTAAACACAATTATAATAATACAATTAAATCTATATTAAAAGATATAGATATTTTCATAAATAAAACTAGTATAAAATACAGTATTCCAGAATTTACTTTTCTGGAATGGAAACATAATATTAAAAAGGAAATTATAAATTATTATAATAATACACTTAAATACACAAAACCCAATTCAGACATTCCTTCTTTCAAAGAAAATATAATTAATTTACAGAAGGACTATATTATCACTCCTATAGATAAATGTCCCAATAATTTATCTTTAATTTGTAAAAATCTATACCACGATATACTAAAAAAGGAAATTGATAATAATCATAAATACACTTTTGCTAGAACTACAGGCAAAAAAATCAAAAAAGACATCAAAAATGTTGAAAATTCACTAAAAATTTATAATAACCACAAAAATCCAAACATACCAAAGTTCTATATAATTCCTAAACTACACAAAAAACCTATTTCTTTCAGAACAATCACATCTGGTATAAATTCAGTCATAAAAAATATTGATATACAATTAGCCTCAACACTACAATTTATTATAAATAAATTAACTAATAAATATAATTATAAATTTATCGACTCAAATAAAAAAATCATTAATTATTTAATGAACAATTGGACAAACATTGAAACAGTACACACATTTGACTTTGAGGACCTATATTCTAAAATAAATTTAAGAGATCTAAATAATAAAATAACCAATTTATTTAATGAATTAATTAATGACAAAACTTTCTACATTAAAATTATTCATAACAGATATAAAACATTTAAATTAGATCTTAAAACAGCAAAAACTCTACTGGAAACATTTTTAAATTTTAACTATATAGAATTTAAAAATAAAATATATATTCAATCAGAAGGCGTTCCCATGGGAACTTCTTCTAGTCCGTTACTAGCAAATTTAATATTGTTCTGGTACGAAAGAGAATACTTTCTACAAAATAATATTAATTGGCAAATATTCCGATATGTAGATGACATAATAATATTTAATAATCCACTGTTTAAAAAATTAATACCTGAAATATATCCTAAATACTTGAAACTTAAGAACAATGAAAAAATTTATAGAAACAAAAAAGTTAACTTTTTAGACTTGAATATAGACCTTACAAATAGTGCTGTTAGAGTTTATAATAAAAAGAGTAATTATAATTTCAATATTATAAAATACTGTAATATGAATTCTAATATATCATTAAATTGCTGTAAAGGTATATATTATGGTCAGTTTCTAAGATTTTATAGAATAAATAATATATTAGATAATTTCATAGAAGATGTTAAAAATTTAAACATGGAATTTATTAAAAACAAATTTAGTATCAAACAAGTAAAATATTTCAACAGTATATCAATTATAAAATATTTAAAAAAAAATAAATGGAAATATCCATTTATGAAATCAACTTTCTATAATTTCTCTTAATATTAACTAATACAAATTTATAATCTTTAACAGTTAATTAAACTTTTATTAAATAACTGATTAAAAGATTTTTTCACAAGATTTTTAAAGTGTTAAAGTATATAGTTCATTTTTGTTTAATCTCCAATTTCTGGGGAGGAAAATGGAAGTTAAATAAAGATGAATTTGCACAATTAATAGCTTTATTAAACTCTTATAATTTGCCTTTTTAAAGGAATATTAAAAGATGAATAAGTGTTAAATCAGTTATTTTGATATAACTATCTGTAAAGATTATAAAACTCAGCTTTCTTCCTTTAACTATTTTTCCTATCTTCTTCAATTTTCTTGTTGTTCAAAAAAATTCTGAATAAATGGTCTAAATTTGAAATGTGGGGGGACATTCCCCTCCCGCGACATGTGCCAGCCAGAAATAGATATACACAATGGAGGACGCAGCGGCCAAGGTAGGTTTACAGTTTGAATTTGTTAACACTTGTATCTGTTATATGTTCATTTAAATATTTCACTGAAACAACTTAATATTAACACATAAAATACGGTTTAAAGGAGATCTATGACATAATAAAGAAGGGGTTGAAATGTCGCTGGAATTTTATCTGATGATCCCCGTTCCAGCAGATCTCTTTTTCCAATTTATTTCAATTTAAAGTTTTTTGTGTATGTCTGGTCTACCATTAGGGTTTCAAAACATAATATCCAAACTTATAACAAATGTTAATTCATACTATAGATATATTACTAAATACAACTATTTATAATCATATTATAAAATAAAAAAACCTTTAAAAATCTTTTTAAAAAAAAAAAAGGATAAAATATAAAATCATAAAAAAATATATATATATATACTAACAATCTTATCTACCTTCTTTATAAAACTCTTTTTTTTTTTTTCCTTATTATTAGTTTGATTAAAAGTGCATGGTTCTGTCTTTCTCTCTTTTTTCTAACTATTATATATATTATCTCTTCGATTATTCTATATATAGGATTAGAGTATGTCTGAATGACGTGTAAAAGCCGATGTAATAGACGTTACTTTGTTAATTTTTTTTATTGTTATTAATTATAAATATATAATTAACTTGAGGATGTAATAGAAGTAAAGGATTTTTTTCTCTCTCTCTATCTACAAATTAATAACATTTTACAAATTTTATAATTTGTATTTAAATGATCATAATAGTGAAGATAATCTTAATACAAAACTGGACTATAAAATTAAATAACTATTTATTATTATAATTAATTTAGATTTAGCTTGCTAATCTAATCAAATCTAACTGATATAAGTTATCATTATTATCAGTTTGCTCCTTAAGTTTTTAAAATTAGAATCACTGTTATAATTTTGTTATATAGTTTCTACACTATATATATAAATCTTATATAATCTAAAATGCAATTATTTTATTTTTTAAAACATATATTTTATTTTCATTCATTGACTTTTCTACATTTTTTGACCATAGATTTAGAAGATACCACTTTGAATATTTGTTGTAAATATGTATAGTTAACCTACCTATTTTTTAAATCACGAATATAGAGTTCATTTTATAAATTCTATATTACTGTGATAAATAATTTTATGTGTAATTTGCTTCAAGTAATTCAAAATAAAAACTACTTGATGGGCAAATAATGTATTTCCTATTTTAACGACTGCACCTTCAATTTTCCATCTTTTAAACAACAAAATAAAATAATTCATAACATATAACATTTATATATATTGATGGTGTATATGTTTTTATAGACTGGCGTTTATATCAGTTGTTGGATTATTTTAACTATGCGCATTGTTTCATTTATAAATAAATAATCTTTTCAAGTCTTCTTGTTGGGATATATGGCAGAATATGTGGATCCATCTGTGTTATGTAGTCTACATCAAAGAACCAAATAATATGAACAGATTGGTCTAATTATACGCCAGAATGTATGTAACAGTATGTACGTGAGTGAGATTTACTTACAAATAGTCATTCAAGAAATTAAATATAAAATTTTATATTAACCAAATTTATACTCGCGTATTGAAATAGCTTGAGCTAATTGAAGGGCAAATCCAAAACACATTTTTAAAAATATTACCAAAATGATAATCTTTGCATTCATCCCAGCGTTGAGTAACCTACTGTAGTTGTGGAATAATGGACTCCGTCCAGACGGCTCGGGTGACGACTGTAAACAAACAAGCCCCGGCGGCGCCAGCCGCCAACAAAGGACTAAAAACACGGCTTGGTCTGCTACCGACCAGTTGGGTGTTTTCCTCTGTCTTCTTAAGATGTATAAAATAAAGTTAGTTAGAAGGAGACTTTTACCCTCTCCTTTCTGCTATTTATTGATCTTATTTAAATCCTTGCAACAGCCCACAAAGAATCATCACTGCGAATTCTTCTACCGAATTTCGCATCAGTGTTTTGTGGAACGATTACCCGACATTTATTCACAAAGTGGCGTCCCCGGGTGGGCTTCTGACAAGGCAAGATCAAGTGGATTAACTGCGGAGTACAAGTCAAGACTCAAGATAAGTACCTTTTGTTTTACCTTCTGTTTATAGTGTTTTTGAAAAATGGAAATTTTAAAAAGACATAGAAATTTACTAAGAAAGCGACTAACTCGCAGCTTGAAGACGACAGAAGAGTTTCTGTCAAGTAATCCACCGATACCTGTAGAGAACATTGAATATAATAGAGAGATCATTGAAGAAACTCACAGTGAGCTTCTTGTGATCCAAAGCAAGATAAGAGACTTCATGCTAACTTCAGACGTTAGCGAAGAGGAACTAGAGCAAGACGATGAAAAAGCCTTGCAATATACCCAGAGATATAAGAGGATATATAAAAAATGTCTCGCTCTTGTTGTTGTTGAACCCAGGATCACTGCATCCAGTCCCTACGCTACATCATGTCTTTCGAGCGATTCCCTTTCTTCTTCAATGGCTTCTATCCAATTAACTACCTCAGGGCTGTTCATGGCTTCTTCATAAGTGGGGTTATTGTCCTCTGCACTTGTGGCATTTATCTGTCCACCACTATTATCCTCTTCCGGAGATTCTGCCGTCTTTCCATGACTTCGGAGTGTCATAGGATGGCTTCTCAGGTTCTCTGGGAGAGTCTCAGATAGCTGATCTATTCCACCTGTAGTTCCAATCAGTTCTTCAGTTTCTCGGTCTACTGGTTGATCTGCATTACTTTCTTCTTGAAAGGAGGCCTCTTTCGAGGAGAAATGGACAGATGGTAGAGTATCCCTTTCTCTTTTGGGCTGTTTATAGAGGATTTCTTCTTTGAATACACAATTTCTAGATTCCACCACTTGGCGCTTTTCAGGAATCCAGATTCTCCAACCTCGTCCCTGTAGAGAGTAACCCACGAGAATTCCTTTAGTGGCTCTTGGCTGAAGCTTCGAATTCCTTCTTTGTTTTGGAACATGAACAAAGGTTTCGCAGCCGATTGCTCTCAGATGTTGCAGAGCAAGTCTTTTTCCAAACCACAATTCAAAAGGCGTTTTCTCTTCATTGTGTCTGTTTGTAACACGATTTCTCAAGTATGCTGCTGTGTTGGTGAGCTCTGCCCAAGAGGCGGTTGGCAGATTGCAACTGTTCACAGTACTCCTCACTAAGTTCAGCAAAGTCCTATTCATGCGTTCGGCGACACCATTCTGTTCAGGTGTGTAGACCATGGTGCGTTCATGTACTACACCATGGGCCTTCGTGAAAATATCCCAAGGAGATGAACAGAACTCTAGTCCGTTATCTGTACGGATCATCTTGAGAGAAAATCCCGTCTGATTTTCAGCTTCTTTCATCCATTCCTTGAATTTTTCTAGAGTATCGCCCTTCCTTTTGAGGAAATATACCCTTGTATATCTTGATGCGTCATCAATGATGGTCAAGACAAATCTTGATCCACCCCAGCTCTCAATGTTGAACGGTCCCATTAGATCACAGTGAACAAGGGCTAGTGTCTGAGTTTCCTTGGTAGATCTCAAATTCAGGAAAGGTCTTTTTGTCGATTTTCCAATCATACAATCAGAGCACTTATCAGGTTTTTCAGCCTGACAGTTCAAACCAATGACAACTTCTATTTTCATCATGTCTACTATGGTGTCATAGTTGATATGCATGAGTCTCTGATGCCATAAATTTAGTGGGAATTTACGAAAATTGTTGGTTTGAGCAATGGAATTTGAACATTCTCCTGATTCTGGAAATCTGGACGGAGCAGTCCTGACGAGATAGAGCCTTCCTCTCTTCTCTGCTCTGATCATCAAGTTATGATCATTGTCGTAGATATTTATTTATTTATTGCGTATGATATTGTTTTTTACAGCACAATACAACAATGTTGGCAAGTATTAGTGCTGTAAAGACCAGGATATCCTAAAGGATATTTGGTTATCAGTTGGTGATATCTGTCGATCGTCGTAGATATGACATCCCTTCTTGTCGAAGATAACCTCATGACCATTTTCCACAATTTGTAGAACAGAGAGTACACCATGTCTGATCCCAGGTACGAACATTGCATTCTGAGCAACTATGCTTCTAAGTTGTCCAGAATTGTTGATCAGATCTACTTGAGCATTACCTCTTCCTATGTTTGAATGTGATGTACCATCAATGGTGGTCACTTGTCCTACATTCTCGTCATTCAACGTGGAAAAATACCTTCTGTTCGGAGTCATATGATGCGTGGCACCTGAGTCAATTACCCACGTATCCTCTTCTGATACAACTGCTGCATTATACATCACATTCAAGTTCTTTGCTTCGTGATGTTGATGTATCGCTCCCTTTTCCTGTTGTTTACCGTTATTCTTTTTCAGTTTGAAACAGTCCCGTGCAATATGCCCTGTTTTCCCACATCCGAAACATTTTCTAACAGTTTTAGAACCTTGATGTTCATGAGGGAATTGTTTCTTGTTAGAGTTCCTGACTGACAGTGCACCCATCCCTTCATTTTTTGTAGCATACCGGCGCTCTGCCTCAGCTAACAATTTACGTCTCATGTTGGCACTGGTGAACTCTGACTCTGGTAAGTTACACATTGTTGATATAACATTATCCCAGTCCTCGGGCATTCCACAAAGAATTAGCATGCTTAGATCACCGTCTTCAATTTTATCCCCTACACCTGTGAGTTCACTCACTATTAGATTTATGCTTCCCAAATAGGCATTCATGTTCGCATGTTGACAGAATTTCTGGGAGTACAACTTTCGACGCAGTTGGAGAATTCTGTGTTTGCTATCCCTGGGTGCATAAAGTCTTTGTAATTCATCCCAAACTTCTTTGGGGGAATTTAGATGTCTGATATGGTTTTGCTGCTCCTCACCAATAGAGAGACATATCTTTGCTAAAGCCTTATTCTGCCTCGTATTAAATTTGTTGATTAGACCAACATCCCCTCCCTCGGGTTTGACTTCGCCTGGGTCAACAATTGACCATAAGTCATTGTCCATCAGAATGAGCTTAATTTGGAAGCTCCATGAGGAATAGTTTAATCCATTTAGCTTGGTAATTTTCGTTAAACTTTCGTTAGCTTCCATTATAAGATGGCGTCCACTGAAGGGGGGGAGAGAGAACAAAAATAGGCTTACCGTTCAATGCTTCAGGCAGCTCCAATCAGTCTCATAATCTTTTCTTGTAGGGGTGTAGACAAGGTACTTGGTTACACTTAGGACAAGAGCCTTGCACTAACTAATTTATTAAAGTATAGGTTATATAAAGATTAAAAAGGGAAAGAGAGGAAACAAAGAGGTTACATCCTCCGTAGAAGGTAAACAAACAACAGCGTTGTCAGGCTAAACTCTCAGTCAGTTGGAGGGGCGGCGGGTGCCGACGTCATCCTTCCGGTCACGTGTTATACTTGAGTAGCGGCGCTCGGTGTCCAACAGGTACCTTTGTCGGGAATCGCGTGAAGGAGATATGCAGACTTAGTGATCCTGGAAATTGGAGATATGTTCCTAGCGAGTGCAATCCAGCTGATTTACCCTCCAGAGGATGTAGCCTCTTCCGACTGATACAGTCTAGATGGTGGGAGGGCCCTTCCTGGTTAAAACTCTCCGAAGAATTTTGGCCTTCCAGGTATAAAGACCTGAATGAAGAAGAAATCTGTGCGGAAAGAAAGAAAACTGCAAAAATACAGACTAGATCGGAAAGATCTGTTTATATACCCAACCGATTGGACGATTATTATTGTTTTTCTGTGTGCCTAGAGAAAAACAGGTGGGAGTATGTGGAATAATGGACGCCGTCCAGACGGCTCGGGTGACGACTGTAAACAAACAAGCCCCGGCGGCGCCAGCCGCCAACAAAGGACTAAAAACACGGCTTGGTCTGCTACCGACCAGTTGGGTGTTTTCCTCTGTCCTCTTAAGATGTATAAAATAAAGTTAGTTAGAAGGAGATTTTTACCCTCTTCTTTTTGCTATTTAGTGATCTTATTTAAATCCTTGCAACAGCCCACAAAGAGTCATCACTGCGAATTCTTCTACCGAATTTCGCATCAGTGTTTTGTGAAACGATTACTCGACATTTCTTCACAGTAGTTATGAAAATTCGAAACTATTATAGACGTGTATGATTCTTTTTGAAATTAAACAATTTCTACTGCCCTTACTGCAATGGAAAAATTAATGGGAGGGACTGGTTCATCAGTAAGGAGAGTAGAAATTGTTTAATTTCAAAAAAATCTTACACGTCTAAATAGTTTCGAATATTCATAACAGATGGCGCGCTAGTGTATCATAATTAACTTTAGCTATTTCCACGTTAAAATGTTATTACAGGGATTAGAGGCGTTACCTATTTTTACTGGAAAATTTTACTCATTTGCCTATTGTCGTTATTGTAAAACCTGTTCGCTTTTACTCCATGAATATACAGAATATTAACATTCACCTGCATCCACTGTTCAGAAGAGCCACAGACAGTTGATCATCTTCTCTTCAGCTTTCCAGCATTCCTAAGACATAGGATACAAACAGCTATCCTGCTTGGACTGATCTACCTCAATCCTAGATCTATGGCTAGCCTCCCAGACTCAACCTCAGCATGGAACTTCCTGGTTAACTGGTTCAACTCAGCAATCAAAACAGGACGCGAGTAAAAGCGCTTAGCACTAGTCCATAGTAGTGAGCTGGACTCCCCGGGTAGTTGGCGCTCTGTACTCCCTGGGTTATAAATCGCCCTCTCTATTAGCATGCTCGGGATGCTTTGCTTGTCGATCCATACAAATCTGTAACACTCCTCAGAGAATCAAATTAATATTTTGAGTGTATGTGAAATGGCTGAGAGAAAGTCACTGACACGTTTGAATAAATATAAGGTAGGGAATAAAATCCTTATCGTGCAACTGAAAGTTGCTAATGGCTTGCGCCATCTATCGGAATAAATATAAACTTTCCGTCAATTTTTAATTATTCTAGAATTGGTCAAATACTCTTTGTTGATTTATTAAGAAAAGCTAACCAAGTACGCGTTTCGGGCTATTGGCCCTCATCAGCGTGGAGCAAGCTGTATCTCAACGACAAAAAAAAACTGGTCTTTCAGACATCCTAAAAAATCATGAATAATTAAATATAAAGTATTTAATATTCATTTTATTTTCATTTAAGGTTGAAAAATAGTTTGAAACCATTGAAAAATATGTTTTTGAATTGAAATTCTACAATCCTTTTTCGGGAGATACAAAAAAAAAAAAGAATAGAAATGCGGGAACATGTTGTATATACATAAATCGTAATTTAAACAATGTGATATGTAAGTAATAAAGTATGACGTCTTTTCTAGTCGTCTCAAAGTGACACCAGCTTGCCACTGGACACCCGGGGGATCCAGAGAGGGACTAAGAAGGGGCGTTGGTCCGGATGTAGACAGTTAGTTAGGTTACAGTGGGTATTTTCGAAGAGGCCCGCTGAGTGCTAGGTCTCACGGCGGCCCTCGTTGGTTGCCGTTTTGGCTCCTCTCTGCCTCCGCGGCTTCATGCTGGACGCCGAGCTTTCCCCAGTTAATCCTCAACCTTCCCCTGGTCTTGGTGCCACGTGAGACGTACTAGGAGAGCGTCTTTTGATCCCAAACTTTGTCCTTACTGTCCCGTGCGAACTTCATACTCTGCACGCCTTGCCACTCAACCCCGACTGCTTCCAACTCACTTGTTGGGTTACCCGGGTTTACGACATATATATATTTTAATTTTAATTAATTAATTGTTCCGACAGAGTATGTGTGTATAAGATCACAAGTAAATAGGCGCTAACTGTAAGTAGATAAGTTTCTCTTTGTTTACTATGTTATAAGTTTCTCACTTCATTATATTTATTGATTTACAAGAGAGAAAACAAAATAAAAGAGAAACTTATAGAGATAAAATAGAGATAACCCGGGCTCCCTGGAGCATAAATCGACAATTACCCGGGTAGTTAGCGAATAATGTTCCAGGAGCCCGGGTTACCTCTATTTTCTCTCTATAAGTTTCTCACTTCATTATATTTATTGATTTACAAGAGAGAAAACAAAATAAAAGAGAAACTTATAGAGAGAAAATAGAGATAACCCGGGCTCCTGGAGCATAAATGGACAATTACCCGGGTAGTTAGCGATTTATGTTCCAGGAGCCCGGGTTATCTCTATTTTCTCTCTATAAGTTTCTCTTTTATTTTGTTTTCTCTCTTGTAAATCAATAAATATAATGTTTGATTAATGTTCTTGGAATCAGTTTCATTAAAAATTCTAAGCAAAGTCAACAGAGCATCGGCGAGGCAATATCTTGAAAAAGGCTTCATTAGTTCAAACTACCAGATTGCTATAACTACTACGTTGTTCATTCTGATTACAAATTAATATCTTTAGATTCATCTCTCTTTCGTATCTTTGTTTAATTATTGAAAGATACCCTATTTCTTTGGACTACAATAAATGATCTTTCAAAATTAAAGATAACGAAAAGGCACAATTTGGATTATACATTATAAACACAAGGTAATAAGACCAAATCCAAATGAATAAATAGTGTGTGACAGTAACAACGCTGTTACCGAAACGTCATACACTATTTATTTATTTAGATTTGGTCTTATTACCTTGTGTTTAAAGATACTTTGGCCAGTAAATCTTTTCATTATATCGACGTTTCGACAAAAATCTTTTGTTCTCGTCAGAAGTGAACATAAATTAAAACATTTGGCAAAGCGTTAAAAATTATTTTAAGGCTGCAAGGGCGTTCTTACGCGATATTTCAACTTATTTGTTTTTATAATAAAGATCTGCTAATAAAGTATTATCTCCGAGTACAGATAATACATGTATACATACAAGCACCTTTTTGTGTATTATGTATACTTGGCACGAAATAGTGTTATCTTCAAGTACACATAACACTATTTCGTGTATTATATGTACTTGGAGACACGAAACAGTGCTATCTTCAAGTACACATAGCACTATTTCGTGTATTATATGTACTTGGAGACACGAAACAGTGCTATCTTCAAGTACACATAGCACTATTTCGTGTATTATATGTACTTGGAGACACGAAACAGTGCTATCTTCAAGTACACATAGCACTATTTCGTGTATTATATTGTAACGTAGAAATCAAGCCTTGAAATATCCTAAGGTGTAAAAGTATTTATTGATGATGTCACAGCGACGAGTCGACAATTATTAACAGGTCAGCCCCAAAACTATTTACAGCTAGAGAATCTTAAGCAAGCAAGCAAAGAAATATTTTAAAGATGATTTCACAAATACAGATTAATATCTATTTTTTTAATCTGTTGAATATATTTTCATTGAATAATATTAAATTAAATAATAAAATATTTCTTTGTCACATAGCCTCCTCCTATAGAGAGCATCGACCCGATGCTCAGCAGGAAACTTACGTCGTCAGTCTTAAGAACTAGTACTATGGCCAGGGATATTTTCAGGTGACTGCGGTGGATGTCTTCTTTCAGTTGAGATATCTTCTTCATGAGGACTTGGTAGGTCTATGTCTACGTCAAGGTAGCTTTTTCTCATTTCTACTGTGGTCGGTAAGGGGGGATTTTATAACTTTGCGGCCTCACCTCCAATGTGGTCTATAATCTAGTTTTAATGGCGGGGCGTCCAGGTAGATCTTCTAGCAGGTGAGAAATGTTGTCTGTTTCGACCGCGATATGAAGTAGGGCTTCGGTAGCGAGTGAAAGTTTTCCTCGATGATTCGTCATTGGGGTCCTGAGATTCAGCTCGAGAGTTGTAGGATACCATTGCGTCTTGCTTTCTTTGGAAATAAACATTTCTCCTTTCCTCATTGTGTCTCTTCCTGTCACGGCAATAGCGGACGACGTGACCTGGGCGTCCGCAGTAGAAACAGATCGGCCTTCCCTCAGTTGTACGCCAATCATTGGTGTCTCGTCTTCCTCCTTGTTTTGGGTATCGAGGTTCAGGGTGCGGTCTTATCGTTTCGGCCTCATATCTAGTATTTAAAAACTGTCGGGGTCTTTCCTTATGAGGGGGACTTCTCCTAGACTTTGAGATTGGCGCCAGGGTTCTTCCAATCTCCTCCTTTACAATTTCTTCGATTGTAGCATTTTTTTGGTTCCTCCCGAGGAGAGCCTAATGCCCGCTGTACCTCCTCACGAACAATTTGCCTAATCATAGATGACAGATCTTCTCCGTCATCCTGGTCACAGAGAGAGGCTACATTTGGTAGGCGCTCGTACCTGGTTGGGGTAACTCGCCTACAACGGAGCGCTTCGACACGGCGACATTCTATAATGAATTGCTCGGTGCTCTGTACATCCCTCGGTAGGAGTGCTTGATAAAGCTCCTCAGCTATCCCCTTCATGAGGTGGGAGATTTTATCTTCCTCGCTCATTTGAGGATCAACCTCTTTGCACAAGCACAGAAGATCCTGGATGTAACATTCGGTACTTTCACCTTTTAATTGTGCCCGTGTTTTTAATTTCTTCTCCGCTTGCAATTTTGAATTTTCTTTTTTTCCGAACACATTCTCTAATTGAGATGTGAATTCCTTCCAAGTCTGTATGCTTTCTTCGTTGTTCTCAAACCATTTGAGAGCAGTTCCAGACAGATAAAAATAAACTTTAGTAAGACAAAGGGTTTCGTCCCAATGGTTGTACCTTGCCACACGTGCATACCCTTTTAACCATTTTTGGAGATCTTCACCATTCTCCCCGGAGAAAATGGAAGGGTTCCTTGGCAGATGTTGAACAACGTGGTTGCTTACCTGAGTACCTTCCTTCTTTACATTCATAGAAGTTTCTTCTGGTTCAACAGAATCAATTTTTCTTTTATTTCTTAATGGGTATCGGTCCAGTCTCTCCACCAGTTGTGGCGTAGAAATCAAGCCTTGAAATATCCTAAGGTGTAAAAGTATTTATTGATGATGTCACAGCGACGAGTCGACAATTATTAACAGGTCAGCCCCAAAACTATTTACAGCTAGAGAATCTTAAGCAAGCAAGCAAAGAAATATTTTAAAGATGATTTCACAAATACAGATTAATATCTATTTTTTTAATCTGTTGAATATATTTTCATTGAATAATATTAAATTAAATAATAAAATATTTCTTTGTCACAATATGTACTTGGAGACACGAAACAGTGCTATCTTCAAGTACACATAGCACTATTTCGTGTATTATATGTACTTGGAGACACGAAACAGTGCTATCTTCAAGTACACATAGCACTATTTCGTGTATTATATGTACTTGGAGACACGAAACAGTGCTATCTTCAAGTACACATAGCACTATTTCGTGTATTATATGTACTTGGAGACACGAAATAGTGCTATCTTCAAGTACACATAGCACTATTTCGTGTATTATATGTACTTGGAGACACGAAACAGTGCTATCTTCAAGTACACATAGCACTATTTCGTGTATTATATGTACTTGGAGACACGAAATAGTGCTATCTTCAAGTACACATAACACTATTTCGTGTATTATATGTACTTGGAGACACGAAATAGTGCTATCTTAAAGTACACATAACACTATTTCGTGTATTATATGTACTTGGAGACACGAAATAGTGCTATCTTCAAGTACACATAGCACTATTTCGTGTATTATATGTACTTGGAGACACGAAATAGTGCTATCTTCAAGTACACATAGCACTATTTCGTGTATTATATGTACTTGGAGACACGAAATAGTGCTATCTTCAAGTACACATAGCACTATTTCGTGTATTATATGTACTTGGAGACATGAAATAGTGCTATCTTCAAGTACACATAGCACTATTTCGTGTATTATATGTACTTGGAGACACGAAATAGTGCTATCTTCAAGTACACATAGCACTATTTCGTGTATTATATGTACTTGGAGACACGAAATAGTGCTATCTTCAAGTACACATAGCACTATTTCGTGTATTATATGTACTTGGAGACACGAAATAGTGCTATCTTCAAGTACACATAACACTATTTCGTGTATTAATACTGTATTAGCAGATCTTTAACACAAAACAATAACGCGCCATCTATATATATAAAATAAAAGGATTTAAAAGCGCGAATGTTTCTTTTATACATAATACAAACTTCTACTGCCCTTACTGCGATGAAAAATATATTGGGAGGGCTTGGCTCATCAGTGGTGAACCCTCCCAGCGGTTTCGCCAATTTAATCCACCAGACCGCTTCTCAAAGCTCTAATACTGTATTGGATCATTTTGCTTTTATATACTACACTGAAGGATGGACTGATAAGCCAAGCCCTCCCAATATATTTTTTCATCGCAGTAAGGACAGTAGAAGTTTGTATTATGTATAAAAGAAACATTCGCGCTTTTAAATCCTTTTATTTTATAGCAGATATTTATTATAAAAAAAAAAATTGAAATATCGCGTGAGAACGCTCTTGTAGCCAGCCTTAGAATAATTTTTAACGCTTTACCAAATTTTTAATTAAGTTCGCTCCTAACGAGGACAAAATACTTTTGTTGTGAAGTCGAGATAATAAAAATATATACTGGCCAAAATATCTTTATTATCAAACACAAGGTAATAAGACCAAATCTAAATAAATAAATAGTGTGTGACATTTCGGTAACAGCGTTGTTACCTACAAGTATGTTTGATATCTATAAGTATATATAGCACTATTTCGTTCACATAATAAATGTGTTTCACCAGAGTTTGGTCAAAATGACTTGTAGCTATGAGAGAGGAACGATTGGTCGGCCCATTTAGCGGAACGTTCGGATGAGGTCCATCAGCTTGGATGGCCGCTGTACAACACGCATGTCCATCTAGGCTAACGACTTGGAACGTCGGAATTAAATGGCCCACAAAATTGACTTGAACCAAGTTTACATTTTTTAAAGTTCTACTATAATGTTTTTGTGAAGAAATAAACAAACCTTAGTTGAATATATGTCCTATACTTGGACTTGTATCAGAACGTTCTGTTCAATCATTGAAGTTAATGGTATTCCCCGTTGGTAGGACTTTGTGTGACGTGGTGTTAATTAATTTTTTTTTGCTTATTCCTAGTACACGTGGCCCACAAAATTGACTTGAACCAAGTTTACATTTTTTAAAGTTCTACTATAATCTTTGTAGAATGTTTTTGTGAAGAAATAAACAAGACTTAGTTGAATAAATGTCCTATACTTTGGCTTGTATCAGAATGTACTGTTCAATCATTGAAGTTAATGGTATCCACCGTTGGTAGGACTTTGTGAGACGTAGTGCTAATTAATTATTTTATTTTTTTGCTTATCCCTAGTACACGTGGTACAGGCCATGATAATTATGGTGGATAGAAGTAGACGACTGCTTTTACTGTAAGTACACCACATGCCTACACATGTGAAAAGCAGTTCGACTTTTCACTTACAAATGTGCAAGTGCCCCATTTGGGTACTTGTATTCGCTGGTGGGGTTGGACTTTTGCAAGAATCGTGGCCATTGGAGCATTTTTTTTTTATCAGAAAAAAGTGCCTAATGAGGGAATCGAACCCGGGTCGTAGCGATCGAAAAACCAACGGTTTAGACCATTCTTCCACTGACCCACAATTAATTCTACATTTTTACACTCGCGTGTGATGTAAAATTACATGTCGAGAAATTCAGTGAGATACGTCTTCGGTGAAACAAAGTTTGAAATCAAACAAAGATTTTTAAAAGTCAAAATACATCTCTTGCCATTTTTAATTAGATAATTAAAAGTTTTTCTAAAAAAAAGAACAAAGCTACTAAATTATACACCTTACTAATGTAATATTTATAAATGGAATTTAAATATTTATATTTTGTGTGGAAAAATTACGCTTTGAAGAACTTTGATGGTATTTTTATATATATTGAGAGTATACGATGTTTGAAAGTTATTTTTATTTCTAATATTAATATATAAAATTGAATGTCTGTCTGTATGTTTGTACTCTATAGATTCAAAAACCATACATCCAATCGCCGTGAAAATTTGGGATATTATTAGGTATATCCCCCGGAAGGTTTTTGAAAAATAGTTTCTTGAATATCTTGAATATCCTTAGAGTTATTTGCAGATTTGTAGATTTAACTCGCAAGCAGCGATCCCATTGCGACGATGTTAACAAGTTTTTTTATTTTTTATTTATTTATATATATATTTTTTGTCCATAGTTCACTAAACACCATTTAGCTGCCTTCCATAGAAAATACAGGGTATATAACAAAACCAGTCCAATACAATAGTAGAGCGGTCTAGAGATTAATTTGGCGAAACCGCTGAGAGGGTTCACTACTGATGAGCCAAGCCCTCTCATTCATTAAATCATATCATTGCAGTAAGCTCTGTAGAGATTTAAAAAAGAAACGCATTGCCAGTAAATTTATTTGTGTAAAATTTTAACGATATAGGGCAATAAAATTTAATTTACTAAGTTTTTTTATCTATAAGTTTTATTATCACTAAGTTTATTATCTTAAAGATTATTCATCAAAAGTAAGATTTTCTACCTATTAATTGCGCACAAGTCAAAATTAGTTTTATCATTTATCTACAACATATATATTGGGAGAATAGATAAAATGATGATTTTGTAATGTAGAAAATCAGGAAAGACAAAATTCAGGATGACACGGCAATTTATTTGAGACAAGAATAATGATGATTAATATTGATTTTATTCTCTCAAATTATTGAGTATTTTTCAAGGGACCGGGAAAAATGTCCACTTTATCGAGAGATTCAAATTTACGAGTTTCAAATTATCAAAATATATCTATTATTTTTTTACATATGTTATATTCAAATGACATTTATGTAGGGATAATTTTATTGTTAATTTTCATTTTGATGTATTGTATACATTTTATCATTAATAAATTATTATTTAGGTATTAAAACTGCCTTTTTGTTCAAAGACAGCAACGTTTGAACGGGTACAGCTAGGTGGAGCAGATAATCAAACATAAAGTTATCTTGCCAAGTATAGATTCAGTAGGGATTGGATGTTTTCTAGAATTGTTTTAACAAATGTTCGTTAAGTAAACTTTCACTAGGGTAAAACCCGGGCGAAGCCGGGTACATCCGCTAGTATTAATATATAAAAATACAAATGTCGCCTCCCCCGTCAAAATAGACGACCTAGCTAGACGCTAACTATTGACCGTCGCCGCAAACTAGCGGCCTCGGGTTGGTGACAAAGCCACAACACCAGCTTTGGCAAACTGAAACGCGTCCATCTAGAGACAATGGTTTCGTACTTTTTGAAAAGACAAATGTCGCCTCTCCCGTCAAAATAGACGTCAAAGCTAGACGCCATCAATATCCTTCCAGCAAAATTCCCATCTAGATTAAAATATGCTATCCATATAATTATCTCAACTGTTTCAATTAATGATTATATGATAATGATAATGAATGAATGATAATTTCTATTTCCCCAAAAAATAGAATATTTTATTGTGTTGTTTGAATGTTGTGGTATTTGTGGAACGTGCATACATTCATTCTTTTGATATATTGCCACGTGGAAAATTAGGGAAGACCAACTTAGGGATGAGACAACAATTTATTTCAGGCAAGAACAAACTATGAATGGTAAACAAAAGATAAGCCACGAGGGAAATTTACAGAGTATGGAACGCTTCACGATTTTGCTTGTCATCCTTGCGCAGGGGCCATGCTAATCTTCTCTGTATGGAAATTTACAGAGTAGCAAAATATATACATAAAAATGACCACTATTTCAATAAAAAATAATAAAATTAAATACTTTGTTATAATATGTTTAAACTTATTTAATATTTTTTAAATGCTGCTGTGTTCATTTCTGAAATACCCAGGCAAAAGTGTTTTATAAAACAGACTGGGGATATTAAGGTAGACATTTTTTTTTATAAATAGTTATTGACCCAAATTTATAAAAATTTGCTAAAACTTGTAAACAGCACTATTTATATACTTGTTCACCCCTTGCAATCTTTCTCGACAAAACATTCAATAAATTAATTTTTAAAAATATATATTGGATAACATTTATTTTACAACATACAAGTCGGTGGACGAGTGGGTAACACCCTCGATTCCCGACAGCCATGAACCGGGATTGAATCCCGCGTTAACCTTTTGTTTAATATGTGAATAACATTCGTATATTATTCATTGTTTCAATTATCATAAACTAGGTTGTTCTTGTTGAGCGGTACCTAATAAAGTGATTTTGAACCGAATTTATTTTACATTTCAGTTGGCTGAACGACAACCTTTTTCAAGGTATTATAACATATATGTATTAATATAAGTACAATTAGTAATTATTATATCAAAATTCGAAACTATTTTAAACGCGTAAGATTCTTAAGTAGTTATAATACTTGTACCTTGAAAAAGGTTGGGGTAAGTTAAACACAACAACTAATATTAGTAAATACATTATATTTTGATCCAATATATGCCTTTTTAATTGAAGATCTATTAATGATTTGCTCTATTTTTTTAATTCAATAATTTAAGATTCTAAGAATTCTCACACTTTTGTATTAAGAATTAGTGAATATTTTGATATATTCGATATAGAAAGATGGCAAAAAAGAATTTACATAAAGGGGTGAGGGTGACGTGAAGAGCGGCTTTGTCACCGTATCGTCTATAGGGACATCGTCATCTATGAAGGAAGTCTTGGCTTTGACACGGCGGTGGAATCCTGGAGTCAGTCTCTGAAAATGTAGATCAGAGCACTCATGACCTCTAGGTCTTCTCTACGATCTTCAGTTTGTCTTCCCTAATTTACCGAGCATTTCCACCATAATGTCACGTGGAAAAATTAGGGAAGACAAACTACAGTATTACATAGCATATTGTTTAAATAAAAAAAAAAATTAATGATTGAAAAAAAAAATAATGAATGAAAAAAAAAGATTAGCAATGAGGGAAGTTTACAGAGTAGCAAAATATAAACATAAAAAACTATACTTATTAATAAAATAATAAATACTTCGCTACAATATACAAATAAAAAACACAAAAATATAAATATGGCCTTAAATTCAGAATATCTGTAAAGAACATTATATACATTTAAAATTTCAAATATTTAGTAATTTAGTAGTATATAAAAAAGTTGACATTTATAACGAAAATTCCCTTGAAAAAACAATTCTACTTGAATAAAAGTGTCATTAAATTCTTTTTGAAATCTCACATAAAGGAAATAATTTAAGTTTAATATTTGAACAATTCATTTAACCAATTGCAAATGATCTTGAAAGTATAAAAAGTGAATCCTCACTGAATTAAGCATTTAATAAATCTAGCCCATATTGTTTCCGGACAAAAGTCCCCAATAAAGCCACTTAAAGAAGGAAAAACTCGACCACAAAGTGGGATTTATTCATCGGGCTTTGTTTCAAAGTTTACCCGGCGGTCGATGGGACAGCGAAGAGGCGGGGCCCGACAAAACTGTGGTCGTGCCAGATCCTGCTGCAAATTACCACGTCCTGGGATATATGGGCTATAACCTGTCTGGTCCTTGGATATATGGGGACAGGGGCTATAACCTGTCTGGTCCTTGGATATATGGGGATAGGGGCTATAACCTGTCTGGTCCTTGGATATATAGGGACAGGGGCTATAACCTATCTGGTCCTTGGATATATGGGGACAGGGGCTATAACCTGTCTGGTCCTTGGATATAGGGGGACAGGGGCTATAACCTGTCTGGTCCTTGGATATATGGGGACAGGGGCTATAACCTGTCTGGTCCTTGGATATATGGGCTATAACCTGTCTGGTCCTTGGATATATGGGGACAGGAGCTATAACCTGTCTGGTCCTGGGATATATGGGCTATAACCTGTCTGGTCCTTGGATATATGGGGACAGGGGCTATAACCTGTCTGATCCTTGGATATATGAGGACAGGGGCTATAACCTGTCTGGTCCTTGGATATATAGGGACAGGGGCTATAACCTGTCTGGTCCTTGGATATATAGGGACAGGGGCTATAACCTGTCTGGTCCTTGGATATATAGGGACAGGGGCTATAACCTATCTGGCCCTTGGATATATGGGGACAGGGGCTATAACCTGTCTGGTCCTTGGATATATGGGGACAGGGGCTATAACCTGTCTGGTCCTTGGATATAGGGGGACAGGGGCTATAACCTATCTGGTCCTTGGATATATGGGGACAGGGGCTATAACCTGTCTGGTCTTCGGATATATGGGGACAGGGGCTATAACCTGTCTGGTCCTTGGATATATAGGGACAGGGGCTATAACCTGTCTGGTCCTTGGATATATAGGGACAGGGGCTATAACCTATCTGGCCCTTGGATATATGGGGACAGGGGCTATAACCTGTCTGGTCCTTGGATATAGGGGGACAGGGGCTATAACCTATCTGGTCCTTGGATATATGGGGACAGGGGCTATAACCTGTCTGGTCTTCGGATATATGGGGACAGGGGCTATAACCTGTCTGGTCTTCGGATTTATGGGGACAGGGGCTATAACCTGTCTGGTCCTTGGATATATGGGGACAGGGGCTATAACCTGTCTGGTCTTCGGATATATGGGGACAGGGGCTATAACCTATCTGGCCCTTGGATATAGGGGGACAGGGGCTATAACCTGTCTGGTCCTTGGATATATGGGGACAGGGGCTATAACCTGTCTGGTCCTTGGATATATGGGGACAGGGGCTATAACCTGTCTGGTCCTTGGATATAGGGGGACAGGGGCTATAACCTGTCTGGTCCTTGGATATAGGGGGACAGGGGCTATAACCTGTCTGGTCCTTGAATATATGGGGACAGGGGCTATAACCTGTCTGGTCCTTGGATATATGGGGACAGGGGCTATAACCTGTCTGGTCCTTGGATATATTAGGGACAAATGCAATAATCTGTCACATATTACCATGGTCCTGGAATAGGTAGAGACAAGGGCTATAACCTGCCTGGTGTTGGAATATGTGGGGGCAGGGACCATAATCTCACAGATGGCCTTGGTTCTATATACATGAATTCAAGGCTTATAAACCTTTACATCCGGAAATTTGCACAAATGCTGCTCTTGGGATATGGAATCATAGAGCTCGTTCTCATCAGATATCTTTGCAAAAAGTTCATTTTATGTCCAAATATCCTAGGTAGCCTGGGATATATGGGTTTGGATGATTCTTTCTGTTTTCGAATCCACCCAGAAGATCATCACAATATAATAGGTATTGTAGTATATAGAGTTTTTGTATGTTAGGCTCGAAAGGAAATATACATATACTATTCCTATAAGTATGCTAGCAGTTTGGCACTAAGTACATATATCGCTCTGCCAAATAAAGCTAGTTCAGTATCTGGAAGTAACCATCACTTAGATAGGCCAGGGAGCTATAGAACCAAGCGTCTTTGAGTTGTTGTACGCACCTCCTGTCCTGGTGGGTATCAAATCTAATAGATTTATAAAATACAGTGGAGATATTACAAATGACCTGGATTTATCCTACCTAAAAGTCATTTATTCTCAAACTGAGATTTCAACAATAACGTCAACTCGTTAAAAATATATATTATGAAAGGGAGAAATGACGTACGTATATAAATAAACCCGTAGGTACAATTCAAATTACTTCGAAAATCATCTTCTATTAATAATATTTATGAAGATTTTGAAGAAGAAAAAGTCCCTCGAATTACCTATTGATAAATTTATATCAATGTATCCTACTTTTCAAAACTTTAATTCTTTTGTAACGCCTTTTAAAGTGAAATGAGCACGGTGGCTTCACTACTCCGTATAAGTATTTAAGGCGGAAGACCTGTGGGGGGAGATACTTAGTAGTTTGTCACAGGAGAATCAGCCTCCCACTTGTAGGACAAACAAATATTTATACTTCAAATTAAAGATACTTCGGCTAGTAAAACTTTTTATTGTCTCGACGTTTCGACAAAATTCTTTTGTCCTCGTCAGGAGCGAACCAAAATGTAAAACATTTGGCAAAGCATTTACTGGCCGAAGTATCTTTAATATGAAGAACTATGAATTTCGGCCAGGCAGCCTCTATCTTTACAAAACAAATCTCTATGATGTAGAAGTGAAGACAGTAAAGAATTATCTGAGAACTCGACCGTGGATATCTCCAGGTACAACGATCTTGGCAGGTATCGATTCTACATTTTGGAAACTCCCATTTATGAATGAAGTTTCTGGATTATTTTTATTTTCAGATCACTAATAAATTTTCCAATTTGTGTCTGTGGGATTAAGTTCTATTTTAGCAATTCAATATCTCTATTATGCACATGCTAGCTTTTGGTGTAATATTATAATGGTTCTTATCTCTCTTTCATTCTCTCTCTCCCCTCGAAGTGAAACGGAGCAAAGTTTTAGATCCGTCCCTATCTGGTCTATGATTATAATCAAACTCGGCGTAGACTTCCTGCTGGCTCGGCAACCCTGGAGCTCTGACGTCACTACCTGTGGATGTAACCCAGGCGAGGCCGCGTGGCCACGAGACTTATTCTTTTCTCTTTTCTCCATGTTTACTTTTAATCTATATCTAATCCCTTTACCTTGTAGTTAATTAAAGTATAATTAACGTTGAGCGCTGTGTGTAATCAATTGGAATACAACAAAGATTATGAGACTGAAGACGCGCAAGGCTTAAAACGTGAAATTGAAGAAGCGCAAGACCTAAAACGTCATACTGAAGAAGCGCAAGGCCTAAAACGTGAGTAAACAAATTTCCTTTGATTACTTGGAACATCCTTTTTTCTACTTACCAAATATTTTGTAAAATGGCAAACACAACGATTACAAAACTAAATGGTGCTAATTACTCCAGCTGGAGCTTCCAGATGAAACTCGTTCTAATCGAAAACGATTTGTGGAGTTTGATCAATCCAGGAGAGGCTAAGCCTGACCCTAGTGACCTTGTTGCAACAAAACTTTTTTTGTCGCGGGAGGGTAAGGCGTTTGCAAAAATTTGCCTCGGGATTAATGATGAACAACAATTGCATGTTCAACATTTGAATACTCCGAAAGAGGTCTGGGAGGAACTGGAAAAATTATACGCACCAAAGGATAGTAGATATCGAGCCGTACAACTAAGAAGGCAGTTATATGGCGAAAGGTTGACTCAGCACAGCAATATGGAAGGGTATATGGGGAAGATAAACTACATTGTAAACGAACTGGCCCAAATTGGCGACAAAATTGATGATGGCGATTTGGCTATGGTTCTTTTGGGTGGATTACCAGAGGATTGGGACATCGTTGTCTCAACCATATGTAACTTGCCTGATTCAGACTTCACGACCGCCACAGTTAAAAGACGGCTGTTGGCAGAAGCAGAAAGGCGTTCGTCAAATCTACCAAAAGATGTGGGTGCCATGGTCGTTAATGCCTCTTCGAAGCCCATTGAAACAGAAAAACAATTTAAAGCAAAGGTTGTTTGTTTCAAATGTGGAGGTAAAGGCCATTATGCAAGGGAATGCAGGAAGAAAGGAAAGAATGAACAAAGACCAAAGAGGTTTGACCAAAACAAAGGCGTAAATATGTCGGCAATGTGCAACACTTTGTTTGGAGCTACCGCCGAGACCTGGATCATAGATTCTGGAGCGACGCACCATATGACTCCCAAGAGAGATTACTTCACATGTCTGAAAGAGTGCACAAGCAATATGAGTTCCATCACTATTGCGAATGGCTCTTCTATAGAAGCATGTGGTATCGGTACTGTCAGTGCCAATATTGTTGGACACAAGGGAGATGCCAGGAATATGGTTGCCCAGAACACCTTGTATGTTCCAGATATGCGTCACAGTGTTCTGTCTGTACGCCAAATGATAGAAAACGGCAGAAAGGTTGTCTTCAACAGGAGTGGTTGCCACATTATGGACATGAAAGGTAAACTCTTGATAGAGGGAAAGAAGTTGGGTAGACTTTACTACGTCCAGACTACTCCATCCTCTCCGATAGATCAGAATGATCGTGTTTCTCTTGCATCTGAATGCAAGGAAGAGCTTACACTGGAACTTTGGCACAAAAGGCTGATGCATGTAAATGCATATACGATAGCAAAGATGGCCAAGAACCAAAGTGTAAGAGGACTTAATTGCAGCCCGGCAAAGCCAGAAAAGTGCGAAGACTGCTTGATCGGCAAGTCTTACCGTCTGCCATTCCTTCAACACTCACACAAGGAGGAAAAAGAAATCATGCCGTTGGACTTGGTGCATGCGGATTTGATGGGTCCACTCGACGTATTGAGCTGGGGAGGAGCCAAGTACGTCTTAACCATCATTGATGAATCTACGAGATATACAAGTGTATTTTTCCTGAAAAACAAAGGCGAAACCCTGGGAAAAGTCAAAGAGTGGATTCAAGAATCTGAGAAACAAACCAGCCGGAAACTAAAACGAATACGTACGGATAATGGCTTGGAATTTTGTTCCAAAGAATGGGACACTTTCTGTACGAGCGTCGGAATAGTTCATGAACACACTATGACGTATACACCTCAACAGAATGGTGTGGCAGAAAGAATGAATAGGACACTCCTAGATCTTGTCAGGAGCACTATATCTGGAAGTGGTCTGCCAAAGGCTTCCTGGGCGGAGCTGACTTACACCGCAGCCTATGTCAGAAACAGAGTTCTCAACAATCACAATGGTGAAAGTACGCCATATGAACTGTGGACAGGGAACAAGCCTAGTCTTAAACACCTAAGAGCTATTGGCTGTCAAGTATTTGTCCATATTCCAAGACAAGTCCGTAAATCCAAACTCGAAAGAAGAGCTGTCAAAGGTAACCTTGTTGGATATGCACTCAGAGGACGTGGCTACAGAGTGTGGATTCCTGAGATGAAGAAAGTGGTGGAATCTCGGGACTGTGTCTTCAAAGAGAGTGTTGTATCGAGGAACGACAGCAACCGGGAGGAGCTTCCATCAGTTGAACACTACAGCTATGGGACTCAACGGGAGATTGTAGAGTATCCAGTGTCTTTATTAGATCAAGAAGACGTGACACCTACAGAAGAGGACAGCCATAATGAAGATACTGTGAAGCCTTCTCCTACTCGATCTCATCCAATGATCCTAAGGAACCAGAGAAATGCTCAGAACTCAATTGAACTCCTCAGTACTGAAGCAAATAAGGGGAGAAACCTACACGAACTTCATCGTTCGAGACTCTTAAGCGGCGAAGTGATCCATGAATAGGAGGTCACTTCGAGGGAGGAGATTGCTGGCTCGGCAACCCTGGAGCTCTGACGTCACTACCTGTGGATGTAACCCAGGCGAGGCCGCGTGGCCACGAGACTTATTCTTTTCTCTTTTCTCCATGTTTACTTTTAATCTATATCTAATCCCTTTACCTTGTAGTTAATTAAAGTATAATTAACGTTGAGCGCTGTGTGTAATCAATTGGAATACAACACTTCCGAACGATGATCTGGAGCATTGTCATGGTTTAAAAGCCATGTGTAAAGTCTTGAGTTTGGACGTAACATTTTGATATCTTGAACAACTTTAGGAAGGCATTCCTCAGTGTAACACTTGACAGTGACTGTCTTTTGATTTTCCAGTACCGCACGACTCACAATTCCTCTGGCAGTAAAGAAGACAGCTAACATTTTCTTATTAATAGATCTGGATTCTCGTACAGACACAGGCGTGCTTTCACCTTCAAAGATTCATACTTTGTTCTGTGCTTTAGTAGGCACATCAAAATAAAGCTAAGTTTCATCACCTGTTATAATGCTATTGCCATAACGAGATGATCCATTGTCAAACTGTTTGAGCATCTCTCGGCACCATGAAACACGTCGAGTCATCTGCTCATCAGTTAAGAAACAGGGAACCCATAGGGAATAAACTTCACTCACTTTTAGATAGTCGTGCGGAATGGAATGAACTGATGATGCAGGAATGTCTAAAAACTCCCCTCTATCTGACAATAAGTTATATGTCAATCAGTCTCCAATAATTTCTTGACAGCAGCGATGTTTTTCTCATTAACTGACCAAGCTGGACATCCTGACCTTGGAGCGTCTCTTATACCATATTTTCCTCGCTGAAACTCACGATACCACCTCAATATGGTAGTACGATGTGGACAATCATTTCTCAGTACAGGAATCATTTCTTGCAAGCATTCTTCAATGCCCAAACCGCGTTCAAAGTTATATCGAAAAATGGCTCGGTATTCAATTTTTTGCCAGGTAGACATTTTTAATATATCAATATTCCACAGTTCAAATAATACAAACATCTAGCAAATAAAATTTTGACTGCAGCTCAAATATTCAGGGCTCAACTACAGGGTTCGAACTCGTGCCCATGTGAGCGCACGGGTTGGAGCTAATTGAAAAAACTTTCCTAGTGCCCTTTGTACGAGTACATTTCGTATATTATATTATCGTATAAATATATCCCGTATATTTCTGAACCTTCTACCAGAGAGTAGACGAGATTTAGAACCAGGTTATATCAAACCAAGGAGTTACACGTGAAGTAAATTTTCTCCAAATTTCTACTACGTCCTCTTAATTTAACTATATCAACGCAATGTGCTAATTTCCTAAGATAAAAAGCCTTTCTTTTATGTGTTATATAAAAATAAATTGATATATGTAAGAATTTATTGAAGAATGAGAGAATGTAATAAAGAGAATCAGCGAAAAAAGGAAAATTTAAGCAAATTAGAATGTTAAAGGCAGGCTTAGAAGTAGAAAACCTATGTTGACATCAAGGAAATTTAAAACATAAAGTATCGGTTGGCTAGCGACTCAAAATAAACGAACCTAGAATATTGACTTAGGTCTATAAAGGTGAATCAAGATCCTTTTGAGGAAGCAGTTCCTGCAGGAACAGGATTAGCGGGAAGTTGGTGTGTCATCATCAGCTTTGCCAGAAGGGGAAGTGGGTGTCATTTCCACCAGTTCTACGTCTCATGACGTAGAAGAATAGACCTCCGTCCATCCGCTTGTCAGCTACAGTGGCACATATCGGACCGCAGCACCTTCTTGCATGATTTGACCCTTGACTGCACTATAATGATGGACGTCATCACATTGAAAAAAAAAATGTTTTAATTAAAGTAAAATCAACTAGACAATTGAGACAAAATAATTTTATTGGCATCTTGTTAATACATGCAAAATTACACAGTCTTCACTCTTTTAAAAATATATTTATATATATCGTTTTGAAAATAGAGCAATCCATACTTAATTCATTAGATAATAAACGGCATATTTTTGGCAAAATAAATATTTTTTAAATCCAATATATGCAGTTTATTATCTAATTTATATATATATAATTCTATAATTTTAAAAATATATATTTTATTTTCAATCATTGATAATTCTACTTGTTTTTGACCATTGTTTTTTTTAATAAGACGACTTTTAATACTTGTTGTAAATATGTAGTTATCTAACCTATTTTTGAAATTCACTAATATAGAATTCATTCCATAAATTCTATTTATCTGTGAAAATGTCTTATTGTAATTTTCTTCAAGTAATTTAAAATAAAACTACTTGATAGTAAATAGTTATTCTTCTGCTTTTCTTTCAAAATGACACGAATACAAACGATACCATTAAGTACTCACGTACACAAAAATAACCAGCAAATAATTTCTATCTCAAAATAATATTTATTGTAACATATATATACATGATATTATGTACAATGAATATTGCGCCTCTGCCACCGCTGCAGATTTTGGTGGAGAATCGCCAGCGTGTTTTCAGCGACACCACGTATTTCGTGATCTACGAAGAATACGTAGATCGCGTACTTCACCGCTGAGGAGATGGTGATGGCGTGGTCCTTTAGATTAATTGGAAAGATCCAGGACTGCAGGTCCGGCCGATGAAGGAGAACATCTCTCGGAAGACAGGGTAAACGGCTCTGCAGGACCAGTAGCGGTGGTATAATCAATTAGATGGGGGTCAATTTTATTTAAATATTAAAAAAGATAGAGAAAAGTATTGATATGGACATCGTGAAGGTTATAAATTATAGTGAATATTAAGTACATCAAACTGAAAATAATAACATTAATTACATTTTGACATTCGTGTCATACACAAATTGAGTAAATGGTTATAAAAATAGGATGCATATTATGAAATACATTTGAAATTTACAATTTCGGCAATCTATTTCTCTCTGGCGATTATAAAAACAATAAAATAATAACTGTTTGTGTCTAATAATAATAATTTTAAAAGTTTTATAGATAGATGTCTTCCCACAAATCGAAATTTTATGACTACCATAATTACGCTGTGTACGCCCCACATTGAAATTCACAGCGGGGGATAACTCGATTTATTTAATTCCATCGAGATATATTTCCTCGGCCTCTGCCCTGAATATATTTATTGCCTCCAGCTCTCTCTCTCTCTGTGTGAGAGAGGAAACAGCCCACAGCACCTCTAAAACTACCCCCAAAACTATAATACGCCCTGCTAATTAAATATAAACAAATATCGAAAAATATATTTTTTTCAAATTGCAAGCTTCTCTACTACTGACAAATCTTATCTGCTTAAGATTGAAAATGCTTCAAAAGTTGAAGTGATACCTCTCCTTTGGGATAATGGCAAAAATGTTTTGAAAAATAATCGCTACCCATTAGTCAGTATAAGAAAGATTCAGGTTTGAATAATGGTGTTTTGAAATTTACCTAGTATTATCATTTTATTGCTAACTTTTTTCCAAATTATAAAAAACAAATTTTACATATAAATTAAGCAAAGTTTATTAGTTGACTACTTATAAATTTAATTGCCATCTATCGATAAAATCTGTATCAATGAATTTTTCGGCAATATGTTTCTTTTCAATTCTACAGATCTTACTGCACTGACAAAAGTTATAGAATGAGAGGGTTTGGCTTATCAGTGGTAACCCTCTCAGTGGTTTCGCCAAATTAATCTTCAGACCGCTCTACTATTGTATATATTGCCACGTGGAAAATTAGGAAAGACAAACTTCATTAATGACACAGCAATTTATTTAAGGCAAGAAATGAATGATAAAATATATCATAAGAAATGAGGAAAGTTTACAGAGTAGCTAAATAGTTAAATACATTGGCCAACCACGTACTTGATTTATAAAAAAAAAATGGGTTGGACAATAATCAAGAAACAGGTTAAATCAACGTTTAATGCACTAGGATAGAACAACAAGCGAAGAGGAAGTGGATTAAAAGTGTCATTTTGTTTCAGGATATAGCTCGTCCCCATTCTGCGTCGATTGCAAACAAATTTGTCCCCAACTTTCAGGAGGGAGTAATGGAGCATCCACCATACAGTCCAGACTCTGTGACCTGTTTGTACCGTTGAAGAAGGCTTAAGGAAGCGCTTTTCAAGTCGAATTCTGAGTGTGTGAAATTGTTGGTTTTTATTATGAGAAGCTCTTTAAAAACAACAAAAAATATATATTATAAGTTCAATAAAAAAAGTATCAAAAACCTAACTCCGCCTTTGCCGGTCCCAAGCCCGGATGAAAAAGGAGGAGGGGGAGCAGTAACAAGCTCGGTAAAAAACCTGGGCTCAGCTGGCCCGGCTGATAATACCCTGTAAGGGCTCCAAATCCAGGGATACTGGATGAGCAGTGTCTGTACTCCATGTTAGGAGCGGCTACACATGGTGTCTGTTCCTCATGTCAGAGGAGGCCATTTCTTTTGGAGCTAAGTTGGCCTGCCACTGAGTAGTGCTTCATTCTTAATGACAAAGGCAGAAGCATTCTACTTCACCCAATCATGATTATTGTCTTGAAGATAAGAAATAATAATAAGAAGACGATTAAACATAATGATAATTTTCATTTTATTTATGGGCTTAAAAATTGAATATTCCGTATATATTGGCGACTAAAATATCTTGTGTATGTAGATAGTGTGATAAATATAATTCTATCTTGAGAATCTTCATATTCTTAATTAAACTTCTTTTCAGCCATTAGATGCATTTTTATTTTACCAAATCAGAAGTAAATCAAAATTACCTTAGAAAATAGTTACCAAACAAAGCTAAATCAACCATAAAACAAAATAAATAATAAAAACAAATATAAAAGTTGAAACAAAGTTTTTTTTTTCAGATAGGACACTCATTAAATATCTACAAACCTTGGTGCTAAGTACTCCTGGTCAATTTGTCAATTCACTTGCGAACGACAATAAATACGACTTTAAAATGACAAAGTCCCGGCTAGATATCTCGAGGGGCTGTAAAATACGTATGCCATCAGTTTTTCCTCAAGTCCAAATAAAAATCTTATCTAAAGAAGGGGAAAACTTTTAGAGTAAATGGAGGGCTTTTAATAGTGGATGTAATGGGAGGAGTTGGTGACAATTTTACAAAGTTTTAGTGTTTAAATTGGAAAAGAAATAAAAGGCCAACGCTGGAGAACTAAGCTGAGAAAGTGATGAGGGGACAAAAAAGCTCTTTTCCCGATTGAAAATCTGTTGGGTTTATCGAAGCGACGGGTCGATGGAAGTAGTTGGGCTTGGGGGAATTTAAATGGAGAATTATGATTCTCTTCGTCTCTGGCCTCAAATCCCTTCCTCGATTAGCTGATGAAACTCTGAAGAATCCAAGTTTCCATTCCATCGTGAAACGCCAATCGGAGCATCTTTATGTAAGCTTACAATACAATGAGGGAATCATTTTCACGAGAACAAGAAAACAATTCACTTTTTCTTTATTTTTAAAATTGAAAGCCTAAGTTGCCTCAGTCCACTTAAATCAATTGTTTAAACTGAAGAACAGAAGCATGCTCTCTCTCTGAAAGATCTCCAGTAAGTAACATAAGCAACGGATAATATCAGGACGTTAGATGCATTTGTAGAATTAACGCAGAAAACTGATTCTAAGATCTTTTATATAGACGAAAGAAAAGTTGCATATGTTATGTAATTAAAGTAAGTAAGAAGGACGTAACCAATTTAACTTTACATATTATTTATTATTAATAGCAATTATACAAAACAAATCTTGGTATATATGTCTACATGAAAACAACAAAACAATAATTCCTTTTCAAACACGAGCTCATCTATAGCCATTGTTACTCTGTGTAATATTCCAACAGTATAAATAGAATGTAACGACTTACCTCAATTTCCTTATGTTTCCAGCATCTCACATAAACTTATTCATATTTCTATTCTTCTGTAGATATTTAATATCATTTTTATAAATTCGAATTATTTTTCTCTCGAATAATGTAAAATTATTTATAAGATGTTTTAAATTTTTAGATGAGATTATTTGAACTCAGTCAACATTTCTATTTGTTGACCCTTTTCTTGATTAATCATTTCTGGGATAATTAAAAATCAACGAGAATAGTTGATATTTATTCCGATAGATGGCGCAAGTCATCAGCAACTTTCAGTTTGCACGATAAGGAGATGCCTTTTTAATAATTCCTATTTGTGTTTATAAATTGGATTCGAATTAGGTGAATATGGCCATATTCTTACATATAAAATGTCTTAAAGAGTATGCGAGAGGTTTTTCGAAGTTTTTGAATGAGTCGGAGAGAGATTTATAGAGCTGGTTGTACTTGTTTTTCTACTTCGACTTACCGCCTCGAATCCCCGCCGTTCTTGTGTGTTTAGAGATCTAATAAAGTAATATATATATATAAGTATTCATATATTATTTGTGTTCAACATATTGTTTTTATTATAAAATAAATGAAGCTTCCAGGATTAAGTTTCTTGTGCAAATTTTTATTTTCAAGCTTTCAGACTTGTCATATCCATAGTAAATACCAAAGACCTTTAATAGAATCTATGGTAACCAAACAGCAAAAAAGGCATAAACAGATGCATTGAAATATCAGAAACATAGGAAACAATATGGACAAATACTATCCCATAGATGTAGGCACTCTTCTATATATAACACAATATTGTTTTTGTTGGATCAGTGGTTCAATCAGATGCAGAAAAGATTGAAATATATAAGTTTTAATATATCACGACATAGCAAGCTGCCAGAACAAGGGAAGACATAAACAGGAAGTGAAAAGCGCAGCGCCTCTAGTGGTGGTGGTTGGAAGCTCCTCAATGCCACGTCGTCCTGTGACGTAGGCGCGCTGGAAGCTACTGTGTATTTGAAGGAAGCACACAGTTCAGCAGTTTTTATCCTTGTGAATCACACTTTTAGTGATTTTTGTTATTTTTCTACGTGGACATAGTAAGGCTGATATATGTTATGTCTCGTAGACAGTAACCTTTGTCATTAGCAAGCTCACCAGAAGGTACGTGTATATTTGTTAATAATATAATCCCTTCGTAAAATTATAAATAAAGACAATTCCCTGAAGGAAGAGTATATTTTTATCACGACAATACAAACTTTCGGGCGTAACAACACTTCAACATGCATAACTACAACACACATTTTTTTGTTAAATTCAGTATCGTAGGTATACCTGTCGAGAGGCTTTTACGCCTAAAAGCTTGTGTTTTCTTGATAAAATATATAAAGTAAAAATAAATTTTAAAAATATATTTATTTTTAAATGCACTAAAAAGGAAAAAAAAATTATCTTTTGTCATTGACAATTAAAATAATTTTATTGACATCTTGTCAATACATGCAAAGTGCACAGTCTGCACTATTTTAAAAAAGACAATTATATATATATATATATATATATACATTATACTATGTACAATGAATATGGCGCCTCTGCCACCGCTGCAGAATTTGGTGGAGAATCGCCAGTGGGTCTCCAGCGACAACACGTATTTCGCGATCTACGAATAATTGTCATTGAGCGATTAGATGTATCTGAGTTAGCGGGGGACAATCATCATGAATTTCGAACCTTATGTGATTTAATATGTAGCAATGATGATGATTTTACAAGTGTTTGCTATATTTTCACCTCTTCTCTAAATATGATCGTCCTTCGCCGCTTTTATTTTCACTCAGATACATCTAATTGCTCAATGACAGAAGAAAAAATATTTTATTTTTTCCTTTCTAGTGCATTTAAATAGAAACTTTTTTATAAATGTATTTTTACTTTATAATTTTTATTTATTTCAACACAGTAGGTGTCTCGAGTCCTGGAATTCGTTGCCACAATGACAGCTAGAGTCCTCAAACGCTCCAATATTTGACAAAAAAACCCTTAAAATTTCCATGGTTCGTTGTAAACTGGGTATTATAAAAATTGGAACTGAAAAATGTTGGAATTCCAAACGGGAAAAAGCTTTGTAATGTTTCATTTGTTCTTAGAAAAATTTCATCCATTTTTGCACTTAAAAATGATCTAATTATACTTGGAAAATGTGGTCCATAAGCATTTTGATCCTCTTTCGAAAGATGAGCCAAATCACATTTAGTTAATTTTTAGTTATGAACTAACTAGAACATTTAATACGGTCCTCTTGATAAAGGATTCTAAACAAAGAACGATATATAGTCAGATGGTTTATAGGGAGAGATTCCTGGCCATTAAAAAATATAGGGCACACTGATTTGACGAAAACCTGATGTTTTAGATATTCCTAGAAAATACGCTCGATAAGTATGGAGTGGTTGTTGTTTGGCGGTGGATTAGTAGAGAGAAGGCACTCAGTCTCATGGCCATGGAAGATGGCAAAGAGAACATCGCTGTGGCTTTATGATAAGATATATTCAGTAAAAGTTGATCTCATGAAATAAATAGAATTTGAGAAGAAATTTAAAAGTTTTCTGACACCGCAGTTAGGATGGGAAGCTAGAAAATTAAAAGTACATTGTCTACTTCTTGCTTATCCCTAGTACACGTGGTACAGGCCATGATAATCATGGTGGGTAGAAGTTGGCGACTACTTTTACTGTAAGTACACCACATGTCTATGCATGTGAAAAGCAGTTCGACTTTGCATTTACAAACGTGCCAGAGCCCCGTTTGGTTATTTGCACTCGCTGATGGAGTTGGACTTTTGCAAGAATCAGGGAAAATTGGA
>CP092881.1:65741078-65890959 GCA_030710605.1 Cordylochernes scorpioides | reverse complement strand
GGTGTTAGAAAGACGAGAGACAAAAGACTATATACAAAGACGTTGACTGAAGCGCCACCGTGACTGTTGATTGGTTGATCATTCCTTTAATCATCTATGGATATTTTGATCGTTATTCCAACAATCCTGATAAAATGAATTAAGATCATCTACGATTTCTAATATATTAAATATACATAGTTTCATTTACCATCGCTGTCTGGCTATTTATTGAACAAATTTATAGAATGTTTTCCCATGGAACTGTGGGAGCCAAGAGACTTCCTTCCAGCCTGCTGGGATGACGGACCACCCAGTCGGCAAACATACAAGCGGGGCTTGGAAATAGTACAGATGGCCACCGCTGCGTGGCGCGGCAGATCGGCGGAAGTCAATGAGAACCCAATAGACATTCTAGGGTGTTGTCCATTTATCTTCCTCTAAAAATGTAGCTAATAGGTAATACCAATAAAACACTAACTTTGAAATACTTTCTGGGCTATCGCTGGGCTAATAAATCGACACACCACAGAACTTCAAATCAATAGGATACAAAATCAATACTATTATCGTGCAAAAACTACAATGACTTTGAACTATGAAGTTCTGACCTTTTTATTTGAACTGAATAATCAAATTTCAAAAATATCTTAATATATCGTTTCATTTTGACAAACTATTATCTTTCAAGGAATGATTCATTTATTTAAAACCAGTCTAAAATTCCCTTTCATGAACATCTTCAAGTAGAACACAACTCCACCTTTGCCGGTCCCAAGCCCGGATAAAAAAGGAGGAGAGGGAGCAGTAACAAGCTCACTAAAAAACCTGGGCTCAGCTGGCTCGGCTGATAGTACCCAGTAAGGGCTCCTAATCCAGGGATACAGGATGAGCAGTGTTTGTATTCCATGTTAGGAGTGGCTGTACATGGCGTCTGTTCCTCATGTCAGAGGCGGCCATTTATTTTGGAGCTAAGTCGGCCTGCCACTGAGTAGTGCTCCCAGTCTTAATGACAAAGGCAGACGCATCTACTTCACCCAGTCATGATCTCGAGCTTTACAAGCTTGATACCATAATACGATTGAGTGGAGATAAGAAAGAAGAAGTAGAACACGACAAATATTATATGCAATTAGGAAACTCTTGTATTATATACACTGGTGTCCAAAATTAAGGTAACAAACACAATGTTAGTTTTCTAAAAATAATATAGAAATGTTTTGAACGGAAATTTGTAGGTAGATAGACAAAACTATAACAAATAAAGTTGTCAAAATAAATTCATTGTTGAAATATTTTTTCAGAGAGTTATGCAAATTTATGTTAATTATAGCAAAGTCGGGTAGATGTCGACCAATATTTGATGACCTAATAAGGTGTGTGGTGTCTCTAACAGCTGAACAGCTGTCACAACGATATTTCATGCTGTTTATTAGGAAATTAAAGAGCTCTCAGGGCAACAAATCCTACTTTTCAACCAAACTATTCTTCAGTTCTTGGGTGGTCCTGGGTGGGGGTGAACGAGATCCAATTCGTCTCCCCAAGCCTTCTCAATCATGTTCAATAGAATTGAAGGCTGGTGATTTGGCAGGCCACTCCATCTTTTGAATACCCTCACTTTCAAGATTTCGTCTACCATCGAGGCTCTATGAGGACGAGAATTATCATCCATAGAGATGAACGAGGGTCCGACCCCACCCCTAAATAGAGCTCCAGTATCTCGTCTCTGAACCGCTGAGAAGTCAGGGTGTCGCCATCAAACACATGTAGTGGCGTGCGTGCGTCTAACAGGATACCACCCCAGACCATGACACCTTGGCTACAGTAGCTGTCCTTTCCTCTTGATAATTGAAGGATGGTTTCGAGTCCCGGTTTCTCTCAAGATCAGTACACGTCTAGAATCCGTGTTAAGACTAAACCTTGACTCATCACTAAAAAGAACAAGAGCCCACTGATTTTGGGTCCAAGACTGATGTTGTCTGCACTAATTTAGACGAGCCCTTTTTTGGATGGCAGTGAGAGGGATACAAACCTTCGGCCACCTTGCTTACATCCCTCTCTCGCTGAGTCTTCTGTAAACTGTTTGCCTTGATATCATGGTGTCTGTGGCCGAAGGATTTCAATTGTTAGCTGTCAGGCTGTCATGGTTTTGTTACGTTTGGCCCATTACTTCAGATAACGTTTTTCTGACGAGGTTGTGATTCTCGGTCGACCTTGTCCTTCTCTTCTGGAGATGTCTCTTGTTTCTTAAAATTGTTTCCATAGATTAGAAACCACTTTTCTTTACATTTCGAGCCATCTTGCAACTTCTGCTTGGGACTAGCCTGCCGCTATTCTACCAATGGCCCTCCACTTCAATGACTCTTCTAAACATCTATGACGTTCCATGGATAGATAAAACGGAAGAAATGTTGTTTAAATAAAATTGTAAAGCTGGATTAAAAAGGCACGCAAAATGAACGCTTTAAAGAATTACCCAAAATTGCATATTAAAATTATTTTTATCGGCTAGCTAAACCGTGTGGTGTAATTTGAATATCATATAATGATTTTTATTATTTTTCGTTATTATTATTTTTTTATCAAAGATTTAGTGTTTTTTGCCTTAATTTTGGAAACTAGTGTATATAAGGATATCTTAAAGTGGTGAGTTTTAGAAAGGAATCCTTCTAAAGAGTAGATTGCCAAAGAAAAACCAATATTTTCCCTTGTATCAATATTGAGAAAAAATATCAGGCCTCCAAGGAAAAGTATATTTTCAAAAACATATTTATTCTTAAGATTTCGGGCACGAAGACCTTTCTACAAGAGAAACATACCATGTTTTCTACTGTAGAAACACATAATCGGTGGTAAAACGGTCAGCCAGAGGGAATATCCGCGAACCCTGAATGAGTCATAACCTTGTATACCTAACAAGGCTTCCGTTCTAAAAATAGAACTGTAGTGGTAGTTTTTGATAATTTATAAGTCGATTTGTTTGTGACCCGTGAGACACAGGGCACTGTTTTTTTCATACCTTTTTCTTACATTTCCAGTTTCCACATACTCTTCTAAAATATAGATTTAGTTTTCTACTGTAGAAGGGCGTTCGTGCCCGAAAGCTAGAGAATAAAAGGTTTTTGAAATGATACTTTTCCCTGGGAGACCTGATATTTCTACTCAAAACCGATATATTATAATAGGATATTATCAAAAATTTAAATTAATGAAGAACTCTCTTATTACTTGCTTAATTTTACAGCCCTTGATGCTGAGAGGAAGGCCCTATATCAACAAATTAAATGTACCAACATTTCACCCTACGTATTGCTTTCAAAAATATCAGCAAACAAATCTAAAGGCAACAGCTTACTATACATTTTTAGATCATCATTATGTAAGGACCAGTCAACAAGTGAATGACTTTGAGACGAAGAGTAAAGCCAGTTCAATTTCTATGTAAATAACACAAGATGATTATTACCATACCCAATTGGGAGAATCTGTATGGGGCAAGTCCCTAATAAAGGCTTTTGTGTGTGTGATATTATCAAAAATTTGAATTAAGTTAAAAATATCAAACTTCGACATTCAAAGTTATTGTATTTTGTATAAATATAAAGACTATTCTTTTCAAAAAGCCTCGTTCATAATTCTACATTTTCTTTTTTACAGAATAAGTTTTATTTTCAGTTCGCGCGGTACCAAACACGATGTTTCAATGTTGTTCGAGACATATAGCTACAGGTCATTTTTAGTCGTTTGATGTTTATTTTATAACATTCTCAAATGTGCTGTAACAATGATATCAGTGTGTTCAATACCGTGTGTTAACAACATCAGGCATTTCATTTCCTTGAGTTCTGTCCACTAGTATAAATATTTGAAATGAAGGCGATAAAAACGTGGTGATTTTTAACCGAAAAATCGACCTCCCACCCCAATACTCCGTGTTTTACCTTGCAAATCCCCCAGCTGAACTATTTACCTACTGTATTGGGCTATCTTTCATATCCATAGTTTTAAAATATTTCCAAGTTGTAACCTGAAGAAGGGCATTCTTGCCTGAAAGCTTGTGTTTTTACCATTAAAAGAAAATCACCACGTTTTTATCGCCTTCCTTTCAAATATTATTGCGTGGCTACGTCATGTCTGATCCTAACTTCGAGTATAAATATGTTTTCGAAGATTATTTTTCCTTTGTTTGTAACGCACGCGCATGTTTTAAAATTGTAGCAAAGTATTTATTATTTTATCTACATAGTGGAAATATCTTTACGGGGATGCTAACCAGAATGGATGATTTTTGAGCCCCGATGGACGCCTAAAGCGGAATATATACAAAGCACTATATACATTACACTGCTGGAGGTGCCTGGGGATGGGTAGCCAGGGGATCATCGCCGGGTGAGGCCAGGAGAGCCGGGATGTAGAGGAAGGGGGCAGGGTGGTGATCCGCGGAGATCAGGGGGAGGCAAAGACGGGTCCAATAGTATAAGTATTGAGCCCAAGGGTGTGATATCGTGGAGAGCAGACAGACCGCAGTGTTCCAGGTTACAGTTCCCCAATCACACGACAAGAATGGCCATAGAAAGGAAGTTCTTGGACGACCTTCATTCCAACGGATGGTTGGGGAAAGCGAGATATGATATTGCAGCAAAGTATTTATTATTTTATTAACAGAGTATCATTTTTTATGTTGCTACTCTGTAAACTTTCGTCATTGCTTATCTTTTGTTTATCATTCATAGTTTTTTATTGCATTAAATATATTGCTGTGTCATTCTGAAGTTTGTCTTTCCTAATTTTCTACTTGGCAATATGTATATTATTATAAACAAGAAATTTATTCTCTACTTAATTATATACGTGTCCCATGGAAAATCCCCACGCTTTCGGACATTGTATGGTTGATAAAATATTTATAAAGTTGATATAAGCTCTGTAAATTCGGCCTAATTAGCATTACGTAATTAAAATATCATTACATTTCCCTTTAAAATAGTTAACAAAGAGCTTATTGTAAGTTATATAATCTTGATTCAACCACAGAGCTTACTTTATTACCCCATAGTTGCGTAATGAGATTGAAACTGATTTATGTCAAAGTCCATATAAGATTATATAAGATTAAATACAGAATAAATATAAATAAATAAGAATATATGATGATAAAGATTTGAATAAATAGATATAAATATATAAAACAATTGATAAATATACATATATATAAATATATATACAAGTCGTCATATTAGCGCACTGAGTTAATACGGTATTCAGACTTCAATAACACTGGTCAACAAGATTTTTGCACAAGAGAACCTGATTATGTTTCTAGTGTAACTTTTCATGCTGAACTCAAAAATCTAATCAGAAATTTCCCATCACCTATGGTTTTTGCGTGACGGTCTTTTTTTAGTATTGGGATAAATACACTAAAAATTGCAAACAATGTCACGTAGCTGGTTTATCAAAAAATATTTTTCTTTGTCCACAAAGAAATAGCATCTTATCTACATGTCCTGAATCCAAATATACCATTAGTTTTTTTCTATTACACAATATTTCTGAGATACACCTACTTGAATTTGGAAATATTGTTAATATATAGGCATATATGAACGAAACATATTTATTATTGAAAAGCAGTGACAGTGGATTTTCTTCTATACTTTGCTTGTGGTAGATCCCTCTTGAGTGCCCAGCAGTCGTCGGCAAGCATAGCGGGACTCCATTTACCTTGGTACCGCTTCTCCATGCTTGATATAGCTTGATGAAACCTCTCACCATGCTCATCGCTAACTGCGCCAAGATTGTCTGGAAAGAAATCTAGATGTGAATGCAGGAAATGGATCTTGAGGGACATGTTACATCCCAGTGCCTTGTAGGAAAGCAACAGATCATTAACTATGTCTCGGTAATTTTCAACCTTGACACTTCCTAAGAAGTTTTTGCAAACGTTTCTAAAGGAATTCCATGCTGCTGCTTCAACTTCATTCAAACTATTTTGAAAATTTCCATCCTGCTGCAATTCTCGAATCTGAGGTCCAACGAAAATGCCTTCTTTAATCTTCGCTTCACTTATACTAGAAATATTTGTTTTAGGTAGGCAAATCCACTGGCATTTCGATCCATTGCCTTGACAAAGTTCTTCATTAATCCCAGTTTAATATATAGTGGTGGTAAGTAAATATTTTCTGAATCGATCAGGGGTAGATTTGCAATATTTTTATATCCTGGAGTAAAGATTTTACGGTTTGGCCAGATTTTTTTAATGTAATGCCTTTCCCTATCTCTGCTATCCCACTCACACAGAAAACAACAAAATTTTGTATATCCAAGCTGTAATCCACGCAAGAGAGCAACGACATTCAAATCGCTGCATATTTTCCAACCGTATCTTTCATATTCTATCTTTTTCAAAAGCAGTTTCATGTTTTCGTAAGTCTCTTTCATGTTGGATGCATGTATTTATCCCAATACTAAAAAAAAAGATCGTCAGGCAAAAACCATGGGTGATGGGAAATTTCTGATTAGATTTTTGAGTTCATCATGAAAAGTTACACTAGAAACACCATCAGGTTCTCTTGTGCAAAAAAAAAAGTATTTTTTGTAGACCTGTGTAATTAATTTTCTACTCTCTTCCTTTCATTCGAAACAAGCATTTCTAGATAATTATAATTCTGCCTTAGATGGATTAAAATGCCTTACCAAATCTTAAAATATTTTTATGTGATGAACAAATATCATTTGAAACAAAGTTCTTTGGTTTCCCATTTTTATCCTATTAGAACTTAAGAAAGTCCTTTTCTCGAAATGTATGTTATCTTGATAACCCCATCAATTCGGAAAGTTGATTGTAGAGATTGCCATCATCGAAATAATTATTCAACGCTTTTATATTCCTTTTAAGGTGTTGAAAATTTTTGAAAATATCTTTTAAATTGCTCGGAACACGCCATATTTGAAATATAAATTTCAAAATCCCTTAATTCTATTTAGAAGGCCGCATCCATTAATGCATAGATTGTATAGAGAACCAGGCCGCATCTATAACTGCATAAATTGCAGAGAGGCCCAGTCCGCATCTATCACTACATAGATTGTAGAGAGGGCAAGGCCGCGTTCCTCACTGCATAGACTGAAGAGAGAACCAGGCTGCTTGACTTTCATCTTAATAGTAAAAATCGTAAAGCATTAATATGTAGAATTCCAATTTTTTTTAAGAGTTACGTTAAAAATGGAAATTATTTAATTAAAATAACGATTGTTAAATTCTACTGGTAAGGTAACTAATTAAATGAGTTACAAATATCTCGATAAATAGTAGGGAGAATAAAATCATTGTTAATAGGCATGGAGAGAATAAATGGAGCTAATTATGTAAATATTGGGACAATTTACAAGGAATGACTTATTTAAAGAATGAATGGAAGGGGTAAAACAATTTCACTTACAGGTTATGCTGGTTTAGAGAGCAGGTAAGTTCATTGAGATTCGGGAGTGTTCTGTCTGTGACACTGAGCGTACCAGTGTTGTACATCACAGTAGCGGCAGGGATATGGCGTAGTCTTGTCCATGATGATGGAAGGTGTCCTGCTCTGGCACGGTGGTCGTTCTTGGGTAGATCTAGTGCTGGAAGAAGTGTGTGGCAGCTCCATCTCCGTCGTAGGTGAATACTTCTTCGGGATCACGGTTCAAAGGTTGGCGAGGAAGGGGTTGAGGGCTCGAAGAGGAGTGGTTACAGTTGAGTTGGGTTTGGTCGATCATCGTGGCTTGGCTTCTTGTTTCTTCATACTCCGGTATATGAGGGATTCGCTTCCCGGCCAGGTCTTATCCTGTCGACTTTTTCTGTGATATGATCCTGTCGACTTTCGATGTGACACTATAGTGGTAATAATGTGGTGAGGTGAGAAATAATCACACGACGAGTTGTTAGAGCAATCATCCAGGCAGCCAGCCGAGAGAGCGAGTGAGCGAGCCGTTATCAGCTGAACGACTGTTTTTTCCCTGTGTAAACAACCGGGGGGTTAACCAGGATAGTCGCCAGGTGGTGACGCCCCCCTCAGGAATGTGGCCAAAAAATGGTCGTTAGTTAGTTGTCTAAAGTGTCTCGCTTTAGCTGCCCATTTCTCTCTCGTTGACTGTTGGTTTGTTTTATTAAACCTGGAAGAGCATATATTATGACATATATGTAGTATATTTTATTGTGTAATATAATAGAACTGTGTTAGTATATTTCACATATATTCTAATTGGTTAAATTAGAGTCAATAATTCATAAGAACATACCCTCCAAATAAAATGTACACTGCTCCTATTTGCTACCCCCACCATATATTGTATGATAATCTATGTCTTTATAAATATAATCTTCTAATATATCCTTATTTGTATACAAATTCAAAAAGATGACGTCAAAATAAAAACAGCAGAAGAGTGGTCTGGAGACAGTTATGAGGCAGAGTAAAAGGATATAACCGACGTCCAAGAAGGGGCCCCTCCCGGGGTTTTATAGGCGACCGTGCCCGGGGTCAACACAGCAGTGTCAGCTCAGTGTGTGATACAGTATGTCCATCTACGCAGGCCGCTTATGGCTCTCTCCCCATGCTTCGGTGTCAGGCATCCAGTTTTGTGTTATGGCCTCCACCTCTGTCCCGTGGGCTGTCTCCGACCCGCTCGGTGATAACATCTAGCCCTGCCTCTGCTTCTTGCTGTCCGCGTGTGGGAAAACTTCAACACGTCGCCACACAACTCGATTGCTAGTTCATTCACACGTCGGTTTACTCAGGGTTACAACATATATATTAGAAATAAAACCAGAAAAACATGTGCTTTTTAGATCGCAAAGGGCCATCTAGAGGAATATAAATCAACTTAAATATTGAATTAGCCTGTTCCCTGATATTTGGCCATCCCAATTTCTTAAAAAATCAAGAAAAGTTATCCACGAACGCGTTTCGCGCTGTTGGCGCTCAACAGCGTAGAGAAGGCTGTACCACTGCGACCAAAAATATTTTTTGTCCCAGAGACTTCCTGAGAAAGTACATTATATATTGTGATGCAATGACACAAGTAAATCATGTGTGTAATTATTTACAGAAGTGTTTAACATGACAATCTTGTTATATTATGCACCAATATGGGGTTGTTGGTTCAAATTACCACATATATATGTGATATGATCCTGTCGACTCTTCTGTGATATGATCCTGTCGACTCTTCTGTGATATGATCCTGTCGACTCTTCTGAGATATGATCCTGTCGACTTTCAGTGTGGCATTATGATAATAATGTGGGGAGAGAGAAATAAGGAAACAACAAGTTTGGAAAATGGGACCCAACAAGGAGAAGAAGAGTCATATACATATGATGAAATTCTGAAGATCATTAAGACTGGGGAACTCTACACTTTAAGATATTTTTCAGGCGGACATGGCAAGGGGACCCTTGTCATGGGCTTTCTATGCTATAGGTGTAGAGTACGAGAAATGAGATTGAGGTTGGCAATTGTGTGAGCTCAGGACTGAGGTAAATATAAAACTACATACAATGTTAGAACCTTGGCGAACAGAGCGAGGGGAAACTTGCCCTGGGCCATTCTACCTTATTTATGTAGTTACTTGTGTAGCGAGTCCGAGGGGAAAAGTCCCGTGTGTAGGTGAGGAAGTCGAATGGACTTATATTTAATTTGCGGAAAGTATGCGCGCACAGTGCCAAAAATTGGGACGAGGACTGCGTTGTCCGTTACAAGTGACAAGCTGCTCGGACACGAGGTGTTTGAACCGTCGTGGGAGCTTGTGCAAGGCGATGATTTCGCGGTGGGTTGAACATAAAACCCATGTCTGCGCGAAATGATGACGGACCGGACAGAATCAGCGACGATGTTTAGCGTACCTCCGTGGGAAATATCGGAGGTAGGCTATATCGTGCTGGTTTGGACAAGGGACAAACATAGATTTGAAGACAGGGTCCGTGGGACGAACTGTGTCGCTCGATGCAGATTGTTCAAGTGCGAACAAAAAGAAGTTGATAAATATCTCGCAGTTAGTCAATCTGCATCCTGTGACGAACACACCATTGGCTAGATGGTGTGGGTCGGTGGATATGCTAGAGATGAACTACGAAATAAATTATCATAAATGAAGGGCGTAGATTAGGATTTTGAAATGACAATATAGAAGTGCGACAATTGATTAATCAATGATTCCATAAAAGGGCTTGAGCTGGTATAAGGTTAACAAAGTTGTAAGAATGAGTGGGACATTAAGGGGAAGATAGATAAGAGTCACCAAGGGTTGGTTGTAAGCAAGGCTCACGTGGTGGTTGGAATTCTTCGACGCCTGAATTACAGGGTGAATTTTGAGTCGTTTAGGGAAATAAAATATTTTTCGTGAGCCGTGCTTACAAGTAGGAGAGGTCATATACAAATAGGTATACAAAAGTTTAGGTGCTGGAGGCATATTTTTATAAATAAATTGATTATTAAAACCTAGGATAAGACCTGGCCGGGAAGCAAATCCCTCATATACCGGAGTATGAAGAAACAAGAAGCCAAGCCACGATGATCGACCAAACCCAACTCAACTGTAACCACTCCTCTTCGAGCCCTCAACCCCTTCTTCGCCAACCTTTGAACCGTGATCCCGAAGAAGTATTCATCTACGATGGAGCTGCCACGCACTTCTTCCTGCACTAGATCTGCCCAAGAACGACCACCGTGCCAGGGCAGGACACCTTCCTCCATCATGGACAAGACTCCGCCATATCCCTGCGGCTACTGTGATGTACAACACTGGTACGCACAGTGTCACAGACAGAACTCTTCCGAAGCTCAATGAACTTACCTGCGCCCTAAACCAACATAACTCGTGAGTGTAATTGTTTTAACTCCTACCATTCATTCTTTAAATAAGTCATTCCTTGTAAATTGTCCCAATATTTACATAATTAGCTCCATTTATTCTCTCCACGCCTATTAACAATGATTTTATTCTCCATATTATTTATCTAGATATTTGTAACTCATTTAATTAGTTAACTTACCAGTAGAATTTAACAATCGTCATTTTAATTAAATAATTTCCATTTTAACGTAACTTTAAAAAAAATGAATTTTACCTATTAATGCTTTATGATTTTTACTATTAACAATAGATTTTTCATAATCAATTTATTTATAAAAATATGCCTCCAGCACCTAAACCTTTGTATACCTATTTGTATATGACCTCTCCTACTTGTAAGCACGGCTCACGAAAAATAATTTCTTTCCCTAAACGACTCAAAATTCACCCTGTAATTCAGGCGTCGAAGAATTCCAACCACCACGTGAGCCTTGCTTACAACCAACCCTTGGTGACTCTTATCTATCTTCCCCTTAATGTCCCACTCATTCTTACAACTTTGTTAACCTTATACCAGCTCAGGACCTTTTATGGAATCATTGATTAATCAATTGTCGCACTTCTATATTGTCATTTTAAAATCCTAATCTACGCCCATCATTTATGATAATATATTTCGTAGTTCATCTCTAGCATATCCACCGACCCACACCATCTAGCCAATGGTGTGTTCGTCACAGGATGCAGATTGACTAACTGCTAGATATTTATCAACCCCTTTTTGTTCGCACTTGAACAATCTGCATCGAGCGACATAGTTCGTCCCACGGACCCTGTCTTCAAATCTATGTTTGTCCCTTGTCCAAACCAGCACGATATAGCCTACCTTCGATATTTCCCACGGAGGTACGCTAAACATCGTCGCTGATTCTGTCCGGTCCGTCATCATTTCGCGCAGACATGGGTTTTATGTTCAACCCACCGCGAAATCATCGCCTTGCACAAGCTCCCACGACGGTTCAAACACCTCGTGTCCGAGCAGCTTGTCACTTGTAACGGACAACGCAGTCCTCGTCCCAATTTTTGGCACTGTGCGCGCATACTTTCCGCAAATTAAATATAAGTCCATTCGACTTCCTCACCTACACACGGGACTTTTCCCCTCGGACTCGCTAAACAAGTAGCTACATAAATAAGGTAGAATGGCCCAGGGCAAGTTTCCCCTCGCTCTGTTCGCCAAGGTTCTAACATTGTATGTAGTTTTATATTTACCTCAGTCCTGAGCTCACACAATTGCCAACCTCAATCTCATTTCTCGTACTCTACACCTATAGCATAGAAAGCCCATGACAAGTTTCCCCTTGCCATGTCCGCCTGAAAAATATCTTAAAGTGTAGAGTTCCCCAGTCTTAATGATCTTCAGAATTTCATCATATGCATATGACTCTTCTTCTCCTTGTTGGGTCCCATCTTCCAAACTTGTTGTTTCCTTATTTCTCTCTCCCCACATTATTATCATAATGCCACACTGAAATTCGACAGGATCATATCTCAGAAGAGTCGACAGGATCATATCACAGAAGAGTCGACAGGATTATATCACAGAAGAGTCGACAGGATCATATCACATATATATGTGGTAATTTGAACCAACAACCCCATATTGGTGCATAATATAACAAGATTGTCATGTTAAACACTTCTGTAAATAATTACACACATGATTTACTTGTGTCATTGCATCACAATATATAATGTACTTTCTCAGGAAGTCTCTGGGACAAAAAATATTTTTGGTCGCAGTGGTACAGCCTTCTCTACGCTGTTGAGCGCCAACAGCGCGAAACGCGTTCGTGGATAACTTTTCTTGATTTTTTAAGAAATTGGGATGGCCAAATATCAGGGAACAGGCTAATTCAATATTTAAGTTGATTTATATTCCTCTAGATGGCCCTTTGCGATCTAAAAAGCACATGTTTTTCTGGTTTTATTTCTAATATATATGTTGTAACCCTGAGTAAACCGACGTGTGAATGAACTAGCAATCGAGTTGTGTGGCGACGTGTTGAAGTTTTCCCACACGCGGACAGCAAGAAGCAGAGGCAGGGCTAGATGTTATCACCGAGCGGGTCGGAGACAGCCCACGGGACAGAGGTGGAGGCCATAACACAAAACTGGATGCCTGACACCGAAGCATGGGGAGAGAGCCATAAGCGGCCTGCGTAGATGGACATACTGTATCACACACTGAGCTGACACTGCTGTGTTGACCCCGGGCACGGTCGCCTATAAAACCCCGGGAGGGGCCCCTTCTTGGACGTCGGTTATATCCTTTTACTCTGCCTCATAACTGTCTCCAGACCACTCTTCTGCTGTTTTTATTTTGACGTCATCTTTTTGAATTTGTATACAAATAAGGATATATTAGAAGATTATATTTATAAAGACATAGATTATCATACAATATATGGTGGGGGTAGCAAATAGGAGCAGTGTACATTTTATTTGGAGGGTATGTTCTTATGAATTATTGACTCTAATTTAACCAATTAGAATATATGTGAAATATACTAACACAGTTCTATTATATTACACAATAAAATATACTACATATATGTCATAATATATGCTCTTCCAGGTTTAATAAAACAAACCAATAGTCAACGAGAGAGAAATGGGCAGCTAAAGCGAGACACTTTAGACAACTAACTAACGACCATTTTTTGGCCACATTCCTGAGGGGGGCGTCACCACCTGGCGACTATCCTGGTTAACCCCCCGGTTGTTTACACAGGGAAAAACAGTCGTTCAGCTGATAACGGCTCGCTCACTCGCTCTCTCGGCTGGCTGCCTGGATGATTGCTCTAACAACTCGTCGTGTGATTATTTCTCACCTCACCACATTATTACCACTATAGTGTCACATCGAAAGTCGACAGGATCATATCACAGAAAAAGTCGACAGGATAAGACCTGGCCGGGAAGCGAATCCCTCATATACCGGAGTATGAAGAAACAAGAAGCCAAGCCACGATGATCGACCAAACCCAACTCAACTGTAACCACTCCTCTTCGAGCCCTCAACCCCTTCCTCGCCAACCTTTGAACCGTGATCCCGAAGAAGTATTCACCTACGACGGAGATGGAGCTGCCACACACTTCTTCCAGCACTAGATCTACCCAAGAACGACCACCGTGCCAGAGCAGGACACCTTCCATCATCATGGACAAGACTACGCCATATCCCTGCCGCTACTGTGATGTACAACACTGGTACGCTCAGTGTCACAGACAGAACACTCCCGAATCTCAATGAACTTACCTGCTCTCTAAACCAGCATAACCTGTAAGTGAAATTGTTTTACCCCTTCCATTCATTCTTTAAATAAGTCATTCCTTGTAAATTGTCCCAATATTTACATAATTAGCTCCATTTATTCTCTCCATGCCTATTAACAATGATTTTATTCTCCCTACTATTTATCGAGATATTTGTAACTCATTTAATTAGTTACCTTACCAGTAGAATTTAACAATCGTTATTTTAATTAAATAATTTCCATTTTTAACGTAACTCTTTAAAAAAACTCTTAAAAAAAAAATTGGAATTCTACATATTAATGCTTTACGATTTTTACTATTAACGATAGATTTTTCATAATCAATTTATTTATAAAAATATGCCTCCAGCACCTAAACTTTTGTATATCTATTTGTATAGACCTCTCCTACTTGTAAGCACGGCTCACGAAAAATAATTTCTTTCCCTAATCGATTCAAAATTCACCCTGTAATTCAGGCGTCGAAGAATTCCAACCACCACGTGAGCCTTGCTTACAACCAACCCTTGGTGACTCTTATCTATCTTCCCCTTAATGCCCCTCTCATTCTTACAACTTTGTTAACTTTATTACAGCTCAGGACCTTTATAGAGAATTATTGATTAATCAATTATCGAACTTCTATATTGTCATTTCAAAATCCTAACCTTCGCCCTCCATTTATGATAATTTATTTCGTAGTTCATCTCTAGCCTATCCACCGACCCACACCATCTAGCCAATGGTGTGTTCGTCACAGGGTACAGATTGACTAACTGCTAGATATTTATCAACCCCTTTTTGTTCGCACTTGAACAATCTGCATCGAGTGACACAGTTCGCTTCTTCTCGCGCCACACGTTCGCCACACGGACCCTGTCTTCAAATCTATGTTTGTCCATTGTCCAAACCAGCACGATATAGCCTACCTCCGATATTTCCCACGGAGGTACGTTAAACATCGTCGCTGATTTTGTCCGGTCCGTCATCATTTCGCGCAGACATGGGTCTTACTTTCAACCCACCGCGAAATCATCGCCTTGCACAAGCTCCCTCGACGGTTCAAACACCTCGTGTCCGAGCAGCTTGTCACTTGTAACGGACAACGCAGTCCTCGTCCCAATTTTTGGCACTGTGCGCGCATACTTTCCGCAAATTAAATATAAGTCCGTTCGACTTCCTCACCTACACACGGGACTTTTCCCCTCGGACTCGCTACACAAGTAACTGCATAGATAAGTTAGATTGGCCCAAAGCAAGTTTCCCCCCGCTCTTTTCGCCGAAATTCTAACATTGTATGTAGTTTTATATTTACCTCAGTCCTGAGCTCACGCAATTTCCAGCCTCAACCTCATTTCTCATACTCTACACCTATAGCATAGAAAGCCCATAACAAGTTTCCCCTTGCCATGTCCGCCTGAAAAATATCTTAAAGTGTAGAGTTCCCCAGTCTTAATGATCTTTAGAATTTCACCATATGTATGTGACTCTTCTTCTCGTGTTCACACTCCTCCATATCACTTCCCTTATAGTACATTAGATTTTGTTGTATATAGCCTTTTATAACCTTGATATTTTCAAAGATTTCCTTAAATGTCAAACTCCCCGGTGTTGTAAAACTGCTTGTAAATAATATTCACTTGTGTACTATACAATATTTTATTTACATAAAACTATGTCACCATTACCTTAACTAATTTTAACTGTAAAATTATTTTCTCTATTCCTGGCTTCACCAGCTTTAAATATACTTAAACAATGTTCAGCCTTCTTCAACGGGGGCCATATGTCATAATATATGCTCTTCCAGGATTAATAAAACAAACCAACAGTCAACGAGAGAGAAATGGGCAGCTAAAGCGAGACACTTTAGACAACTAACTAACGACCCTTTTTTGGCCACATTCCTGAGGGGGGCGTCACCACCTGGCGACTATCCTGGTTAACCCCCCGGTTGTTTACACAGGGAAAAAACAGTCGTTCAGCTGATAACGGCTCGCTCACTCGCTCTCTCGGCTGGCTGCCTGGATGATTGCTCTAACAACTCGTCGTGTGATTATTTCTCACCTCACCACATTATTACCACTATAGTGTCACATCGAAAGTCGACAGGATCATATCACATACACTGCGTGACATTGAAAATGGAACACCAAAAAATAGTGGCCAGAAAGTGATGAAACTCGGCAGACAGAGAGAGACAGGGACGAACAATAAGTGATCTTTATTTCAAAATGATAGTCATAATACAGAGCGAGAACGGCGTCGGCTTAGTAGTAAGTAGGACCACCGCGGACGGCGATGCACGCAGCAACACGTCTAGGTAGAGAGTCAATCAGAGTACGGATGGCGTCCTGAGGGATGGCTCTCCATTCCCTCTCAACCATTTGCCACAGTTCGTCTTCTGAACGCGGCTGTGGCAAGGCATGCAAACGGCGTCCAATGATGTCCCAGACGTGCTTGATTGGTGAGAGATCAGGAGAGTACGGTGGCCAGGGAAGCATCTGTACATCTTGCAGAGCTTGTTGGCTAATGCGAGCAGTTTGCGGTCGGGCGTTATCCTGCTGATAAAGGGCATTGGGTACCCCCTGAAGGTAGGGGAGTGTCACCGGTCGCAGCACATCATCAACGTATCGTTGGGCCGTCATAGTGCCCTGAATACGAAGTAAAGGTGACCTGGAATCATACGCGATTGCGCCCCAAACCATGATTCCACGTTGTCGCACGGTGGGGCGTTCCACAATTGCTGCCGGATTGGACCTTTCTCCACGTCGACGCCACACGCGTACACGGCGACTATCACTGGACAAGCAGAAACGCGACTCATCTGAGAACACGACCCTGTGCCATTCCGTCATCCACGTCGATCTAGCCCGGCACCATTCCAAACGTTGGCGCCTATTCGGTGGGGTCAATGGCAGTCTTCTTAGCGGACGGCATGAGTGCAAGCCATTAGCAACCAATCGACGGGAAATGGTTCTGGTCGAGATGGAATGATCTAGGGTGTCTTGCACATGTTGCAGGATGGCGGTACAAGTGGCTTGTGGGGCCGCCACTGCTTGTCGAAGGATACGTCGATCCACACGTGCTGACGTCACTCTGGTTGCACCGGCATTCCTATAAATTGCCACAATACCTTGTTCCAACCATCTTCTCCACAGTCGGTGCACCGTGGACGCACCAAGGTGTGTATCAGCTTCGATTTGACGTATGGACCAACCTGCCTTTTTCAGTCCGATCACCATGCCCCTCGTAAAAGCGTCTGTCTGCTTGAACTGCCTCCGTTTACGATGACCTGGCATTCTCTGTTATTACACGTGTCTTTTGACACAAGAACAAAATTTCTACAATGATTTTTCTTGAAGAAATAACGACACGAATACTGTCCTTTCTGCAAGTTCCTTCCCTTATATCTTACTCCATGTGCGCACGAGAGCTGCGCATTTTACATCATTTGCATAACTCGGTTAGGCGCGTCTACCCTGAAATTTGCATAAATTTTTGGCCACTATTTCTTGGTGTTCCATTTTCAATGTCACGCAGTGTATATATACACCATTTCCTGCTATATAAACTACAAATGAAACTCCGGAAACTTCTTGATTTATCAAGAAATTGTGTTGGCCAAATATCACGGAGCAAGCTAAATAAACGTTTAGTTTATTCTTGCTCCACTAGATGGCGCTCTGCCATCTAAAAAGCACATGTGCTCGTGGTCAGGAGATGCCTTCTTTATTTTTGATATATATATATATCCTCTCTCTATATATAGAGTATCACATATGTAAAATAAAACGGGTTACAAAAACACTTTGTTGTTATAGATTACCATTTTTCAAAATTAAGCATACATTCTTTTAGTAGAAAGAAACAAAAAACGATAAGCAGGGCTGGTTAATCAACCTGGCAATGTCTTTTTTTGACCAAACTCATCTTACACCGCTAGTTCAACTACTGCAACACGAAATACTGTATTTATTTGATTGAGAACAGGATATTAATATTGTAGCAAAGTATTTTATTAGCAGAGTGTCATTTTTTATGTTTATATTTTGCTACTCTGTAAACTTCCCTCTTTGATTATCTTCTGTTTATCATTCATAGTTTGTTCTTGCCTTAAATAAATTGCTGTCTCATTCCGAAGTTTGTAATTCCCAATTTTCCACCTGGCAATATCTATTGGAATAATCATAAATGGCATATATTACATTCTAAGAATAAACTTTAAAATCTCGAATGTTAAGGGTCATGACACTCATAAAACTATTGCCACACTTCAAGGAATGGTGTATAGCCAATGGTAAAGGATGTGGGGAGTATCAATAGAAAGTCCCAGATATGATCTCCAATCAGACAAATAGAAAAAAAAAAAGAGAGGAAAGAGAGAAAAAGTAATTTTAGATTGGAGTAGTTGTAATTAAGAACAAAATGGAACTCTGATAAAGATATTAAATCTGTCGATTTCTTCAAAGGGGCGAGGGAGTCATTTAATGAAGGGATTTAAAGATTAGGTGCTGAAGATTCTGTTGTAGACCCTCCCTCCCTGGTCTAATTAAGGTGATAAGGATTTATAAAACTTTTATAATTTTAAAATTCTCACCCTAGGTGTTGATCTTGTGGCATTAGAGGATCATTCCTGTATGATCTGAGAAAGAAAGTTATACTTTTTTACCCATTCCCTATTGTGTTCATTCTTTGCTCTCTCTCCCACATAATGGCTGGATTAGAACTATGGCAATCCTGGTCGGACCATTGAGATGGTAGGTAATTAAATTGAAATTTTCAGAGTTTTCTTTTTTCAATTTTTTTTTTCAACAGAGGCGATAATGTGATGCCTCATTTATTTTAGGAATAATCTTCTCGATTTATATTTACATACGTTAGCATCATTAATAATGATCACCTAAGGAAGAAGGACATATAATTTCTAGACAATAATCAATAAGTCGTAAGAGATGTACCAATATCACTGGGCTAGACTCCTTGGCGATAGAAATAAAGCTACCGATCCATATAACGTGAATTTATTTTTTCTTTATAACTCTTTATTTATATTTAATAAAAAATCTTAATACCTTACTCATGCCTTAGTATACGAAATAATTAAAATATAACTCTGGAAATATATATATTAGATAATAAAAAGGCATATATTGGATTAAATAAAATATTTATTTGCCAATATTTCGGTTGACTGAACGCCAAACCTTTATCAAGGCATTACATTTTTGTCAAAGGCCTTGATAAAGGTTTGGCGTTCAGCTAACCGGAATATTGGTAAATATATCTTTTGTTCAATCCAATATATGCCTTTTTATTATCTAATGATTTGAGTAAGGATAACTCTATTTTTAAAACATTATATATATATAAAGGCGCACATTCTGACCACGAGCACATGAGTTTTTTATATGGCAGAGCCCCATCCGGTGAAAAAGAAATCAATTAAACGTTGATGTAGCCTGTCCCCTGGTATTTGGCGACCTACTTTCGTTATAAATCAAGAAAAGCCAATCATGAACGCGTTTCGGGTTGTTGGCTCTCGTCAGCGTGGTGCAAGCTGTACCTCTACGACAAAAATATTTTGGTCCAAGAGGCTTCTTGAGAAATCAAGAAATTGGTATTTAAGAGGCCAAACTTGCGTAAATACGATGACGAGGGCCAACAGCCCGAAAGGCGTTCGTGGTTGGCTTTTCTTGATTTATAAAGAAAATGGGTTTGCCAAAAATCAGGGAACAGGCAAAATCAACCTTTAGTTGATTTCTGTTCCACTAGATGGCGCTCTGCCATCTAAAAAGCTCATTAAACTGATTTTTGGGAAAATATTAAAATATAGGAGAGATTGGATGAAACATTCGGGCGCCATCCTATATCGAAGCGAGAAACCTTTAGAAACAGAATGGGAGAAACATAAGACTGCGGTAGCTATGAGAAAACTTCTGGCGAGTGATTGTCTGGGTTATAGACAGCCTACGTGGCGGACGAGAGAAACAGCACAAGTAAGGGACTGCCCTGTAGGGCGAAGTACAGTGTCGTGAGCTCGAGCCGCTACGGTAACCGTGAATGCCTACAGGGAAATATGGCTGTCTAACGGGGCAATGGCACGCCCCTTTCCGTGAAGTGGACAAGACACCACGAGTAGACAGTCTCTCTAAGATTTAGGTTTGACAAAAACACATTTTGACAAATTAATATCGCATTCTGTAGTAAAAAAACAAAACAAAATAACCGATGTAGGTGAAATGTAACGACGTGAATAAATATTGAATCCATCTAGATACAAAAGATAAAGAAAATAGGAGTGAGCCAATAAAATGGTTCTCCAGTAATTACAAGCCGGCGTAGTCCCAGCTGGAGAATTTATTGAATCCATCAATCGTGATAAAGCCAAGCAATTTTTAAATCGGCCAGAGTTGCGGACAGGGAGAGGATCCATTATAAAAATGTCGCAAACCTAATTGTCATCTTGAAGGATGGGATTTGTAACAGCCGAGATGCCATTTGTTCTAATCCACCTTCTCACTACGGATTTTAACCCAATCATCATTTGCTCTGTTACCGAATACTTTATGTAAATTCTTTCTCTTTTTTATTTCTTCTTGGTAGAGATTATGAAATATAGATTGATTCTTTCTGCACGACTGAAATGTTGATTAATGTTCCCAACATTTAGGTCTTTAGAATTAATCTTGCTATAAATATTGTCGCCTTGACATGAGTGATTGTTTTTTTTTTCCGGTTATTCGTGTGCTGTGGAATCTTTTTATCATGATGATAGATGAGATGTGTGATTCTTTGTGTAACTCTTCTGAATTGCTACTTCTGCAATGCCGTCATCCAAGACAATTTGGTCCATTATCAATTCCATTGCCCATTTCTACAGGAAAAGAGGCTGGAAATTCACGAAATTTCGGGGCTAACTCGCTATAATGAACAACATGTATATAAAGGTTGACTTGATTTCCTTCTGGATAAAACATTTGTTTATGAATAATTAAAATTTTTCAAGGCGATTGATAAAATGAGGGAAGAAGTGCTCAACTCCACAGACAACGGCTGATTGCTCCCCCTCCCCTCTGAATTGCATTTCCTCCTCACTCATGTACATATATAACTTTTTGGGGGGAATACCCTTGTAAGACAATAGTGTCTTAATAAAGGTTTTGTTGTTGTTTGTGTAACTCCACTGAAGCGGTTCTTACGACAACCAATGTAGTTGCTGCAGTGATGGATATACAGGTGAGATAGAAAAATTGTACTTTTTAAATTCACATAGGACCTTAGGATAAAAAATAAGTTGTTGTCTTCATTAAAAATAATAACCAATTTTGGGCAAATCAAGGTGATAATAGGGGAGGTCGTTAATATATCACTATCTTCCAGTCTAATTCCAAAAAATGAAATATTCTAATAAGAGACTAAATTCATATTTTGAGTGATTGAAATTCTAATGATGATTCCGTTTTAATTATTTCTCTTCTTATTATCAAACTAACGGAATGAAACATATATATAGTAAAGATAGAGGCTGCCTGGCCGGCATTCATAGTTCTTCAAATTAAGGATACTTCGGCCAGTAATTTTTTTTTTTATTGTCTCGACGTTTCGACAAAAATCTTTTGTCCTCGTCAGGAGCGAACAAAGGATTGAAATATATGTTACATAAAAACTTTCATTTCATATTTTAAAATTAAAAATTCAAGAATAAAATACTTTGTAAAGTCGACCGCCAGATGTCGCGGCTCTCCCTATATAAACCCATAGTTGTTGTTTCCCGTTGGCCGGCTCAAATCTTTTTGTAGATATGTTAATACGGTATCTTTCATTTTCTCTTCTTCAAGTCACAAGTAAGGCAGTACTTTTCTCGCGTCTGCCAAATCCATCATCTACCGGTACTTCGTACAGGTTGGCTTGACTGGAGGAGCAGAGGACCCGCTCATTGCCTCGGAAAGAAGGCTCACTCGCCGGGACACATCCCCAGCATGATCATCTATATTTTAGTTTTATTTCCATTTTTAATGAAAATTATTGACAAGAGAAGTCAATAAAATTTGCTTCAATTGTCAATTCATTGATATTTTGAAAATATATTTATGTAAATCTCTATTGTATGTATGTTGCACACCTTTGCAGAGCTAGTATCCTAATGAAGCACGACCACGTGAAAGCTTGCCTCCCAATATATTAATGAAGAAACTCTGCAAATATTTTAATATTTATTTAACGCTCAATTATATATAAATCAGTTAGCATCTTAACGGCGTTTATATATATCCATGTACTCCTGTAGAAGAACAGAGATACCTGAAAACTCGAGATTATATTTATTAAAGATAAAGAAACACATCTCAAGAAAACTGTAGCATTTGTGTAATTAATAATATTAATTTTTCTCTTATTGGAAGTTTAACCATATTGACTTTTCTTGAAAATAAAGATCCTTCGGCCAGTAAATCTTTTTATTACCTCGACGTTTCGACAAAAAGTTTTTGTCTTCGTCAGGAGCAAACAAAAATTAAAAAATTTGCAAAGCGTTAAAAAATATTCTAAGGCTCCTTAGAAATTTAACGCCTTACCATATTTTTTAATTTTTGTTTGCTCCTGACGAGGACAAAAGCTCTTTGTCGAAACGTCGAGGTAATAAAAAGATATACTGACCGAAGTACCTTTAATTTTAAAAAATATGAATGTCGGCCAGGCAGCCTCTATCTTGACGATATCTTGAATTTATAAAATTGATTTATTTCTGAAAAACTAACTTCAATTATTTATCAAAATAGAGTTATGCGCATCTTTAAAAGTACCATCTTCTCTATGTTCCAATTTTAGTATATGTACCACTGATCACGCGTGTAATTCTCTATAGCTTATTTCGGTTTGCTAATAGAAAGAAGTATTTAATTAAAAAGGAATATATTGGATCAAAATATCATTTATTTTAGGTAAAATTTCTATTAGCTAATTTTGATTCAATATATGTATTTTTAATTATATATTTGAAACTATTATAGATGCGTATGATTATTTCGAAAATTAAAACAATTTCTACTGTGCCCTTACTCTAATAGAAAAATTAATAAAAAAAAAAAATCATACGCCTCTATAATAGTTTCGAATTTTCATAACAGATGGCGCGCTAAAGCATCATAATTAAATATTTATGGATTGCTCTATTTTCAAAAGGAAGAAGTATGAAATAAAAATAATAAAGAAGAGGATAAAGATGAAATATGAGGGTAATTTATAGTTTAAAATATAATGTTGTTCAATTTTTCTATACAGAATGCTTTCATATTTATTGTTGAGTGTGATGGATCAAGAGATATAAAATATTATTTTTACTTCATATTTATAATCCCTAGGAAAACTTTTACAGCAGGAACTAAGTGACACCTTGGTATAAATTAGATGATTGTTTAATATCAAAAATAATCTTACGCCTTTAAAATAGTTTCAAATTTTGATAAACTAGATGACTATTGAAATTACACAAATTTCCTATATATATGTTGTAAAAAAAAAGAGATTTCTGCTGATTTTGATTATCTTGAGGATTATGCTATGGAATTATTTGCTCGTTCTTTTTAGTACTAAATGGTATTGGTAATGCAGTCCTGGTTAAAATCTTGAAAGTATAATAATAAAAATAGTTTTGATCAGTAATTGCTTTAATTGAATTAAAGGAATATATAAAAAAACATGCTTTGTGATAAAAGTACTGCCTGGTTTAAGGCGCAAGAATGAAAAAAATGAAAAACTTATTTACATAATTTAAAAAAGGTTTGAGCCGGCCATCGGGACACAACAACAATAGGTTATATAAAGGGAAGTCGCGACATCTGGTGGTATACTTAACTTGAATCAATGAAATATAATTTTGAAATAAAATAATCATTCTATACCATATATATATATATATATATATATATATATATATAATAATAAATAGTTATTTAATTTTATAGTCCAGTTTTGTATTAAGATTATCTTCACTATTATGATCATTTAAATTCAAATTATAAAATTTGTAAAATGTTATTAATTTGTAGATAGAGAGAGAAAAAAAAATCCTTTACTTCTACTACATCCTCAAGTTAATTATATATTTATAATTAATAACAATAAAAATTAACAAAGTAACGTCTATTACATCGGTTTTACACGTCATTCAGACATACTCTAATCCTATATATAGAATAATCGAAGAGAGAATATATATAATAGTTAGAAAAAAGAGAGAAAGACAGAACCATGCACTTTTAATCAAACTAATAATAAGGAAAAAAAAAAAAAGAGTTTTATAAAGAAGGTAGATAAGATTGTTAGTATATATATATATATTTTTTATGATTTTATATTTTATCCTTTTTTTTTTTAAAGATTTTTAAAGGTTTTTTTATTTTATAATATGATTATAAATAGTTGTATTTAGTAATATATCTATAGTATGAATTAACATTTGTTATAAGTTTGGATATTATGTTTTGACACCCTAATGGTAGACCAGACATACACAAAAGACTTTAAATTGAAATGAATTGGAAAAAGAGATCTGCTGGAACGGGGATCTTCAGATAAAAATTCCAGCGACATTTCACCCCTTCTTTATTATGTCATAGATCTCTTTTAAACCGGATTTTATGTGTTAATATTAAGTTTTTTCAGTGAAATATTTAAATGAACATATATAACAGATACAAATGTTAACAAATTCAAACTGTAAACCTACCTCGGCCGCGGCGTCTTCCATTGTGAATATCTATTTCTGGCTGACACATGTCGCGGGAGGGGAATGTCCCCCCACATTTCAAATTTAGACCATTTATTCAGAATTTTTTTGAACAACAAGAAAATTAAAGAAGAAAGGAAAAATAGTTAAGGGAAGAAAGCTAAATTTCATAATCTTTACAGCTAGTTATATCAAAATAACTGATTTAACACTTATTCATCTTTTAATATTCCTTTAAAAAGGCAAATTATAAGAGTTTAATAAAGCTATTAATTGTGCAAATTCACCTTTATTTAACTTCCATTTTCCTCCCCAGAAATTGGAGATTAAAAAAAAATGAACTATATACTTTAACACTTTAAAAATCTTGTGAAAAAATCTTTTAATCAGTTATTTAATCAAAGTTTAATTAACTGTTAAAGATTATAAATTTGTATTAGTTAATATTAAGAGAAATTATAGAAAGTTGATTTCATAAATGGATATTTCCATTTATTTATTTTTAAATATTTTATAATTGATATACTGTAATATGAATTCTAATATATCATTAAATTGCTGTAAAGGTATATATTATGGTCAGTTTCTAAGATTTTATAGAATAAATAATATATTAGATAATTTCATAGAAGATGTTAAAAATTTAAACATGGAATTTATTAAAAACAAATTTAGTATCAAACAAGTAAAATATTTCAACAGTATATCAATTATAAAATATTAAAAAAAAAATAAATGGAAATATCCATTTATGAAATCAACTTTCTATAATTTCTCTTAATATTAACTAATACAAATTTATAATCTTTAACAGTTAATTAAACTTTGATTAAATAACTGATTAAAAGATTTTTTCACAAGATTTTTAAAGTGTTAAAGTATATAGTTCATTTTTGTTTAATCTCCAATTTCTGGGGAGGAAAATGGAAGTTAAATAAAGGTGAATTTGCACAATTAATAGCTTTATTAAACTCTTATAATTTGCCTTTTTAAAGGAATATTAAAAGATGAATAAGTGTTAAATCAGTTATTTTGATATAACTAGCTGTAAAGATTATGAAATTTAGCTTTCTTCCCTTAACTATTTTTCCTTTCTTCTTTAATTTTCTTGTTGTTCAAAAAAATTCTGAATAAATGGTCTAAATTTGAAATGTGGGGGGACATTCCCCTCCCGCGACATGTGTCAGCCAGAAATAGATATTCACAATGGAAGACGCCGCGGCCGAGGTAGGTTTACAGTTTGAATTTGTTAACACTTGTATCTGTTATATATGTTCATTTAAATATTTCACTGAAACAACTTAATATTAACACATAAAATCCGGTTTAAAAGAGATCTATGACATAATAAAGAAGGGGTGAAATGTCGCTGGAATTTTTATCTGAAGATCCCCGTTCCAGCAGATCTCTTTTTCCAATTCATTTCAATTTAAAGTCTTTTGTGTATGTCTGGTCTACCATTAGGGTTTCAAAACATAATATCCAAACTTATAACAAATGTTAATTCATACTATAGATATATTACTAAATACAACTATTTATAATCATATTATAAAATAAAAAAACCTTTAAAAATCTTAAAAAAAAAAAGGATAAAATATAAAATCATAAAAAATATATATATATATATACTAACAATCTTATCTACCTTCTTTATAAAACTCTTTTTTTTTTTTTTTTTTCCTTATTATTAGTTTGATTAAAAGTGCATGGTTCTGTCTTTCTCTCTTTTTTCTAACTATTATATATATTCTCTCTTCGATTATTCTATATATAGGATTAGAGTATGTCTGAATGACGTGTAAAAGCCGATGTAATAGACGTTACTTTGTTAATTTTTATTGTTATTAATTATAAATATATAATTAACTTGAGGATGTAGTAGAAGTAAAGGATTTTTTTTTCTCTCTCTATCTACAAATTAATAACATTTTACAAATTTTATAATTTGAATTTAAATGATCATAATAGTGAAGATAATCTTAATACAAAACTGGACTATAAAATTAAATAACTATTTATTATTATAATTAATTTAGATTTAGCTTGCTAATCTAATCAAATCTAACTGATATAAGTTATCATTATTATCAGTTTGCTCCTTAAGTTTTAAAATTAGAATCACTGTTATAATTTTGTTATATAGTTTCTACACTATATTAATTCATATGAGCTTGCTCTATGATATATTTTTTATATATAACATAATATACAAATTAAATTATATTAGATATTCTAATATAAATAAATCTTCATACAAATTTTAATTATCTTTCATTGTTTGATTATTAAAAATTAAATTATAAAAGTAATTCTAGAAAAAATAATTTCAGAACTTTTGTTTTTTTCATTGTTTAGTTAGTTTAAAGATGTTTTTTTATTAGTTATTCTTAAAAATATAACAGATAACAAACAGTAATATCTATATATTTATAGATTAATTATTCAATTTATTACAAATTTTATCACCACAAAAACAATTAAGTAAAATATATTTAAAAATTCATAAGAATAACAAACTAAAAAAACTAAAAATAACTACAAACATATTAGTGTTAGCACCTCTTTTATGTTAATTTAAACTCGCTAAGAATTGCCTAAGAAAAAATTGTCAAACTTGTCCCTCTCTTAAGAACCATGACACTTTTCAAACAACTAGTTGTAAATTAGTGAATACTATTTATAAATTAACATGCCAAATTTGTCAACTATCATATATAGGACAAACTTGTAATCCATTAAATATACGAATAAACCTACATAGAAACCACGCTAAAAAATCAATTGGTAATATATATATGAAAGAACACAATCAATTACATACTTTTAACAACTTTAAGATAGAAATACTAGACATATGTCAAAACAAAAAACAACGACTATTATTAGAAAACAACTACATTTATAAACACAACACATTATTCCCTTATGGACTTAACGACGAATTAAACTACACATACAAACCACAAACAGAAGAAATTTCAACCTTTGAAATCAGTTGCAAATACAAAAAAAATGAATTTAAAACTAAACCTAATAAAACTAGAGGTAAAACTACAAATAAATTAGGTTACATTGAATTTGAAGAATTACTGGACCCAAAACAAATGTACACTAACAACTTCGTCGATAAATTTATTAAAACATTATTTAAACTAAATAATAATAAATTTATCAAACTCATAGAATATATTAAAATTCATAATCTGACTAACAGATTAATAGATATCACACACGACATCTTTAAATACAGAAAAATTAAACAAACTACTAATAACATTAATATTATCATTAAATTTAATAACAATTTATTTAATCATATTAAATTTAATGATATTTTTAATAACCAAATCATCAATAATTTTTTCCCTATAAAAAATTTAAATTTTAAAACAATCTGGAGATACAATAAAAATATAGGTAATTTAGTTTGCAATTATAACCAATTTATTAATAATTTGGCAAATTTTAAAAAAATTAAATGTAATTGCAACAACTATATTGATAAATATAAGTTCTCAGGTCATATATTAACTAGCAACTTTTCTTTTTTAAATCCAGAATATCAAGAAATTTTAAATAAAGGGTATAAATATATACCTCAAATTAAACACAATTATAATAATACAATTAAATCTATATTAAAAGATATAGATATTTTCATAAATAAAACTAGTATAAAATACAGTATTCCAGAATTTACTTTTCTGGAATGGAAACATAATATTAAAAAGGAAATTATAAATTATTATAATAATACACTTAAATACACAAAACCCAATTCAGACATTCCTTCTTTTAAAGAAAATATAATTAATTTACAGAAGGACTATATTATCACTCCTATAGATAAATGTCCCAATAATTTATCTTTAATTTGTAAAAATCTATACCACGATATACTAAAAAAGGAAATTGATAATAATCATAAATACACTTTTTCTAGAACTACAGGCACAAAAATCAAAAAAGACATCAAAAATGTTGAAAATTCACTAAAAATTTATAATAACCACAAAAATCCAAACATACCAAAGTTCTATATAATTCCTAAACTACACAAAAAACCTATTTCTTTCAGAACAATCACATCTGGTATAAATTCAGTCATAAAAAATATTGATATACAATTAGCCTCAACACTACAATTTATTATAAATAAATTAACTAATAAATATAATTATAAATTTATCGACTCAAATAAAAAAATCATTAATTATTTAATGAACAATTGGACAAACATTGAAACAGTACACACATTTGACTTTGAGGACCTATATTCTAAAATAAATTTAAGAGATCTAAATAATAAAATAACCAATTTATTTAATGAATTCATTAATGACAAAACTTTCTACATTAAAATTATTCATAACAGATATAAAACATTTAAATTAGATCTTAAAACAGCAAAAACTCTACTGGAAACATTTTTAAATTTTAACTATATAGAATTTAAAAATAAAATATATATTCAATCAGAAGGCGTTCCCATGGGTACTTCTTCTAGTCCGTTATTAGCAAATCTAATATTGTTCTGGTACGAAAGAGAATACTTTCTACAAAATAATATTAATTGGCAAATATTCCGATATGTAGATGACATAATAATATTTAATAATCCACTGTTTAAAAAATTAATACCTGAAATATATCCTAAATACTTGAAACTTAAGAACAATGAAAAAATTTATAGAAACAAAAAAGTTAACTTTTTAGACTTGAATATAGACCTTACAAATAGTGCTGTTAGAGTTCATAATAAAAAGAGTAATTATAATTTCAATATTATATAATACTGTAATATGAATTCTAATATATCATTAAATTGCTGTAAAGGTATATATTATGGTCAGTTTCTAAGATTTTATAGAATAAATAATATATTAGATAATTTCATAGAAGATGTTAAAAATTTAAACATGGAATTTATTAAAAACAAATTTAGTATCAAACAAGTAAAATATTTCAACAGTATATCAATTATAAAATATTTAAAAAAAAATAAATGGAAATATCCATTTATGAAATCAACTTTCTATAATTTCTCTTAATATTAACTAATACAAATTTATAATCTTTAACAGTTAATTAAACTTTGATTAAATAACTGATTAAAAGATTTTTTCACAAGATTTTTAAAGTGTTAAAGTATATAGTTCATTTTTGTTTAATCTCCAATTTCTGGGGAGGAAAATGGAAGTTAAATAAAGGTGAATTTGCACAATTAATAGCTTTATTAAACTCTTATAATTTGCCTTTTTAAAGGAATATTAAAAGATGAATAATTGTTAAATCAGTTATTTTGATATAACTAGCTGTAAAGATTATGAAATTTAGCTTTCTTCCCTTAACTATTTTTCCTTTCTTCTTTAATTTTCTTGTTGTTCAAAAAAATTCTGTATAAATGGTCTAAATTTGAAATGTGGGGGGACATTCCCCTCCCGCGACATGTGTCAGCCAGAAATAGATATTCACAATGGAAGACGCCGCGGCCGAGGTAGGTTTACAGTTTGAATTTGTTAACACTTGTATCTGTTATATATGTTCATTTAAATATTTCACTGAAACAACTTAATATTAACACATAAAATCCGGTTTAAAAGAGATCTATGACATAATAAAGAAGGGGTGAAATGTCGCTGGAATTTTTATCTGAAGATCCCCGTTCCAGCAGATCTCTTTTTCCAATTCATTTCAATTTAAAGTCTTTTGTGTATGTCTGGTCTACCATTAGGGTTTCAAAACATAATATCCAAACTTATAACAAATGTTAATTCATACTATAGATATATTACTAAATACAACTATTTATAATCATATTATAAAATAAAAAAACCTTTAAAAATCTTTAAAAAAAAAAGGATAAAATATAAAATCATAAAAAATATATATATATATATACTAACAATCTTATCTACCTTCTTTATAAAACTCTTTTTTTTTTTTTTTTTCCTTATTATTAGTTTGATTAAAAGTGCATGGTTCTGTCTTTCTCTCTTTTTTCTAACTATTATATATATTCTCTCTTCGATTATTCTATATATAGGATTAGAGTATGTCTGAATGACGTGTAAAAGCCGATGTAATAGACGTTACTTTGTTAATTTTTATTGTTATTAATTATAAATATATAATTAACTTGAGGATGTAGTAGAAGTAAAGGATTTTTTTTTTCTCTCTCTATCTACAAATTAATAACATTTTACAAATTTTTAATTTGAATTTAAATGATCATAATAGTGAAGATAATCTTAATACAAAACTGGACTATAAAATTAAATAACTATTTATTATTATAATTAATTTAGATTTAGCTTGCTAATCTAATCAAATCTAACTGATATAAGTTATCATTATTATCAGTTTGCTCCTTAAGTTTTAAAATTAGAATCACTGTTATAATTTTGTTATATAGTTTCTACACTATATTAATTCATATGAGCTTGCTCTATGATATATTTTTTATATATAACATAATATACAAATTAAATTATATTAGATATTCTAATATAAATAAATCTTCATACAAATTTTAATTATCTTTCATTGTTTGATTATTAAAAATTAAATTATAAAAGTAATTCTAGAAAAAATAATTTCAGAACTTTCGTTTTTTTCATTGTTTAGTTAGTTTAAAGATGTTTTTTTATTAGTTATTCTTAAAAATATAACAGATAACAAACAGTAATATCTATATATTTATAGATTAATTATTCAATTTATTACAAATTTTATCACCACAAAAACAATTAAGTAAAATATATTTAAAAATTCATCAGAATAACAAACTAAAAAAACTAAAAAAAACTACAAACATATTAGTGTTAGCACCTCTTTTATGTTAATTTAAACTCGCTAAGAATTGCCTAAGAAAAAATTGTCAAACTTGTCCCTCTCTTAAGAACCATGACACTTTTCAAACAACTAGTTGTAAATTAGTGAATACTATTTATAAATTAACATGCCAAATTTGTCAACTATCATATATAGGACAAACTTGTAATCCATTAAATATACGAATAAACCTACATAGAAACCACGCTAAAAAATCAATTGGTAATATATATATGAAAGAACACAATCAATTACATACTTTTAACAACTTTAAGATAGAAATACTAGACATATGTCAAAACAAAAACAACGACTATTATTAGAAAACAACTACATTTATAAACACAACACATTATTCCCTTATGGACTTAACGACGAATTAAACTACACATACAAACCACAAACAGAAGAAATTTCAACCTATGAAATCAGTTGCAAATACAAAAAAAAAATGAATTTAAAACTAAACCTAATAAAACTAGAGGTAAAACTACAAATAAATTAGGTTACATTGAATTTGAAGAATTACTGGACCCAAAACAAATGTACACTAACAACTTCGTCGATAAATTTATTAAAACATTATTTAAACTAAATAATAATAAATTTATCAAACTCATAGAATATATTAAAATTCATAATCTGACTAACAGATTAATAGATATCACACACGACATCTTTAAATACAGAAAAATTAAACAAACTACTAATAACATTAATATTATCATTAAATTTGATAACAATTCATTTAATCATATTAAATTTAATGATATTTTTAATAACCAAATCATCAATAATCTTTTCCCTATAAAAAATTTAAATTTTAAAACAATCTGGAGATACAATAAAAATATAGGTAATTTAGTTTGCAATTATAACCAATTTATTAATAATTTGGCAAATTTTAAAAAAATTAAATGTAATTGCAACAACTATATTGATAAATATAAGTTCTCAGGTCATATATTAACTAGCAACTTTTCTTTTTTAAATCCAGAATATCAAGAAATTTTAAATAAAGGGTATAAATATATACCTCAAATTAAACACAATTATAATAATACAATTAAATCTATATTAAAAGATATAGATATTTTCATAAATAAAACTAGTATAAAATACAGTATTCCAGAATTTACTTTTCTGGAATGGAAACATAATATTAAAAAGGAAATTATAAATTATTATAATAATACACTTAAATACACAAAACCCAATTCAGACATTCCTTCTTTTAAAGAAAATATAATTAATTTACAGAAGGACTATATTATCACTCCTATAGATAAATGTCCCAATAATTTATCTTTAATTTGTAAAAATCTATACCACGATATACTAAAAAAGGAAATTGATAATAATCATAAATACACTTTTGCTAGAACTACAGGCACAAAAATCAAAAAAGACATCAAAAATGTTGAAAATTCACTAAAAATTTAAAATAACCACAAAAATCCAAACATACCAAAGTTCTATATAATTCCTAAACTACACAAAAAACCTATTTCTTTCAGAACAATCACATCTGGTATAAATTCAGTCATAAAAAATATTGATATACAATTAGCCTCAAAACTACAATTTATTATAAATAAATTAACTAATAAATATAATTATAAATTTATCGACTCAAATAAAAAAATCATTAATTATTTAATGAACAATTGGACAAACATTGAAACAGTACACACATTTGACTTTGAGGACCTATATTCTAAAATAAATTTAAGAGATCTAAATAATAAAATAACCAATTTATTTAATGAATTCATTAATGACAAAACTTTCTACATTAAAATTATTCATAACAGATATAAAACATTTAAATTAGATCTTAAAACAGCAAAAACTCTACTGGAAACATTTTTAAATTTTAACTATATAGAATTTAAAAATAAAATATATATTCAATCAGAAGGCGTTCCCATGGGTACTTCTTCTAGTCCGTTATTAGCAAATCTAATATTGTTCTGGTACGAAAGAGAAAACTTTCTACAAAATAATATTAATTGGCAAATATTCCGATATGTAGATGACATAATAATATTTAATAATCCACTGTTTAAAAAATTAATACCTGAAATATATCCTAAATACTTGAAACTTAAGAACAATGAAAAAATTTATAGAAACAAAAAAGTTAACTTTTTAGACTTGAATATAGACCTTACAAATAGTGCTGTTAGAGTTTATAATAAAAAGAGTAATTATAATTTCAATATTATATAATACTGTAATATGAATTCTAATATATCATTAAATTGCTGTAAAGGTATATATTATGGTCAGTTTCTAAGATTTTATAGAATAAATAATATATTAGATAATTTCATAGAAGATGTTAAAAATTTAAACATGGAATTTATTAAAAACAAATTTAGTATCAAACAAGTAAAATATTTCAACAGTATATCAATTATAAAATATTTAAAAAAAAATAAATGGAAATATCCATTTATGAAATCAACTTTCTATAATTTCTCTTAATATTAACTAATACAAATTTATAATCTTTAACAGTTAATTAAACTTTGATTAAATAACTGATTAAAAGATTTTTTCACAAGATTTTTAAAGTGTTAAAGTATATAGTTCATTTTTGTTTAATCTCCAATTTCTGGGGAGGAAAATGGAAGTTAAATAAAGGTGAATTTGCACAATTAATAGCTTTATTAAACTCTTATAATTTGCCTTTTTAAAGGAATATTAAAAGATGAATAAGTGTTAAATCAGTTATTTTGATATAACTAGCTGTAAAGATTATGAAATTTAGCTTTCTTCCCTTAACAATTTTTCCTTTCTTCTTTAATTTTCTTGTTGTTCAAAAAAATTCTGAATAAATGGTCTAAATTTGAAATGTGGGGGGACATTCCCCTCCCGCGACATGTGTCAGCCAGAAATAGATATTCACAATGGAAGACGCCGCGGCCGAGGTAGGTTTACAGTTTGAATTTGTTAACACTTGTATCTGTTATATATGTTCATTTAAATATTTCACTGAAACAACTTAATATTAACACATAAAATCCGGTTTAAAAGAGATCTATGACATAATAAAGAAGGGGTGAAATGTCGCTGGAATTTTTATCTGAAGATCCCCGTTCCAGCAGATCTCTTTTTCCAATTCATTTCAATTTAAAGTCTTTTGTGTATGTCTGGTCTACCATTAGGGTTTCAAAACATAATATCCAAACTTATAACAAATGTTAATTCATACTATAGATATATTACTAAATACAACTATTTATAATCATATTATAAAATAAAAAAACCTTTAAAAATCTTTAAAAAAAAAAAGGATAAAATATAAAATCATAAAAAATATATATATATATATACTAACAATCTTATCTACCTTCTTTATAAAACTCTTTTTTTTTTTTTTTCCTTATTATTAGTTTGATTAAAAGTGCATGGTTCTGTCTTTCTCTCTTTTTTCTAACTATTATATATATTCTCTCTTCGATTATTCTATATATAGGATTAGAGTATGTCTGAATGACGTGTAAAAGCCGATGTAATAGACGTTACTTTGTTAATTTTTATTGTTATTAATTATAAATATATAATTAACTTGAGGATGTAGTAGAAGTAAAGGATTTTTTTTCTCTCTCTATCTACAAATTAATAACATTTTACAAATTTTATAATTTGAATTTAAATGATCATAATAGTGAAGATAATCTTAATACAAAACTGGACTATAAAATTAAATAACTATTTATTATTATAATTAATTTAGATTTAGCTTGCTAATCTAATCAAATCTAACTGATATAAGTTATCATTATTATCAGTTTGCTCCTTAAGTTTTAAAATTAGAATCACTGTTATAATTTTGTTATATAGTTTCTACACTATATTAATTCATATGAGCTTGCTCTATGATATATTTTTTATATATAACATAATATACAAATTAAATTATATTAGATATTCTAATATAAATAAATCTTCATACAAATTTTAATTATCTTACATTGTTTGATTATTAAAAATTAAATTATAAAAGTAATTCTAGAAAAAATAATTTCAGAACTTTTGTTTTTTTCATTGTTTAGTTAGTTTAAAGATGTTTTTTTTATTAGTTATTCTTAAAAATATAACAGATAACAAACAGTAATATCTATATATTTATAGATTAATTATTCAATTTATTACAAATTTTATCACCACAAAAACAATTAAGTAAAATATATTTAAAAATTCATAAGAATAACAAACTAAAAAAACTAAAAAAAACTACAAACATATTAGTGTTAGCACCTCTTTTATGTTAATTTAAACTCGCTAAGAATTGCCTAAGAAAAAATTGTCAAACTTGTCCCTCTCTTAAGAACCATGACACTTTTCAAACAACTAGTTGTAAATTAGTGAATACTATTTATAAATTAACATGCCAAATTTGTCAACTATCATATATAGGACAAACTTGTAATCCATTAAATATACGAATAAACCTACATAGAAACCACGCTAAAAAATCAATTGGTAATATATATATGAAAGAACACAATCAATTACATACTTTTAACAACTTTAAGATAGAAATACTAGACATATGTCAAAACAAAAAACAACGACTATTATTAGAAAACAACTACATTTATAAACACAACACATTATTCCCTTATGGACTTAACGACGAATTAAACTACACATACAAACCACAAACAGAAGAAATTTCAACCTATGAAATCAGTTGCAAATAGAAAAAAAATGAATTTAAAACTAAACCTAATAAAACTAGAGGTAAAACTACAAATAAATTAGGTTACATTGAATTTGAAGAATTACTGGACCCAAAACAAATGTACACTAACAACTTCGTCGATAAATTTATTAAAACATTATTTAAACTAAATAATAATAAATTTATCAAACTCATAGAATATATTAAAATTCATAATCTGACTAACAGATTAATAGATATCACACACGACATCTTTAAATACAGAAAAATTAAACAAACTACTAATAACATTAATATTATCATTAAATTTAATAACAATTTATTTAATCATATTAAATTTAATGATATTTTTAATAACCAAATCATCAATAATCTTTTCCCTATAAAAAATTTAAATTTTAAAACAATCTGGAGATACAATAAAAATATAGGTAATTTAGTTTGCAATTATAACCAATTTATTAATAATTTGGCAAATTTTAAAAAAATTAAATGTAATTGCAACAACTATATTGATAAATATAAGTTCTCAGGTCATATATTAACTAGCAACTTTTCTTTTTTAAATCCAGAATATCAAGAAATTTTAAATAAAGGGTATAAATATATACCTCAAATTAAACACAATTATAATAATACAATTAAATCTATATTAAAAGATATAGATATTTTCATAAATAAAACTAGTATAAAATACAGTATTCCAGAATTTACTTTTCTGGAATGGAAACATAATATTAAAAAGGAAATTATAAATTATTATAATAATACACTTAAATACACAAAACCCAATTCAGACATTCCTTCTTTTAAAGAAAATATAATTAATTTACAGAAGGACTATATTATCACTCCTATAGATAAATGTCCCAATAATTTATCTTTAATTTGTAAAAATCTATACCACGATATACTAAAAAAGGAAATTGATAATAATCATAAATACACTTTTTCTAGAACTACAGGCACAAAAATCAAAAAAGACATCAAAAATGTTGAAAATTCACTAAAAATTTATAATAACCACAAAAATCCAAACATACCAAAGTTCTATATAATTCCTAAACTACACAAAAAACCTATTTCTTTCAGAACAATCACATCTGGTATAAATTCAGTCATAAAAAATATTGATATACAATTAGCCTCAACACTACAATTTATTATAAATAAATTAACTAATAAATATAATTATAAATTTATCGACTCAAATAAAAAAATCATTAATTATTTAATGAACAATTGGACAAACATTGAAACAGTACACACATTTGACTTTGAGGACCTATATTCTAAAATAAATTTAAGAGATCTAAATAATAAAATAACCAATTTATTTAATGAATTCATTTAGACAAAACTTTCTACATTAAAATTATTCATAACAGATATAAAACATTTAAATTAGATCTTAAAACAGCAAAAACTCTACTGGAAACATTTTTAAATTTTAACTATATAGAATTTAAAAATAAAATATATATTCAATCAGAAGGCGTTCCCATGGGTACTTCTTCTAGTCCGTTATTAGCAAATCTAATATTGTTCTGGTACGAAAGAGAATACTTTCTACAAAATAATATTAATTGGCAAATATTCCGATATGTAGATGACATAATAATATTTAATAATCCACTGTTTAAAAAATTAATACCTGAAATATATCCTAAATACTTGAAACTTAAGAACAATGAAAAAATTTATAGAAACAAAAAAGTTAACTTTTTAGACTTGAATATAGACCTTACAAATAGTGCTGTTAGAGTTTATAATAAAAAGAGTAATTATAATTTCAATATTATATAATACTGTAATATGAATTCTAATATATCATTAAATTGCTGTAAAGGTATATATTATGGTCAGTTTCTAAGATTTTATAGAATAAATAATATATTAGATAATTTCATAGAAGATGTTAAAAATTTAAACATGGAATTTATTAAAAACAAATTTAGTATCAAACAAGTAAAATATTTCAACAGTATATCAATTATAAAATATTTAAAAAAAAATAAATGGAAATATCCATTTATGAAATCAACTTTCTATAATTTCTCTTAATATTAACTAATACAAATTTATAATCTTTAACAGTTAATTAAACTTTGATTAAATAACTGATTAAAAGATTTTTTCACAAGATTTTTAAAGTGTTAAAGTATATAGTTCATTTTTGTTTAATCTCCAATTTCTGGGGAGGAAAATGGAAGTTAAATAAAGGTGAATTTGCACAATTAATAGCTTTATTAAACTCTTATAATTTGCCTTTTTAAAGGAATATTAAAAGATGAATAAGTGTTAAATCAGTTATTTTGATATAACTAGCTGTAAAGATTATGAAATTTAGCTTTCTTCCCTTAACTATTTTTCCTTTCTTCTTTAATTTTCTTGTTGTTCAAAAAAATTCTGAATAAATGGTCTAAATTTGAAATGTGGGGGGACATTCCCCTCCCGCGACATGTGTCAGCCAGAAATAGATATTCACAATGGAAGACGCCGCGGCCGAGGTAGGTTTACAGTTTGAATTTGTTAACACTTGTATCTGTTATACATGTTCATTTAAATATTTCACTGAAACAACTTAATATTAACACATAAAATCCGGTTTAAAAGAGATCTATGACATAATAAAGAAGGGGTGAAATGTCGCTGGAATTTTTATCTGAAGATCCCCGTTCCAGCAGATCTCTTTTTCCAATTCATTTCAATTTAAAGTCTTTTGTGTATGTCTGGTCTACCATTAGGGTTTCAAAACATAATATCCAAACTTATAACAAATGTTAATTCATACTATAGATATATTACTAAATACAACTATTTATAATCATATTATAAAATAAAAAAACCTTTAAAAATCTTTTAAAAAAAAAGGATAAAATATAAAATCATAAAAAAAATATATATATATATACTAACAATCTTATCTACCTTCTTTATAAAACTCTTTTTTTTTTTTCCTTATTATTAGTTTGATTAAAAGTGCATGGTTCTGTCTTTCTCTCTTTTTTCTAACTATTATATATATTCTTTCTTCGATTATTCTATATATAGGATTAGAGTATGTCTGAATGACGTGTAAAAGCCGATGTAATAGACGTTACTTTGTTAATTTTTATTGTTATTAATTATAAATATATAATTAACTTGAGGATGTAGTAGAAGTAAAGGATTTTTTTTTCTCTCTCTATCTACAAATTAATAACATTTTACAAATTTTATAATTTGAATTTAAATGATCATAATAGTGAAGATAATCTTAATACAAAACTGGACTATAAAATTAAATAACTATTTATTATTATAATTAATTTAGATTTAGCTTGCTAATCTAATCAAATCTAACTGATATAAGTTATCATTATTATCAGTTTGCTCCTTAAGTTTTAAAATTAGAATCACTGTTATAATTTTGTTATATAGTTTCTACACTATATATATATATATATATATATATATATATATATGATAATTTAAACCAATAACCCTATATTATGTAATTTATAACAAGATTGTCATGTTGTATATAGAACTAATTATAAACTATAACTAATTATATGCATAATTGACATGTCTCCTTGCATCACCAAATGTAATGTACTGAGGATGAATAAATAAAAATATATAATAGATTAAAAGCTGAGTTAAGAGCCAGAGGGAGAATCACAAGTAACTTCTAAAGATAGATTGGAAGCGACAGACTGTCGCCAGTGTCCGGTGTCCCTCGGCACGTGTGACACGTGCATGACCCAATTCTCGTAGTATAAATAAGACCGGCCTTAGCAACAGAGTTAGTCAGTTCCCCATCAGCGCGTCGCCGGCTGTCTCCAAGTTCCACCTCATTTCACCATGTAGTCAGTAAGAAACGCTACTCCTATCTCCATCTTTGCTTTTGGCTCAACTTTTTATCTATTCAAGGAACTTTCTACAACTGTGTCGCTTCGTTTTGTGTGTGTGGACATCCCCAGCTTTTCCACTCTGCCTCGACCACGACTGCCTGTACTTTGTGAGAACTGTTAAAGGTCCTACAAGGTGCAGAGAGGCACTGGAAAACTCTCCACCCCTGACTGTCCCTCGCGGTTACTACAGGTTTGACCCTCGGTTGCCACAACTTATAGCGAGAGTCGACGAGGTTCTACAACAGGCTTACCAAACCTCAACACATTATTACAGAGAGTCGACAGGATCTCAACACAATATTACAGATAGTCGACAGGATCCCTAATCACAGATAAGTCGACTCAACACATTATTACAGATAGTCGACAGGATTACCACAACGAAGGAGACCACAACGAAGAAGGTAAAAAGACTGTCCAGATAGATAGAAGAGCCAAGAAGCAAGATGGAGGAACAAGCACGCCAATCCAACGAAACGACCAAGCAATCTTCCCCCAACGACACAGCCGAACATCCCGCAAAATAAGCCGGTGAGAAGTTACCCACCTTAGACCTTACAACGCAACCATCCAGACGACATGCCACCATCGCCAAACAGAAGTCACAAGCTTCTACAAGCTCTACATGGGACGCCTTCCACGTCATCAGGACAACAACCAAAGACCAAGTCTCCTGACTGAACAATCATAAAAACTGTAAGTTTTTATAAAATCTACTTAACCCTCTCTTCATGCTAACAACTTGATTTTCCCTAAATATAATGTTTATTTTTACTGTAATTATTTTAAAATCAAATTTTATCATTTTTATAGCATTTCAATTCAAATTTTAAATATTGTACACCCTCATTTATCATTTTTTACTTTATTTTAAGTAACTTTAAAATTTTAATTCATTACTTGTAATCTTACAGTTTTAAAAAATCATATTATTTAAATTACTCGAATCATAATTCTAAACTTATTTGTGTGTTTTTTTTAATACCTTATTTTTATACCAAAAAACACCAATGTCTTAATTAAATACACAAAACTTTGCAAAAAATCATTGTTATGTTCACTATTTTATGTACACGCCCCATTCAAATTATAAGTCACTATCATGCCATTGCCCTTTTACAAGTATAATTTTAGCACTAACATAAGCAACGATTTAAAAAATATATTCAAATTTTAATAAACATAGGTGAAACGCATTTTTTAAAAATACAAAAATCGAAAGATACACTATCTTCAAAAGCATAACTAGAAATGTAACTGTCCTTCCCCAAAACAAGTTAAAAATTCCAACATATCTACACTTCCTCGTCCTTTTCTTTTTACATGCATAATTATTAATAATTCACACATCTCTCGGAACGAACTTCAACACAGCCAATTTCGAACCACATGAGCTCCATATCGTCGCGAACACAAAGATTTCACGATAAACATGCCACCTCTATAACAATCTGAAAATTCTCGATGTGTTTTGTACAACCACCACCCATGACTAATAAATTTGTTATTTTTCGGAAACAAGTTAGATGCTGTACCAAGAACAGACTTCACGTGACACCTTTCTATTCAATCCACTTACTAAGTGTCACACAGCGCACCACAACAATTTTCTCACTTAACAGGCCCAAGACGCCTTCATGCCTGTGACACCTCACCAAAGCGTGTCTACGTTGAAGTCGCACTTTTATGCACATCTAACCTGACATCATTGAATAACATTTTTTATTAAGTCCGCAACAACGTCGAAACACAACACTTACGAACACCAAGAAAACTATTTTCAAACAGGCAAGGAAGATAACTCAACTCGGGACGTAGGCCAGACATGGGATCATGTGGCAGTCGGTAACAAAGGGTCGGCAACAAAGGACCGCCTACGTAAATAAACAACCCAGCTATGTCGGTCGGCATCAAAGGATATCGACACCAATTGCAACCGCCATGTTAAAATGACACCTCCAGCCCAGTCCGCCTGTACTTGAAACTCGTGGTCCAGCTCGCAGAATGGATAGATTGCAGCACCTATAATTAATTGACTTACCAATCATTACCCAATTTAACATATCACCATGAACATCTCTGTTCACGTATTTCCAGTTTCAGAGAGGCATAGAAACACCAATGTGTACCAAAAGGGAAATGACCTAGTTACACACCACAGTTGTAACTTTTCTTCCAAAGAGACAATTTTTGTTCCATTTTTCACTACTTAACATTTATATAATCTTTAATAATCTTTAATTATATTATAATTTTGTATAAAATCTTGAATAATTATTTTTATTTTTATTTTTTTACTTTTCAATTATAATCAAATTTTTATTCCAACATTATTTTAACAACTTTATTGTAACAATTTTATTCTTCATGATATTATTTTAATATGGCAAAACATTTAATTCTTTCAATAATCATTTTTAATTCATTATTATATCTTTTATATATTACTAATTCTAATTATTATATCTTTTATATTTTGCTAATTCATTATTATGTCTTTTGTATATTACATGTTTGATTTTATCCCCTTATACTGTTGTTATCCGCAATCATATTTCTATCTTTTTATTCACTATATTTTTGTTTAAATAACTTTATTATATGACAATGTTTATCATCAACTATCGGGCATCTACAACAATCGTTTTCAACAATCATATTCTTTAACTAATTCCCTATACTTTCTCACTACCTATTTCAGCCATTGCTCGTAGAAACGACAGTACTGCTTGACAATTTTTCTTTTGATTTCGTAATTCAACAAACTCTTTGAAAACACCGTTCCCCAGAAGTACAAGTCTCGACTTTTAGTCTGAACACGTTTCAAAAGTTTATTTCAATCATCCGCAGAGCACATCACCAACGCATGCACAAAGCGTTCACTTTTTTCAACTTTCAATTTTTTCAGCTCTAGCGGACCACAATCAACCTTTGATTTCAAGTCAAGTCAGACCACCTACTGTCGCTACAACAATTCTACTTATCGCATGGCTCTACCACCCCTTTCAATCATATTAAGTCTTTTCTTCAACAACTTTTCAACCCAATAACCCTACAATTGTGTCAAAGCACTGTAACCTTATACAGGATCACAGGTGAAACATTGCCAAGGAAGACGCACAAGTCTATATCCTCGCTTTGCACCTGGATCTCAGTATTTGATTGTCTGTGCAACACTTACAATTGCATATTCTTCAACCCCTAACCCTTTCCAACGCCCGCCAACAATCTTTTAGAACATCATTTGTTATCATCATTATTTTTTTAGCAAACAAAGGTTTTATCTACAGTTCTCTTTTATAATGAATATCATAACTTTTAAATTAAACATAAGCTTTATTTTTATAATTTTCAGATATAGCCAAATAAACATCTTGTTATAGCCCTTTACCCTCACAGTTTTAATTAATTAAAAGAAATTTTAATTACTTACCTGTGTTAGAGAGGCTTTACCCGCTTAAACCCGGATAAACCCTTTCACTCACGGGGCCCATCTATGATAATTTAAACCAATAACCCTATATTATGTAATTTATAACAAGATTGTCATGTTGTATATAGAACTAATTATAAACTATAACTAATTATATGCATAATTGACATGTCTCCTTGCATCACCAAATGTAATGTACTGAGGATGAATAAATAAAAATATATAATAGATTAAAAGCTGAGTTAAGAGCCAGAGGGAGAATCACAAGTAACTTCTAAAGATAGATTGGAAGCGACAGACTGTCGCCAGTGTCCGGTGTCCCTCGGCACGTGTGACACGTGCATGACCCAATTCTCGTAGTATAAATAAGACCGGCCTTAGCAACAGAGTTAGTCAGTTCCCCATCAGCGCGTCGCAGGGCTGTCTCCAAGTTCCACCTCATTTCACCATGTAGTCAGTAAGAAACGCTACTCCTATCTCCATCTTTGCTTTTGGCTCAACTTTTTATCTATTCAAGGAACTTTCTACAACTGTGTCGCTTCGTTTTGTGTGTGTGGACATCCCCAGCTTTTCCACTCTGCCTCGACCACGACTGCCTGTACTTTGTGAGAACTGTTAAAGGTCCTACAAGGTGCAGAGAGGCACTGGAAAACTCTCCACCCCTGACTGTCCCTCGCGGTTACTACAGGTTTGACCCTCGGTTGCCACAACTTATAGCGAGAGTCGACGAGGTTCTACAACAGGCTTACCAAACCTCAACACATTATTACAGAGAGTCGACAGGATCTCAACACAATATTACAGATAGTCGACAGGATCCCTAATCACAGATAAGTCGACTCAACACATTATTACATATATATATATATATATATATATATATATATATATATATATATATATATATATGTGATATTGCGTTGAGATCCTGTCGACTCTCTGAGATAATAGGTTGGGATCCTTATCTATGATTAGGGATCCTGTCGACTAGCTGTAATAATACGTTGGGGTTTGGTAAGCCTGTTGTAGAACCTCGTCGACTCTCGCTATAAGTTGTGGCAACCGAGGGTCAAACCTGTAGTAACCGCGAGGGACAGTCAGGGGTGGAGAGTTTTCCAGTACCTCGCTGCACCTTGTAGGACCTTTAACAGTTCTCCCAAAGTACAGTCAGTCGTGGTCGAGGCAGAGTGGAAAACTGGGGAATGTCCACACACACAAAACGAAGAGACACAGTTGAAAGAAAGTTCCTTGAATAGATAAAAAGCGAGCCAAGAGCAAAGATGGAGATCGAGAAGTTTTCTTACTGTTTTACATCGTCGATGAGTTGGTGACAACCGGCGACACGCAGATGGGGAACTTACTGGAACTCAACTGAACTGGCTGTTGCTACGCGGCCTTTTTATACGACCGCTCTGACTAAGAGAATTGGGTCATGCACGTGTCGATGGACACCGGACACTGGCGACAGACTGTCGGGGTCCAATCTATCTTTAGAAGTCACTTGTGATTCTCTCTTTGGCTCTTAACTTAGCTTTTAATCTATTATATTTTATTTATTCATCCTCAGTACATTACATCTGGAGATACAAGGACACACGTCAATTATGCGTATAATTAGTTGTAGTTTATAATTAGTTCTATATACAACATGACAAGCTTGTTATACGTATTACATAATATAGGGTTATTGGTGTAAATTATCATAGATGGGCCCCGTGAGTGAAAGGGTTTATCCGGGTTTAAGCGGGTAAAGCCTCTCTAACACAGGTAAGTAATTAGAATTTATTTTAATTAATTAAAACTGTGAGGGAAAAGGGCTATAACAAGATGTTTATTTGGCTATATCTGAAAATTATAAAAATAAAACTTATGTTTAATTTAAAAGTTATGATATGCATTATAAAAGAGAACTGTAGGTAAAACCTTTGTTTGCTAAAAAATAATGATGATAAGAATGATGTTCTCAAAGATTGTTGGCGGGCGTTGGAAAGGGTTAGGGGTTGAAGAATATGCAATTGTAAGTGTTGCACAGACAATCAAATACTGAGATCCAGGTGCAAAGCGAGGATATAGACTTGTGCGTCTTCCTAGGCAATGTTTCACCTGTGATCCTGTATAAGGCTACAGTGCTTTGTCACAATTGTAGGGTTATTGGGTTGAAAAGTTGTTGAAGAAAATAATTAATATGCTTGAAAGGGGTGGTAGAGCCATGCGATAAGTAGAATTGATGTAGCGACAGTAGGTGGTCTGGCTTGACTTGAAATCAAAGGTTGATTGTGGTCCGCTAGAGCTGAAAAAATTGAAAGTTGAAAAAAGTGAACGCTCTGTGCATGCGTTGGTGATGTGTTCTGCGGATGATTGAAATAAACTTTTGAAACGTGTTCAGACCAAAAAGTCGAGACTTGTACTTCTGGGGAACGGTGTTTTCAAAGAGTTTGTTGAATTACGAAATCAAAAGAAAAATTGTCAAGCAGTACTGTCGTTTCTACGAGCAATGGCTGAAATAGGTAGTGAAAAAAGTATAGGGAAGTGATTAGTAAGTAGGATTATTGAAAAACGATTGTTGTATGCCCGGTAGTTGCTGATAAATAAACATATAATAAAGTTATTTAAACAAAAATATAGTGAATAAAAAGATAGAAATATGATTGCGGATAACAACAGTATAAGTGGATAAGATCAAACATGTAATATATAAAAGACATAATAATGAATTAGTAAAATATAAAAGATATAATAATGAATTAGTAAAATATAAAAGATATAATAATGAATTAAAAAAAAATGATTATTGAAAGAATTAAATGTTTTGCTATTGTTAAAATAAAGTTGTTAAAATAATGTTGGAATAAAAATTTGATTATAATTGAAAAGTAAAAAAAAAATAAAAATAATTATTCAAGATTTTATACAAAAAAAATATAATATAATTAAAGGTTATTAATGATTAGATAAACAAATGGAGCAAAAAATGTCTCTTTTGAAGAAGTTAAAAGAAAACAAAAAATGTTCGTTCCTGAAAAAAAAGAAAGGAACATATTCACACAATGTCTAGGTGTAGGTCCAAGATTATTGGTGTCTTTAGTTTGACCTATGGGGAGGCAATGTGGCCCTATGTCGCTTTGGTCCGGTCTGAGAAGTTGGTCTTTGCCAGATCTTCCCGATTATATTATGTGAGACCAGACGGGGAGCGATCTTGATCCCTAAAAATGATGTAGTGTAGTGGAAGATGGGGACTTTGGATACATGAAGTGTATAGTGCATGTCTTAGGCGCTAAAAAGATTGCAGAGCGTTTTATGCGGTTTGGTCTGCAAAATTTTTAGGTGAGCCTACCCAAACGCCGGCTTGTTACGCTTGGGAAAAAATCATTTAAACTATTAATTTAACAGATCTTTTTTTTTTCATGTAACATTGCGTTACCTATGGAGAAATGAGAGGTTAAATTCTTTTTTATTCCTAACGAATGAGCCGGTAATGTTGTGTTTGTTCGTATTAAAAACGTACCCAAAAGCCATATAATTGAATGATTGTTCTTTTGCGTCAAAAAAATTCCACACTGGGCGTGCAAACAATGTAAAAGTTGTAAAACACACGATGATAATTAAAGATATAAAGTTTAATGATATTTTTTTCAATATTAAAATTCAAATTAATAAGTGAATTGGGTAATTATTGGTAAGTCAATCAGTTGATAATTGACAGGTTATTTGGTGGACACGACAATCTAGCATTCTGCTGTGCCAAGGTACGGCCTAATAAATTGGAGGTGTCATGTTAACCTGACGCCGCTGCAACTGTTTATTGATGTAGGCGAGCGTTGTGAGTCACCCTGCTGGCTAGAAATCTCTCTGCCTCCACTTGTTTCCTGACCTAATTGAAAATACTGGGATTTAAATGTAAAAAAGGCTGTGAGCTTGTAGGCGGTATAATTCGGAAATATTGTGTTTCAAAGATATCTGGAGTCAAATGATTGAATTCAATGAAATATACATCTTGAGGCAATCGCTGTGGGTGTTGAACGAATCGGGGCTGTGGAGGTGTTATGTACAACACATCCTCTGTGTAATATTTTAATTTATTGACATGTATGGTGTCACTATCTCTATTGAGTGGCTGATTTGGGCGATCTATTCGAACGACATTGGGTGAAATAATTTGAATTATTTTGTAGGGTCCAGTAAAATATGGTGCTAATTTACCTGTGTCGGGATGTCTGTAATTTTTTTACCAAAACAAGATCATTCTCTTCGAAATGTGGTGTTCTGTGCTGCTTATCAAATGTTTCTTTATCTTTTTTATGTTTATTTTGAGTACGAGAGTTTGCTATCTCTCGAGCTATTTTTATCTCGGGATATGGGTTAAGATGAGTTCTTAGATCTGGGGGGATAACATTGAACATTAAGTAGGTAGGTGGAAAACTTGTGACAGAATGGGGTGTGTTATTGTACGTCTGAGTGACGCGTTTAACTAGTTGAGTCCAGGAAGCTTTCGGATTTTCTAGATAAGCTAGTCTGAGCTTGCCTGTAATGGTCGCATTTAAGCGTTCTATTAAACCGTTTGCTTGTGGATTATTGCTGGTAGTTAGTAGAGGTTGTTTACCATGCATTATTAGAAATTTACGGAATTTTTCTGAGGTAAAAGCGGGCGCTCTGTCAGATAACAGACGTTTTGGAGATCCTTGCTGTAGTACAGTCTTGAGGGTTTGAATGTACGTTAGGGTACTGGTGGACTTCGATGGAAAGGTCCAAGCATATCGCGTTAAATGATCCACTATTACGTGTAGATAGGTCTTGGAGTGTCCATATTTCGAAAATCCAGCTATGGTATCTATAGAGATTAAGTCGAATGGTTGTTGAGGTGGTGGAATTTGTCCGAGGGCACCATAGGGTTTACCTTTGGGCCTTTTAATGATTTGGCAGGTGTGACACGACCTGACAAATATTTCTATAGATTTAGAGATACCTTTCCAGTAGTACTGGGTAGTAATTATGCGGGTCATCTGAGAGATGCCTGGGTGGTTATATTCTTGGTGAACTTTGTTCATGAGAGTATGTTGCAGGGTTTCGGGAATTATTATTTTAGTTACACCTTTTCGGGTAATGGTATGTAAGCCGTTTGTATCAATGTTGAAGGGGGATGCTGTTGGTTGATGCTGTTTTATAATATCAGTACTGATAAATCCTACAAAGGGGTTTCTTGAGAGTAAATCTGCCTCATACTGTTGACTGCCTTTGATGTAGTGTATTTCGTAATTATAGGTAGATAGTCTCAGGCTCCATCTAAATAGTCGGCCTGACGGATTTTTTATAGTTTTAAGCCATTGTAAAGCTTGGTGGTCTGTGTATATGGTGAATTTTATACCGGTGAGGTATATTCGGAATTTGTCTACACTTTCGACGATGGCGAGGCACTCAAGTTCGGAAACGGTGTAGTTTCTCTCATGTGCCCTAAGGGCGCGGCTAAAATATTGCACAGGATGTATTTGTCCGTCTGGGTGTACCTGTTTGAGTATGCCGGCAATCCCTTGGGTGGATGCGTCGCAATAAAGGCGGCATGGTAAACCGACTTGATACAAGTGTAGTACTGGTTTACTGGTTAAACTCTCTTTGAGAGTGGTGAAAGCTTGTTGACAGTCTGTGTTCCAATTCCATTTTACATCCTTTTTAAGTAATTTATTTAAAGGTGCTCGTAAGCGGGCATAATCTGCTATAAACTTATTATAAACGTTTACTGCTCCTAAAAATGATTGTAGTGTTTTTTGATTGTTAGGTGGTTTTATTGCATTTATTGTATCAAGGTTGCGCGTCTGCGGTGCATAAGTACCTGCGGTAACAGTGTATCCTAAGAAATCTATTTTTGTTTTAAAAAATGAACATTTATTATAATTAAGTTTGATGTTTTCGTGTTGACACACTGTTAGAAATTGTTGTAGGTGTTGTAGATGATCCTCAAGGGTGTCAGAAAAAATAATGAAATCGTCGAAGTAATGGGTAACAAAATTTAGTTTATATTTTTGCATGACCTGGTTTATGGCACGATGGTATATCTGTGGTGAATTTTTAAATCCGTAAGGAAGTCTACAAAATTCGTACTGACTATCTAACGTCACGAAAGCTAATAGATTACGTGAGTTAGGTTCTATTTCCACTTGCCAATATGCGGATGCTATATCTACAGAAGAGTAATATTTGGCTTTTGACAATTTGTCAAGAATGGTTTCTATTAAGGGTAAAGGATGTACGTCTGGAGCGATGATTTCATTAAGTTTTCTGTAATCAATACAGAAACGCTTCGTTTGGTCACGTTTGGTAACAAGCGTTATGGGGCTGGCATAAGGTGAAACTGACGGGGCAATGATTCCATATTGGAGCATTTGTTCTATTTGGGTTTGTATTTCTTGTTGGTCGTGTAGTGGCACTCTATATGGGCGTAATGCTATTATTTTATCTGTGGTGGTATTGATTTTTACCGGTGGTATGTTCAATTTGGGCACATTGTATTTATTAGTAGAGAACACTTGTGAGAATTCATATAGAATTCGGTGGAGTTCGTGTGGACAATGTTCTAACTGTGGTGCCGCATTAGAAGGTATAGAAATCTCAATATCATGGGTAGGAGATATAGGGGGTGAACATATAATTGGAGTAGAGTCCGCCACGTGTAAACAGGACTGGTGCGAGGGGAAAGTGGTAAACATATCAGTTTCCCTCGGTTGAGTGGAACATAAATCCTGTTTGCACTTGGTGAACTTATAGACATTCGTTGGGAGAGCATCATTATTTTGATAAATTTGGAGATTATTAAAATCTATAATTAATTTAAATATTTTAAGGGTATTAATAGATAAAATACCAAAAGGTAGTGAAGCTTCTACTATAAAAAATTTTAGTTTTTGGGTGAGGTTACCGATTTTAAGTTTTAAAAAAATATATCTAAGGGTATTTACATTGTGGGCTATTGCATTTATAGTTAAACTGTACTGATGGATAATAATTTTATATGGTAATCTATTTTCTATGGTTCTTAAAATATCTAAGTTAAGTAGGTTTATAGATGCTCCCGTGTCTATTAAAAAGGGCAAGTTTACATTTGGTGACAATTCAGTCCATATTATTAATTGTTCAACGAAAATAAGTTTCAGGTTTTCCTACCGTTGAGCTGCTCGCGGGGCTTGCAGAGTCGTCTTGGCTTGCAGCTTGGACTTGGGGAACATGGTTCGGAGGTTGGACCTTGGGCTGGGTGTGGGTACCACGTTTTGGTACAGTGGTTGTGTGTGGTCGGGCGCTGTAGACTGGGCGTGTTTGGTCCCGTGGGAACCGTTGTCCACACTGGGAGTGCCAGTGCATGGCATTGCAATACTTGCAAGGCGAGGGGGGAGGTGTAACTGGGTATGTTACACGTGATGGCCGCTGGCTGTTGTACCGCGGTGGTGGGTTGTGGTAGGTGGGGTGTGGAGCCTTGTCTACTTGGCGCTGGTTCACTGCACTGGTGGCACACTGAGTTATTCTTGACACTAGGTCGAACCATTCCTTAATGGTGTTTGGCTGCACAGTTGCGACTAATCGCTGGTCTGCGACGGGTAGTCCGTCGGTCAGAGATTCAATTAAAATGTCGGCGGGTAGGTCGAGTTTCATACCCATAACAGTTTTGTTTTGGTAGTAGTCTTCTAGGGACATTTGGGGTGTCATTTTGATTGCCAAAAAGCGTGCAAACGACGCTTCTGTCGTTGCTGGGAATAAGTCTATCAATCTCTGGCGGGCTTCAATATAATATAACCTATCTAACCGTAGGCTTCGGAAATATTGGAGGGGCTTACCTTGTAGGTAGCAGGGTAATTTGCGTAGGCGATCTGTGTAGGTCAGTTCAGTTCGGTCTGCTTGGGCATCGAAGTTGTCGAAAAAGCTTTGGGCTTCAAAAGTACCATCGTATGGACTTACGTCTATCTCCCTAGGAGATCGGGCTACCAGTAACTTACTCAGGGCATCGGCGATCTGTGTCAGTGGGTCTGCGGAGGTATCTTGGGGCGGCGACGTTTCCTCCTCTTCCAATGTCGTTTCTTGTTTGGGGATAGTTTGTTCGGCTGTATCGTTGGACGGGTTGGTTTGTTCCTCCATCTTGCTTCTTGGCTCTTTTCTATCTGGACAGTCTTTACCTTCTTCGTTGTGGTCTCTTTCGTTGTGGTAATCCTGTCGACTATCTGTGATATTGCGTTGAGATCCTGTCGACTCTCTGAGATAATAGGTTGGGATCCTTATCTATGATTAGGGATCCTGTCGACTAGCTGTAATAATACGTTGGGGTTTGGTAAGCCTGTTGTAGAACCTCGTCGACTCTCGCTATAAGTTGTGGCAACCGAGGGTCAAACCTGTAGTAACCGCGAGGGACAGTCAGGGGTGGAGAGTTTTCCAGTACCTCGCTGCACCTTGTAGGACCTTTAACAGTTCTCCCAAAGTACAGTCAGTCGTGGTCGAGGCAGAGTGGAAAACTGGGGAATGTCCACACACACAAAACGAAGAGACACAGTTGAAAGAAAGTTCCTTGAATAGATAAAAAGCGAGCCAAGAGCAAAGATGGAGATCGAGAAGTTTTCTTACTGTTTTACATCGTCGATGAGTTGGTGACAACCGGCGACACGCAGATGGGGAACTTACTGGAACTCAACTGAACTGGCTGTTGCTACGCGGCCTTTTTATACGACCGCTCTGACTAAGAGAATTGGGTCATGCACGTGTCGATGGACACCGGACACTGGCGACAGACTGTCGGGGTCCAATCTATCTTTAGAAGTCACTTGTGATTCTCTCTTTGGCTCTTAACTTAGCTTTTAATCTATTATATTTTATTTATTCATCCTCAGTACATTACATCTGGAGATACAAGGACACACGTCAATTATGCGTATAATTAGTTGTAGTTTATAATTAGTTCTATATACAACATGACAAGCTTGTTATACGTATTACATAATATAGGGTTATTGGTGTAAATTATCATATATATATATATATATTGTATATTGGCTGAAACTAATTCTTGATTGCATGCATAACGGTTGCACCCTTCCATTCGTTCACGATTAGTTCCAGCCAATTGAGCAGCACACCAGCGACATGCCGTAGCATTCGCCCGCGATGTCTGCCACGTTTATTTTTGTACAGTTTTTATAGATGAATGAATTTGCATATTTACATTTTAACACAAGCTTAACATATTTACTTACTTATTTTGACGAAAATCAAATATTATTCTTGGATATTATACAAATATGACATACACATACAGTTAAACCTGTTTATAGCGCCCCTTCTTGGAACTCACAAAAATAGGGTGCTATAAAGAGGGGGTGCTATAGACAGGTCACTTTTAATGTAAATCGCATCGTACTACGTATTTAAAATCGGGCGCTATTTAGAGGTGGCGCTATAGACAGGTTTAACTGTATATAAATATTTGAAAGTATTTCCGTGTGTTGTTAATATAACAGCTGACAAATAAATCCTCATTCTTTATAGACCCCTATTTATTGGTTGCTTTATGAAAGAAGGAAATAAAATTGGAGATATATTTTATTCTCTCTATTGAATTGGAGAAAATAAGATATTTGTTCAGATATATATGGGTGTCAATATTTTTATATTTATACTATTTGCCCTCTCTTATAATTGTTAATGATATACCAATTATATACCTATATAATAATAAAATAATATAAAGAGAAGTTATATAAATAAATAAAATATCAATATTGTCAACTATACAAATAATTGTTTTCATCACAACCTCTAATATTTTTCTATGATAATAAATGACCAAAGGTAATGTCTAAAAAGTAGTAAGAAAAGAAAAATCTCTCTATTCGCTTTTTTTTTTGCTTATTCCTAGTACACGTGGTACAGACCATGATAATCATGGTGGGCAGTTAGCGACTGCTCTTACTGTAAGTGCACCACATGTCTACACATGTGAAAAGCAGTTCGACTTTTCACTTACTCTATTCGCTATTCTATATACAGTTACGAGCGTCATTCTTCATCAGTCGTCTCTGTCACCGTTTGCTTTTTTTTTTTTGGAATGGCGCCCTCCTATTGGTTGGCTACGCTTACGCCACCTTGCCCCCCCCACCCCCACTCGCTTTTTGGTTTTTGTAACTATTGTGTTGGAGCGGGTCGCTCCTTAAATAAATGCATATATTAGTTAATAACTAAATGGAATCCTCTCTTTCTTTTTCCCAGTAAGAGACGCCTAAGGAAGCCAACAGTACATAGACAGATAAAGCACATAGGCTATAGTTATTAACTAATATATGCATTTATTTAAGGCGCCAATTTATAATTGTAACAAATAGTATTTGAATAAAAACATTCAATCGGGTAAAACACGGGCGTTGCCCGAGTCATTCGGCTTGTTAAAGAATAAGCAAAAGAGAGGTTGAAACATACTTCATTGACTTCCATTCAACATCAAAACAAAGTTACAAGATTACAGCTATTAGCAATATAAATTAAATATATTGTTACGTCGTACCCAGACGCTATTCGTGTACTTTGTCTACTCAGGATGCCACAATGGGGGTCGGTGGAAGGCTGGTTAAACCGTTTGGTTTTCGACCACTACGATCCGGGTTCGATTCCCACATTGGACACTTTTTTCTGTTTGAAAATAAAATGCTCCAATGGCCCCCGATTCTTGCATAAGTCCAACCCCACCAGCGAGTGCAAGTAACCAAACGGGGCTCTGGCACATTTGTAAGTGCAAAGTCGAACTGCTTTTCACATGTGTAGACATGTGGTGCACTTACAATAAAAGCAGTCGCTAACTACCCACCATGATTATCATGGCTTTGAGATAAGAAAGAAGAAGAGGAGGATTCCACAAATATACACGCGTTAGTTCGAATGGATGCAGCTAAACTTAGCGCTTTATTATGGCTCTAAACAGAAGAAATACAATGATTTTGACTTGACTTCAACTCCCTGTCAGAAGAATCCTTGGCGCCGCGGATGTCACTCTTGTGAAGCTTCCCGCTCCACACTATACAAGTCCAGCCTGGACTTACACCGGCTTGTAGACCACTCCGATGTCAGTCTCTCCTGGAACGCCGTACAGGATCATCCACACGCCCGGAGGCAAGTCGCCACGTCTTCTTCTCCCCGTAGATTTAACCAGACTCTCTGTCCTCCCCTGTTTTTGGCGCCTGCCACATGGCAGCGGGGGCAGTTAGAGTCCACTCCTATTTTCCCAACTCCACTCTGGTATCTTGGCCTTGTCATACATGTAACAATATACACGACATCAGACTCGAGGTCTTCCCCGAGGGACATCGATACTACATCAAGGGCTACAAGCCGCCCTGAGTCCGGTAGACCCTTGGCTAGAATGTAGCTGTTGTCCCCAAAATATTCAATTGTCATGTTGAGGAATTCGCACATAGTGGTCTTGTTTCCTGGCGAGATCTGCCTGAGGAGTTGCTTCCTCTCAAGGAGAGGAGAGATTGAGATTGAAACTGATATATTACAACGTCCATATATGATTATATAAGGTTAAATACAGAATAATTATAAATATGAATAAATATGATTATATAATGATAAATATATGAATAAATAGATATAAATAATTGATAAATATACATATATATATATAAAATATATACAGTCTTCATTGGTGGCGCCCACTGCGGGAAAGACTCCGCCACAGATGGACTGCGAGAGATCTTAGAGAGAGAGAGAGATTGAGACTACTTTATTTCAATGTCCATATAAGATTAAATACAGAATAAATATAAATATGAATAAATAAGATTATATAATGATAAATACATGAATAAATAGATATAAATAAATAAAGAGGAGAGAGAGGAGAGTCGAAGAAAAGAGATTCTTTATATTATAAAATCTCTTCTTCCCGACTTGTCCATCTTCTTCTATAACGAATAGAAATATTATAGTTGTCTTATTTCTAATTCTTTTCAATAATATGAATTCCTCTCCCATTATATGATTTCTTGTTATCTAATGATTTAAATATGGATTGCTCTATTTTCATAACAAATACGTATATAAAAATAATTTTACGAAACTTCGGAGTATTCAAATAATTGGTAGGTTATACGTGGGGAATCAGTGTTGAGTTAACTAGGAATATTACGCTAACTACAAGGGAAGTAATCAGCGACCAAAATCACTTATCTTTTCCCCCAATGTCAATCTATGACCACGGTCGATATGGGGAGTCCATTAGGACTAGGTCCATCTATCCAAAGGCCAGGACAGTCCTGGGACAGCTGTGGGTGAAGGGACACAAAACGATAATCATGCCAGCAAGACGAATGGAACTCTGGCAAATGGATCTCAGGTCGTGACTTACAGTACCCCTTTGGCTACATCCTACTGTGAGCCTCTTTCCTCTGAGTCACATCTCATGCTACAGCCTCTGTATATCAATATGAAAAACAAAATTCAACTATCTCTATATTTCATATTTATAACGAATGAAAACATTAAGACGCGAATATTTCTTTTCGCAAATAAATGAAACTTTTACTGTCTTTACTGCGATGAAAAAAATATATTGGAAGGGCTTGGTTCATCAGTGATGAACCCTCCCAGCGATTTCGCCAATTTAATCTACCAAACTGCTTCTTTAGAACTCTAATACTGTATCAGATCATTCTGCTTTCATATGATTCACTGAAGGGTGGAATCTTAGAAATGGTATTTAAGCAAACAATGGGCATACGTTTATAGGACAGTAGAATTACATTTAAATATCTTTATTCAAATATTTATCTTTTCTAATATGACATAATCTCGAAGAATAATTAGACTTCTCTTTGGATATAGATGGGTATGTGTTGTTATATGTATTCACTCTACCTGCATAAATTCATATTTTCATTGAATACAGAATGGAATAAAGCCACCAAAAAGTAAAACAGATTCTGGATTAGAGATATAATTAGAGAATAAGATTTTATACTAAGATTGTTTACCATATTCTAATACAGGGATTCACATAACTGGTTTATTTCTCAATTTGTAATTCTACCTGTCATCATGTTAGTTACAAATTTGTATATATCTTGGCTCTCAATGTACGTCTATATAATTGTACACATCACACCTTGTCTTTACGTCCGTTGAAGAACGATGTCGTTCGGAAGCTAGCGAAATAAACATGTTCTATAGAAGAAGCTCCTTTTGAGTTTATAATCTTAGAGAGATATAAAAAACATAAATATTTTCAACATCGGTTTAGAGGGGGCAGTACCCGGGAGGGTGAGAGGACACTATGAGGGAGTCCTGGGACACTGGTCAATCAGGAAACATAGTGATCTAATACGTCTGCCCTGTCTTACTCTTTGTGTTGGTCTCAGAAGGAACTCAGCTTATATGCTGATAGTGACGCCAGATATGATAGACTTTGTTGTCCAATAAAGTATTGGCGTTGTTGATATGTCCCATCCTCCCTGAGTTGATATGATAATTTTATAAATTCACTTGCCATCAATCGATAAAATTTGTTACAAATAAATTCACTGGTAATGTGTTTCTTTTCAATATAGCATCAAGTATATTTTCTACAGACCTTACTGCAATGATAAAAGTTATCTTCAGATCAAGTCTTTTCTTTCAATAACTTTTATTATTGCAGTAAGGTCTATAGAGATAATATTTGATACTATTTTGAAACATACTGCCAATAAATTTGTTTGTTACAAATTTTATTGCTTGGATGAGGTTAACGACCGGTTATTCTACCTTTATAGATTGTCGCGCCCTTCTTTTCCAGTGGTACTTTATTGAACGCTATTTTTGAGTTACATCAATAAAAAATTCTTATGCAAAACAAACAAAAAAAAACGACATTTATTTGCATAAAAGATTTTCCGAATGAAATATTCATAAAGCAAGAATTCCTCAGGTTCTATTATTTATCATTTTAAAATCGTTTTGATTCATGAACTAAATCGCAAACATTAAAAAATTTCCTCATTACAATGAAATTTGTCATTATTTTACCGAATGAATTATTTTGGAAAAATAATACTATAGCATTGATGTATACTTATATGTGTATAGTTATTCGTTTGGCATAATATTTCATTTATAAATTAATCTCATAATTTAGTCTGTGAAAATAAAAATATTGGACTGATGACCAAACTGTAAATAGATGGCTTAATGTGATATAGTTAAGATATATAATTAATTGTGATGGTTATGTAGTTTTGATCTTCATTGAATAAAATATATAAAGTTTAAATGTGTTTTAAACTTTAATAACAAGTACAAAACAAGCATATATTACATGGTCAATAAATATGGAAATGGACTGGACGGATGGATTATTCCTAAAAAAAAACGTGTTTATATAAAATAAATAATTAAAACAAAACATTATATATAAAAAAGAATATTAATAAATGAATTACCATCAATTATTTTGTATCCCCCACTCCACATCCGGCTCCCTCCGGCCAACTTTGCGGTGAAGATTTCTAATTTAATTTTCATTTAAATTTGGCTCATTTAATTCTGTCTTGCTAATTGATTAGATTGATTTTTCAATATAGCCCTGTCGCCATCTTTGCTTCTTGTGTCTGCTCGCTTAATTCTGACATTTTAAAATGTTGATGACATTCAAGTAATGATAAATGTGATAAACAGATGTCAGGTTTTCTTTAGATATATCTCTCAAACTTTATTTAAGGGGGTTGGTGGAAGGATGGTCTAAACCGTTGGTTTTCGACCGCTACGACCCGGGTTCGATTCCCGCATTGTGCACTTTTTTCTGATTGAAAAAAAATGCTCCGATGGCCCCCGATTCTTGCAAAAGTCTAACTCCACCAGCGAGTGCAAGTAACCAAACGGGGCTCTGGCTTATTTGTAAGTGCAAAGTCGAAGTGCTTTCCACATGTGTAGACATGTGGTTCACTTACAGTAAAAGCAGTCGCCTATTTCTAACCATCATGATTATCATGGCCTGTACCACGTTTACTAGGGATAAGCAAAAAAAAACTTTATTTCAAAATAATTTATCGTTAGCAAACCTTTAATCATTGGATCGCTCAGCCTTCACGAGGTTCAACTTTAATCTACAAAACTTTTAAGAATGCTGTCAAATTGAATAAAATTATGAGCGATTTTTCCATTTAAATAACGGTAGTAATCTAATTTTTTCATATCAATAGTCAATAGAAATATGCAACTAAATACTAACTGAATAAGAATATATTTTAATCTCAAATAATATACAAAATCTAACCGAATATATAGATGTATATATGTACATAGATTTTTATATTACAATATAATATAATGCGGCTTGTGATTGTAAAACGACATTTGAAAATTACCCCGCATGTGTTTCTTTTCAACGAAAAATCAAAATTTATTTAAAGGAGAAATAACGATCATTTCTAACCTTAGGGATGAGGTATGAAAAGATGAATTGTGAAGAGTAATTATAAACGGAAAATAAAAGTGTCCAGGGATGGGAATCGAACCCACATTGTTCCGCTTACCGGGCAGATGCCATAGATTTTTGTAATAGTTTAGCAGCAGGCGGCGTTTTATTCGTTTATTTATCTTCTCCCGTAGAAGGGCAGAGCTGTTGGAATACATACTTTCTTCTTGTGATGGTCACCATGTCCATCCAAGGTTTCACAACGGTCTTCAGGGCATTGATGTAGGTATCAGTGTTCATCCTATGGCCCTTCTCAAAGTGTTGAGGTGACATCACAGTCACTGCTGATAACACCAAGGACCATCACGGAGGTAGGAACTGTAGTGTGCATCATGACAGATACCTCTGAGAGGTCTTAACAGAGGCAGCGATCATTCCTGGTATATAACTCTTTGTCCACGTCAAAGTTCTTTACATTAGAGAAGAGCTTCAGAATGCCACAAGAGTCATGTTTAAGGTTGTTGATGAGGGAATATCCTTTCTTTTATCCTTCATATTCTCAGTAAGTAACTGGCCTTTCCGAAAGGCATAGGCCTTGTGACCAAGGTTCTCAAGAATAGTTCAGACAATTGTCTTGAGGTTATGTCCCTCATGCTCTTCCCAGAGTTTCTATCAATCTTCTCCTTAACATATTTCACAAAAATTTCTCTTCACACTGTCCAATTAACGCGAGTCCTTTTTCCTTGTAGTCATTCCCTCGTTGTTACAATCGGCTTCATCAAACTCCTTCTTGACACGATAAACAGTGGTTTTGGGCAACTTAAGAAAGTTTATGCTCTCGTTGGGACTTCTTCCAGCGCGCAGAGTAACGTTGATGGCTGCTCGATTTTAGAATAATTGATTATTGTTCATCACCATACTGTACACACCTGTACTGTCACATTTTACATAAATATTGCTACGGAATGAAAAAAGCGATTTTTAAAAAGATTTAAAGTAGTATTTGTCTTTTAATTTTTTTTTCATTCCTAGCGATATTTATGTAAAATTCAACAGTACATCTGTGTACAGTATGGTGATGAACAATAATCGAGAATTATATAATCGAGCAGCCTTCATCGTTGCTCTGCACGTATTATTTGTCTTTGGACTGCCAAAGTTATTCCCAATTTACTTGATAAACCTGTACATATATTATAATATATAATAATCAATTAAATAATAAATAGAAACATATATTTCAATACTCATATCAGTCATTTGATTTATTTTCTACAATGTTAAGCGATTTTTTGAAATATTTATTGTCATCTATATATCGATGAAATATTTAACAAATAAATTTACTGGCAATCTAAATTAGGTCTGTAGAGATAATATTTGATGGTATTATTGGAAAGAAACATATAACCATTTAATTTATTTGTTACAAATGTTAATAATCTTTCTTGTTGATAGCTATGATTGTAAATGAATTTTAACGATGATTTTGACACATTTATTTTATAAATAAATTCTTTATTTATTTTAATTTGAAAGATTTTCTCGTCCTCAATACCATGGCAACTTGATGCTGGGTAGATTAGGGAATATAAACTGAAGATTGCTGAGCAGATGTTAAAGCCATGGGTGTTGCGATCTACATTTTTTGCGACTGACTCCAGAATTCCACCGCCGTAATCAATACTTCCCTCCAAGAGTCGATGTTCCTATAGACGATATGACGATAAAGCCACTCTTCACTCTACAAGAAAAAGGATGCAAAGCTACTAAGAACAAATTTCCAAGACTTCGAGAAAATCATTGACAGAAGCACGTCAACTCCATGTCAGCATGGAAGTGTGGATTACAGCTCACATAGGGAAGAATCTATGTAACAAAATATTTATAGTTTTATCGACAGTCAAAATTGTATTCATTATATTTAACTACTATTTCTAAACATTCATATTTACCTCTCTGTTATTTTATAAACAATGTAATTGTTTTTCATTAAATAAATTGTCGTGTGTGTGTCATTCTGATCTTTGTATTTCCTAATTATATACACCTGACAATCTGTATGTGTATGTTGTAATGTGTAGAGCCGACATCGTCATCGAAGCGGGCTCCTTATCCAACATACAGTCATGGGCCGCAAGTGGAGGGGCACTAGCCTGAAGACAAATGAAGACCACACACATAGGAACATGGTTATTTTGGTTTTGAGGGAGCAGCACCCAGGGAGGTGAAGTAGACTATGGGAGTCCTGGGATCTCTGGTTAATCCGGCAGCATGGCGATCTGGCTGCTGTCTATACTGTGCTCCTCTCTGTGGACTTAGAAAGAACCCAGCTTATATGTTAATGGTGACTTCAGAGAGGGCGGACCTATTTGGGTGTCCGTGTCCAATTAAAGACTGGCCTACTCGATTTTTATGTTTTCCTAGCGTCTTGGACAATGCCAATGATATGTTATTCGACCTTACTGGGTGCCGCGTCCTTCTTTTCTTTTGGTTGATTTTATTGGCGCAATTTTGAAGTTACATCAGGTTTGGTATACCTATAGGTAACATTCCTATGTACAACATTGTTTATATACAACAAATATAATACGACATGTGTACAAATGTGTATGGAATGTTTACATTTAGGTGTTCTCCAACAATCTTAGTTTGTATATCATTTAGGAAAGAACAAGAGGCACAAGAACCTATAGAACATGCAACAACTGTCCTGGTGTGGAACTGACTACTACTCACATATTCTCATGCCCAGCAATGGCCGCAGCCTTGCAGAAAATTGACAGCAGCACCAGCTTTACACACCCAAGATAGTGGACATTGCTGCTGCTGTGATAGAGATGCATTGAGACATCTGAGGTTCTTCTTTGGACACAACAACAACATCAAAGAACAAGAATGGATGAGAATGTATTTGTAAACATTACGACATCGTCTTGAGTTTGTGTTCATAATTTACTTCAATACTTTCATCAATAATTCATTTATTTATACTAAATATAATGTCAAAGAATAGCAGAGTACCTGGAAGATTAAACTGGTTCAACATCTGGAAGAGTCTACCACTAATATTTATATTATTAATACATTTTTATATAAAAAGTAGACACTTCGGCCAGTTGGAGTTTTTTATTTTCTCAACGTTTCAACAAAAATCTTTTGTCTTCGTCAGGAGAAGTAAATAAAAATAAACATTTGGCAAGGCGTTAAAAATTGTTCTGAGGTTTGCAAGGGCGTTCTCACGTGATTCTTCGAATTTAGTACAACATCTAAAGCGCGAGTCAAAAACAAATATTAAACTCGTCAAAGACTATGATCTTGGAAATAAAAATATATAATAATAAAATTATAACAAATTAAGTAAAAATAAATAAATAAAGTAATATAATAATAATCACAAAGATTATTATATAGATTTATAACTATTATGTTCAATTTTTTATCTAGCTTATTAACTACTTTTTAAATTTAAAAATGAAGCATATTGTTGCGGAATATCTTCAAAAGTATTTATAGTTCTTTTCCCAAATTCTCGTGATACCCATCCCTCTAAAAATAATCTTTCCTTTTTAAATTTTATATTCCTATGAAATATCTCAATATCATTCCAATCTGGCCTATGTCCTGAAAATAAAGCATGTTCCCCAATTTTGCTTAACGCCCTTCTCCCCAATAAACCCTGTTGGTGTTCCTTAATTCTGGTCTCTAAATTTCGGCCGGTTTCTCCTACATAAATTTTGTCACATTCTGTGCATTTAATCCCATAAATTACGTTATTTGGTTTTGATGTGCCTATGTTATCCTTCATTATGTTATTTCTAGTTAAAAATTCCCTTTTTGTCCCAGTACTATACCAAATATTATATTTACATTTTTTCAAAATTCTAGATATTTCGTTATCCACTTCTCTAATATAAGGAATTATTATATTATTGTAACCTTCTGTAGTTCTATTCAAATTCAAAAAAAGCTGAATGAACATGAAATAATGGTATCCTTTGACGTCAAATCGCTTTTTACCAATATTAATAGAAGTCTAGCTCTTAAAGAGCTAAAAGAATATTTCGAGGTAAAAAGACAAGATTGCACAATCAAGGGATTAGAAATCGATGAAATGATAGAAGGGTTTAGGTTATGTTTAGAAAATATTTATTTTAGATATGGGGCTAAATTTTACAGACAAAAAGACGGTACTGCTATGGGTTGCCCTACCAGTATGATCATAGCTGACATTGTAATGGCATCAATAGATAGAAAGGCAATTTTAATAGAGGGAATAAAGATATGGGGACGGTATATAGATGATGTTTTCGCAGTGATCCAAAAAGAAAAACTTAACGAGATCATTGTCAAATTAAATAATTTAGAAATAGGAATAGAATTCACCGTTGAAACAGAAAAAGAAGGATTTTTACCATTCTTAGATGTAGGATTAAGCCGTAAAGAAGATGGATCTATTCTAACCAGCGTTTACAGAAAGCCAACAGACTGTGGGATACATCTAAATTTTAATTCTAACAATCCTATATTACACAAAAGGCAGGTGATAAAATCTCTTGTACAAAGAGCCAAACAGGTATGTACAGACCAAGACATTTATAAAAAAGAGATAAAGAAAATTAGAGAGGAGTTAAAACAATCCGAATATCCAGTTGGCTTCATAAATAAATGGATTAGAAGATATGAAATAGATAGGCCAAATTTGAATAGAACTACAGAAGGTTACAATAATATAATAAATTCTTATATTAGAGAAGTGGATAACGAAATATCTAGAATTTTGAAAAAATGTAAATATAATATTTGGTATAGTACTGGGACAAAAAGGGAATTTTTAACTAGAAATAACATAATGAAGGATAACATAGGCACATCAAAACCAAATAACGTAATTTATGGGATTAAATGCACAGAATGTGACAAAATTTATGTAGGAGAAACCGGCCGAAATTTAGAGACCAGAATTAAGGAACACCAACAGGGTTTATTGGGGAGAAGGGCGTTAAGCAAAATTGGGGAACATGCATTATTTTCAGGACATAGGCCAGATTGGAATGATATTGAGATATTTCATAGGAATATAAAATTTAAAAAGGAAAGATTATTTTTAGAGGGATGGGTATCACGAGAATTTGGGAAAAGAACTATAAATACTTTTGAAGATATTCCGCAACAATATGCTTCATTTTTAAATTTAAAAAGTAGTTAATAAGCTAGATAAAAAATTGAACATAATAGTTATAAATCTATATAATAATCTTTGTGATTATTATTATATTACTTTATTTATTTATTTTTACTTAATTTGTTATAATTTTATTATTATATATTTTTATTTCCAAGATCATAGTCTTTGACGAGTTTAATATTTGTTTTTGACTCGCGCTTTAGATGTTGTACTAAATTCGAAGAATCACGTGAGAACGCCCTTGCAAACCTCAGAACAATTTTTAACGCCTTGCCAAATGTTTATTTTTATTTACTTCTCCTGACGAAGACAAAAGATTTTTGTTGAAACGTTGAGAAAATAAAAAACTCCAACTGGCCGAAGTGTCTACTTTTTATATAAATATGAATGCCGGCCAGGCAACCGCTATCTTTTCGATTATTAATACAATATAATGCGGCTTTTGATTGTAGAACGAAGTTTGACAATTATCCCTCAAATGTTTCTTTTGAAGAAAAAAATAAAATTTATTTTAAGGAGAAATAACGATTATTTCTAACCTTAGGAAATAAGTATGATAGGATGAATTGTGAAGAGAAATGATAAACGAAAAGATAAAGTGTCCAGGGATGGGAACTGGACACTTTATTTTCCGTTTATCATTACTCTTCACAATTCATCCTATCATACTTTTCGTTCAAAAGAAACATTTGCGGTATAATTGTCAAACTTCGTTCAACATTTTATATTAGTATCTCAATAATATTCCCATATACAGTAGATTTATTTAAAATTTAAAATATCAGAACTAATTTTGATGCATTTTTATATTATAGACGGAGAAAGCTATCAACTCATATTTCTAAGAAAACAACCCAACATTGCAATAAAACTCCCTAAATTCCAATTATTCCTAAAACTGTAAGAAACCAAGGTACAACCACAAAATATCAAAGCTAACTTTTGATGCATTTTTTAATTATAGATGGCAAAAGACCTATCAACTCATCTCTCTAAGAAAACAACCTAACACGCAATAAAACTCAATTATTCTTAAATCTGTAAGAAACCAAGGTAACAACCACAAAGAAAGAGGTTGCACTATTTCGGATAAAAGAGGGAGAAAATTCAAAAGAACCAACGAGTTGGAAGAAAGAAATAATTGTATTTTAATCTTATATCTGACCAATTAAAACCCTTCATGCATGAAAATTACCATCTTACAGGCTTGCTGGATCATTACAAGGCGCCGGGTTCCCTTATCTGGATCTTATGGTGGCTAGGCAAAGCTAATGCCTTCTTCCACCGCTCTCTCTTTAAAAAGATCCACATTTTTGTAAAGCTTTGTGTTGGAGTTGAAAAGGATTATTTCAGGAAAACTTTTTGTTAGGGGAAAAGATTTAGATGCATCAATGGCTTTTATAGAGAAGAATTAATTTACTTGAGCCCACACAGAGCGTCAATATCTTATTTAAAATTCATAAGACTGTTGCTCTTTTTGTTAATATCAAAATGGCGGCTTCGCTGCCTGAAAAACTGATTTTAAATTATATTTTTGAATCTTATATTACTGTGTGTCTATTTCATTTGTGATATATCTATTTGGTACTGGAAAATTTAAAAATATTTTGATTTTATCACGTCTCTCTCGATGATTTTTATATTATTTCTGAATATTCCATAGCATATGCGAAGGGTTAAACTCTATATGGAATAAAATGCAAAATATGACATCATAGTTTTGCTATTCAATCCTTTCGAAGGACCAACCCACGTGGTCCCACTTGGTACCCGTCGAATAAGGAACTGAACTGCCGTATGTTAGTTCTGCAGCCTAGGGGATATATGTATCCGTTTCTCAAAATGAGGAATTAGTCAATTTGACATGGAGCCTAAGGGATTACACCGAATTAGGCCCATACATTATGATTTCCCGAGGCATTGCCATTTGTCTTTGTTTAACACCCATTTCCACAGGCCCATCTCCTCCTTGTTTGGACATCCATTCTCAGATAACCTAGAATATTTCAAACTATACTTCGATGTATATCCCTGTTTCTATATTTATATTTGTTGTTTATATATAGATTTGTGTATATTCTTATTTTTCACATACACAATTCGTAAAGATTAAGTTGATTAGAAATTTTATTGTTTCAAATAACACGCATTATATTACAAATCAACTTCAATAATTTAGATAATATCTTTATATTTTTTCAATATATTGTGGTGAGAGAAATAATTTATTATTTAATTTTAATTATTCGTTGAAAATATATAACAGATAATTGCTATGTATTTGTGAAATCATCATATATGTTTCATAGCTTGGTTGCCAATATTATCTAGCTGTATATAAGTTTTTTTGGGTTTGTTGATGGTAGCCGACTAGTCGTACTGACTTCATCAATAAATACGCTCACATCTTAAGATAAACAAACGACTAAATTTTTACGCTACAATATCTAATATTTTTATACTATATATATATATACACATATATATAATATCCGAATAAACTCAAATCGGTTAAAAAGCGGCTGGATGTGATGATCAAAGGACAGTTCTCACCGAGGTGGTCTCGACACCAGTTATTCTAGGGGTTGTTCTCGGACCTTCTATCTTTCCTCCCCGATCTATTTCCTCACGGGGCCTCTGTCTCCTGTGTGTCCTTACCACCCATCACTCAACAACTACGACTGCTTCTAACCAACATACCACACTACATTCATCCAACAGCATAAGCAACTTTACAACATATATATGTAATATTGTTGCAAATGTCGATGTATGGATGAACTGGCAGTCGTGTACGTGAGGCGAGTGTTGATGATCTTCCCACACGCGGACAACAAGAAGCAGAGGCAGGGTTAGATGTTAGCACCGAGAGTGATCGGGTACAGCCCACGGGACAGAGGTAGAAGCCATGACACAAACTTGGATGCTTATCCCCGAGACATGGAGAGAGAGAGTGCGAGAGAGAGGAGCCGTATGCCGATGTGCACACTCTACAACCATCTGCTGACCCCTTGCCAAAAACTGTCCTGTTTACAGGGGTTGTCTATAAAGAGTCCCTGGGGGGAGGGGGCCCCCCATCTGGGCTTTGGCATTTTCCTCCTCTCTGTCCCTGCCACCAGCTGACCGAACACTCTTTGGATCTTTATTTTGACGTCAAAATTTTTAGTGTTACATACAAATAGGGGTTTACAGGTATTATCAATAAAGATATAGCATATATACAAAATATGGGGGTGGCAGCAAACAGAAACGGTGTACATCCCAAAAGAAGGGCAGGATCTTTTAAGGTATCGGCTCTAACTAATTGGGAGATATGTGACATATACTAAAAGTGTCATTATTATACAGTTTTAAAATATACGATAGAATGTGCCACCGGTGATGAAGGTTAGTTCGAGAGAAATGAAATAACATGAATGATGACCTAACAAACCTATTATAAAACCAAAATAAATAATTTGGGCACAAATTAGTTAAAATTATTATAAATATAGTAGTTTAAAATAGGACAATAATATAATGATGACGTCTCAATAAGATATAGAATATGATGAAAGAAAAATACACACGAATAAATGATAAAATTGAGAAAATATGCAAAATAAAATTTGAAATGCCGTAAAAGTAATTCACTTATAGAAAAAAAATTGAGAACCTATTGAATGAAAAAATAATTAAAAGAAAAGCATAAAGCTATTAAGTTAAACTAAGGTTATAAGTTGACGCAGAGGGTTGATGAGGGTATATGGGATGTCTGAGTATGTTCCTGCAAAGAAATAGCTTAATGAGTTCTGCGATGCAGTACGAACTTGTGTTAGTGAGGTGCTGTTTTCATTAACAGAACGTTCAAGATGTTCCGTCTGCATTATTAGTTCAGACTAGCAGGGAGAGGTATGTAGGTTGAAGAATGTGGAAAGGGAAAGGTAAACGCAAGAGATGTATTGCTGCCAATAATGATGGTACCCGGTTTATATGATGAAAAAAAAAAGATAAAATGATAAAAAAAAAATAATAATGATGAACCGGGTAATAAAAAAAAGAAAGGAAAAAAAAAGCAATCTAGCTGGGTATCCTGAGCTCACTATTAGGAACGTATAGCGAGGAAGGATATTTCCATTTGGATTAAATAAAATAAAAAATACTGGCGAGCAAGAATCTCTTGAGGGGAATATATGAGATTGGGGAATGAAGAAAGGGAAGGTAGTTGCAAGGGTTGTTCTGTTGCCAATGATGATTTCACCCGACTTCAATGATAATAAAAAAAAATGATGATTGGTAATGATGAGCCAGGTGATAAGAAAAATAATCTAGCTGGGTATCCTGAACTCACTATTGGGAATGATATAGCGAGGAAGGATTTCTCAGTTGGATTAATCAATGAAAAAAAAATGGCGAACAGGAATTCCTTGGGGTAATGAATGAGAATGTATGGGCAGGGTAGGTTAGGATACGTCAACGATAAAATTAGAAAACGCAAACTATATAAATATATAAATTCAAAATATCTTAAACTATTAAAAAATATTATTGACGTTGTCAATATATTAAAAGTTTTAAAATGATGAGAAAGATGGTTGAAGTTATAATATGTGTGTAATAAGCCTAGAGATGATGAAGGTTACGATTTGAAGAAAAAAAGATATAATTAGTTGTTGTTGGCTGACGGCATTACTAATGATGGTTAAATGAATTACAAAATAATAATAAATCTACTTATATAATTGCCTTATTCTGTCTGTGTGAAGTTCACTGTGTGAAGTTCACGGATAGATTTTGGTCAGAATGGATAAAATAAAAAAAAGTGTCAAGGGATGGGAATCGAACCCACGACCTTCCGCTTACCGGGCAGATGCCATGACCACTAGGCTACCCTGGACATATTTTTCCGTTCATAAAGTTAATATATGATGCCAATATATATAATAATTGTATAAACGAATTCAAGACAAAATCACCGCGAATGTTTCTTTTTTTTAAGGCAATTTCTTTTTAAGGCAATTATCGTTTTGCACAATTACTTAATCTTTTAAAATAAATAACAATACTTAAATGAAAATATGTTTCTTTAAATAAAATAAAATAAACTTTTAAATCGGTAACCTTTTTATGAGAACCTTTAAATATATATAAGTACCTTATAATTGTAACGAATAGTATTTTAATTAAAACATTTTAAAAACACACAGTTTGGAACGGGACGTTTCACAAGAGTGACATCCATGGCGCCAATTTATAATTGTAACGAATAGTATTTGAATTAAAACGTTTTTAAAATATATACGCACTCGGGTAAAACCCGGGCGTTGCCCGGGCCATTCGTCTAGTAATTATATAATTGATTAATGTTAAAATGTTTTATACATATCTAAAGTTGTATTAATTGGAATAGTAATGATAAAAATGCTATTGCCATAAATCGATTGAATAGTTAATTCAGTGCGGGTGAAAAAAACGGAGATAGTGTTACATTAATAGAGTTCTGTGGAGAAAATTCTCCTACCAGATGGATGATGTCTTTGATGGGTCTTGTGGAGTGGTTTGGATTAGGCTTGGTGATCACTTTTTGCGGTGGTTGCCATGGGACATCGTCGATGCTGGTTGGCGGGGCAATGCCAGGATTTCTCGATGAATCTTGTCTGCCTGTTCGAGCCGATGGAGGAAGATGTTCGTGGCGCAGGAGATGTCGATGGGGGCGATGATGACCTGCTCGATGCGAGATACAGCTAGTCCTCGCATGGCGTCTTTGAGATGGTCTACTGGATTGTCAAGGTGGAGGACAAGTAGAAGGAGCATCCACACGAATGCGCCGTTGACCACCGGTGCCGCTGTCATCCTCTGCATGCCGCTGTCCTCAGTTATCCTGTCGACTTTCTGTAATATTGTTGCAAATGTCGATGTATGGATGAACTGACAGTCGTGTACGTGAGGCGAGTGTTGATGATCTTCCCACACGCGGACAACAAGAAGCAGAGGCAGGTCTAGATGTTAGCACCGAGAGTGATCGCGTACAGCCCACGGGACAGAGGTAGAAGCCATGACACAAACTTGGATGCTTATCCCCGAGACATGGAGAGAGAGAGTGCGAGAGAGAGGAGCCGTCTGCCGATGTGCACACTCTACAACCATCTGCTGACCCCTTGCCAAAAACGGTCCTGTTTACAGGGGTTGTCTATAAAGAGTCCCTGGGGGGGGGGAGGCCCCCCATCTGGGCTTTGGCATTTTCCTCCTCCCTGTCCCTGCCACCAGCTGACCGAACACTCTTTGGATCTTTATTTTGACGTCAACATTCTTTGTGTTACATACAAATGGGGGTTTACAGGTATTATCAATAAAGATATAGCATATATACAAAATATGGGGGTGGCAGCAAACAGAAACGGTGTACATCCCAAAAGAAGGGCAGGATCTTATTATATTATAACCATATTGCTACGTGGAAAATTAGGGAAGACCAACTTCGGGATAAGACAGCAATTTATTTCAGGCAAGAACAAACTATGAGTGATAACAAAAGATAAGCAAAGAGGGAAGTTTACAGAGTAGCAAAGTATAAACATCAAAAATGATACTCTGTTAATAAAATAATGCATACTTCGCGACAATATTGTTATCAATTTAGCGATATTTACTCTGTAAACTTCCCTCATCCCTCTTTTTTTTTTTATTATTCATAGTTTGCTCTGGCCTCAAATAAATTCCTGTGTCATCCTGAAGTTTGTCTTTCCTAATTTTCCACGTGGCATTTTGGTGGAAATGCTGGGTTAATTAGGGAAGACAAACTGTAGACCGCCAGGAAGACCAAGAGGCCATGGGTGCTGTGATCTACATTTTTATATACTTGCTCCAGGATTCCACCGCCGTGTCAAAGACAAGACTTCCCTCCAGGATAACGATGTGTCTAAGGACGATACGAGAACATGCCGCTCTTCACGCCGCAAGAAAAGGGACGTAAAGGTACTAGGGACAAAGTTCCAAGACTTCGATGGAATCCTTCGCTGAAGCACGTCAGATCCATGTCAGTATCTACAATAATTGCAAGCTGTGGGTCACGGCTACCATAGGGAAGAAGCTATGTAGCGAAGTATTTTTAAAATATCAATAACATATTATCCATTCCGATATTTACTCTGTAAAATTCTCTCATTCCTTAACTTCTTTTTATAATTCATAGTTTACTCTGGCCTTAAATAAATTTCTCTGTCATCCTGAAGTTTGTCTTTCTTAATTTTCCACGTGGCAATAGAAATGGGTACCAACTGCTGAATAATAAACTCAAAACCTCATAGATAAGTCGCTCTCTCGTTAAGAAATTATCGTATAAGCAGAATGATAAAAGGATTTCGCAATGTATTAATGATTCAATATAGAATACATTTATTTACCTTTTTAATAATTTTATATGATGCATGTTCGCCAAGCACACTTCAGATAATAGCTAATCCTTGACGTTGGCAGCGGAATCTTTATAGAGTAACCATCACTTCTTTGTAAGCAAAATAAATGTTTATTCCTTTTCTACAATGATAATATCATTGCCAAAGGTATTAGGCAAAGATAAAACTATAAAAAGTATATGAAAATTCGAAACTATTATAGATGCGTATGATATTCTTTTTAAAATAAAACATTGTCTACTACCCTTACTGTAATGGAAAAATTAATGGGAGGGCCTGGTTCTTCAGTGGTGAACCCTCCCTTTATTTTTCCCATTGCAGTAAGGGCAGTAGAAATTGTTTTATTTTAAAAAGAATCATACGCGTCTAAAATAATTTCGAATTTTCATAACAGATTGCGCGCTAATGCATCTAAATATAAAAATATATTATAAGTACTATAAAAATATATGTTGTCAAGGGGAAGTAAACTAATATATGTCGTTCAGTTTCTGGTTACATAATCTATGACAATAAAGACTTTAATAGAAATAAGAGAAAAGATTTAGACACGAATGTTTTTTCACACATATAACAAACTTCTACTGTCCTTTCTGCGATGTAAATATATTGGGAAGGCTTGGCTCATCAGTGGTGAACCCTCCCAGCGGATTCGCCAAAGACTTTAATGTCTGTTTAGGTCAATTAATGTATGTCAGCTTTACCTGTGCTGTGTGAGCAGTAGAGCTTAAATTGACTTGTTCCATTATATGTATGTTCCATATGTAAATACCTGTTTTCTTTCCTCTTTTCGCTCTCCACTTCTCCCACCCATATTTCCAAAAAAAAATTTTTTTCCAAATCCATATTCTTAATTTCCATAGGATTATTCAAAAATAATAATCTGTATATATTTATCATGTGTATATATTCTTTCTCCATTTTTACCCCTTTGTATATTTCCCACTTTCATGGGTTTCCTCGTCTTGTAACCCCAAGGAGAATCCTCTGTAAGACCTGTGTGTCTTAATAAAGGTTTTTGTGTGTGTATGTGTGTGTCAGCTTTAATCCTACACACACACACTTCGTATTCAATTGATTTTAGGCAACTAATGAGTGTTAAGTTTTCATTTGCAAAGCAGCACGCAGTGTTGTTTCTTTAGTTCAGAAGTGTGTAGCACATCTAAAACTTAGATATTCTAGATTAAATATAAGCTAGTAGTTCGCGATTCTAAGAAGTTTCTTTTGCAAATTATCTTTCATTTCACTTATAAATATATATATTTTTTGAACTAAATTAATTTCAGCGTGGTATTTAGGAATCATTTTTACGTTTGGCTTTTTATAATCTTAGCATTATAGGGATCTCTCTGTCGTTTTTTTTTTCTGAAATGAAATATTTTAGATTCACATAAAAATGTAAAAGAAATTTCTTATATATAGTTACACTTCGAAGTTTGATTATTATTGATAATGTATCACATTTACATTCTTGAAGAGAAAAGAACCATCGAAGAGTACCTAGAATATGAGAAAGGATGTGACAGCGACAACAAGTTTCCATATGCCATCCACTGATAAGATTAGGCCGTCGATGAAGACAGATGTACCACTGGGAAATGTCCAAATATATCAATGTAACTTGGACGGATTCACTACTGTCTGACTCCTCTTGAGGACAAAGATGGTCTTTACTATTGAATGTTTCTAGACTTATTGGTGTGAAGTCATTTCTTCTATTGCATGAGTTCTAGACCTCTTGGTGTGAGGTCATTTCTTCTATTGCATGTCTTATTTATCTCTTTGGATCAAAGATGGTCTTTACTATTGCATGCTTTCTAGACCTCTTGGTGTGAAGTCATTTCTTCTATTGAATGCCTTATTTATCTCTTGGTGGGAAGTTATTTCTTCTATTGCATGTATTTTTTATCTCTTGAAATGAAGTCATTTCTTCTATTGCATGTTTTCTAGAACTCTTGGTGTGAAGTCATTTCTTCTATCGACAAAATCAACTCTTCAATATAATTACTTAAATAAAATAAAACGAGAACGAAGAGGAGTTTCTTATTTTTTATTTTTTATTTTAAGAAACTTCTCTTCGTTCTCGTTTTATTTTATTCAAGTCATTTTTTCTATTGCATGCTTTCTAGAACTCTTGGTGTGAAGCCATTTATTCTATTGAATATCACATTTATCTCTTGGTGTGAGGACATTTCTTATATTTCATGCTTTCTAAACCTCTGGGTGTGAGGTCATTTCTTCTATTGAATGCTCTCTAGACGTCTTAGTGTGGTCATTTCTTCTATTGTATGCTTTCTAGAACTCTTGGTGTGAAGCCATTTCTTCTATTGCATGCTTTCTAGAACTCTTGGTGTGAAGCCATTTCTTCTATTGCATGTCTCATTTATCTCTTGGTGTGAGGACATTTATTCTATTGCATGCTTTCTAGAACTCTTGGTGTGAAGCCATTTCTTCTATTGCATGTCTCATTTATCTCTTGGTGTGAGGACATTTATTCTATTGCATGCTTTCTAGAACTCTTGGTGTGAAGCCATTTCTTCTATTGCATGTCTCATTTATCTCTTGGTGTGAGGTCATTTCTTCTATTGCATGTCATTCACAACTCTTGGAGTGAAGAGAATTTTTATATTGTAGGTCACATCTCTCTAGAGGTGAAATAATTCATTTAATTGAACGCCTTATTTACTTCTCGGAGTGACCTCAATTCTTCTATTGCATGCCATCTTTACCTCTTGGAGTAAAGGTAATGTCTTTTATTGCATGTCTTGCAACCTCTTGGAGTGAATTAGTTTTTCTGTTTTACTCCTTTTGGACAGGTGAAGTCATTTCTTTTATTGCATGCCTTCTATACAAATTTATGACTACCCATTCAGCATTCCCATATACATTTGTATATATATGTGGGGCGTGGTGTTGTTGTGGCTGATAGGCCGCTGATAAAATTGTATTAACTTTTTTAACGCTAAAAATAAAGAGAGGAGAGAAATAGCGGCCGCTGGAAGAAAGCTTTGTTATTCGCTCGGTGTTCGAGGTGTTCTTTAGTCTTGCTTGCTGGCTTAGGCGTGATGTTGCCACCACACTACTTCCCCTCCAGGAGGACTCTTAAATATCCTTTGTGGACGTAGAAAGGACTCTTAGCCGACAACGTGTTGGTCTTGTTGGGTTAGCGTCTAGGTCTTGGTGGTTGAAGAAGGCACCAATCCTTCTGATGTGAAGGCGGGCTTGAGACGAATGATGGAAACCCAAGAAGACCGTTTCTTGATTTTCAGTTTGAAAATCTTCGGTATAGAACTTAGCATGGACCTTCGAATGGGGTAACCAGCGGCGGCAGTATTTGGTCCCGACGAAGGTAGACAGGGGAACATGTCTCGAGTGGTTTAGGCACGTATACATGCTGATTCCCATGCAGCGAGTTTGAAAGAAGACACAACGCACCTGAAACCTTCCAACAAAGTCTCGATAGGAGACCCTGCCGAGGTAGAATCTTCAAAAAAGGTTCCTAAAAGAGGTAGAGGTTTGCAATAGACCAGCTCGGCAGTTTTTGCGCCAAGATACTCTCTCAAAGAAGCACGGATTCCAAGATGAATGAGGGGAAGTTTGGTGGACCAGCTTGAGGAGTCGTGACAGCGGAGATCGTGTGTCTGTGAAATCTCTTCACCAGACCGGCGGGGTGGTAGAGTAACTTCTTGATCCTATTAATGCAGAGAAGTCGCGTTAATTCGCCAAAGAGCATTGATTCGAATGGCCTTCCCTGATCTGTTGTCACTTTGACCGGCACACCAAAACGGAATACCCAAACAAAAAAGGCGTTCGCCACTGTTTTTAAGGTGATATCTGGTATAGGCAGAGCTTCGGGCCATCTGGTGAAACGGTCGACGCAGGTGAAAATGTTCCTGAAACTCTCAATCGGTGGCAGAGGTTGGCCAGGTCGATGTGAGCATGGCTTAGCCTTCCGTCAGGAGGACCGAACGGTTGGAGTTTCGCTCTTGTGAGCCTAGTGGTCTTGGAGACCTGGCAACGATGACAGGGCGGACCCAATTCATACAGTTCTTCCTGACTGCTGGACAGACGGCGGGGACCATCCTTGTGGTAGCTCGTACTCAGGGATGTGACACGTTGTGGTAGACTGGAAATATGATATGGGGACAGGGTGCAGACACGAAGGGTCTAGGTTTTGAAGTGGAAATTTCACAGTACAGAGAGAAATCTGATTATGGAATTTGAACCTTTTACAGCTGAAATGATCTTCGGTTCTCTGATGTCAGGAGAGACTGCAGCTCTTAGTCTGTTGTCTGCGCCTCGGCGAGGGATTTCATGTCATAAGGTTGGTGGTGGGATATACGTTCCACTCAGGACAAGTTTCCTGCTGGTGCATTTTCGCTGCCCGCAATGTAACGGATGTCAGTTGTGAATTGTCCAATGAAATCGAAGTACCGACATTGGCGTGGCGAGGCTTTGTCCAGGGTTTTGTTGGAAAGCGTATGTGAGGGGTTTATGGTCCGTGTAGACCGGGAATTGGCGCCTTTCCAGTAAGTTTCTGAAGTGTTTGATAGACAAGTATACCGCGAGTAGTTTTCTGTCGTACGTTATTTTGTTCTGCGTCGAGCATCTTTGAGAAAGAAGGCATCGGTTGTAGGTTAGTGCCAACTTGTTGATGGAGTTCAACAGGCTAACCAATTGTGAAGTGTGGTGTTGGTGTGGCTTGTGAATAGGACGCTGATAGAAATATAAATATTTTTATGAAATAAATTAACTTTATAAACGTAAAAAATAAAATGAGAAAAGAAATAGCGGCCGCTGGAAGAAAGCTTTGTTATTCGAACGGTGCGCATGCCAAGACTCCCAGATGTCCCGGTGTTCTATAATCTCGCGAGCTGGCTGAGGCGTGGCCATCACACACATATATATATGTCATAATATATGCTCTTCCAGGATTAATAAAACAAATCTACAGTCGACCAGAGAGAGAGAGAGAACGCAGCTAAGGCCGGTCACTTGATATAGCAGTCACATTCCAAGGGGGCGACCGCAGGGCCTTTTCTTGGAACCTCAAATCTATGTTTACTCAGTCGGGGGGGTGGTGGCCACACAAGACGTGCATTTTCCGCGGTGGCAGCCCGCTAGCGCTCCCTCTCTCCCTCGGTTTGCTGGGTTCCATCTTCCAAACTTGTTGTTTCCTTATTTCTCACTCACCACATTATTATCACTATAGTGCCACATCGAAAGTCGACAGGATCATATCTCAGAAGAGTCGACAGGATCATATCACAGAAGAGTCGACAGGATAAGACCTGGCCGGGAAGCAAATCCCTCATATACCGGAGTATGAATAAACAAGAAGCCAAGCCACGATGATCGGCCAAACCCAACTCAACTGTAACCACTCCTCTTCGAGCCCTCAACCCCTTCTTCGCCAACCTTTGAACCGTGATCCCGAAGAAGTATTCACCTACGACGGAGATGGAGCTGCCACACACTTCTTCCAGCACTAGATCTACCCAAGAACGACCACCGTGCCAGAGCAGGACACCTTCCATCACCATGGACAAGACTCCGCCATATCCCTGCCGCTACTGTGATGTACAACACTGGTACGCTCAGTGTCACAGACAGAACTCTCCCGAATCTCAAAGAACTTACCTGCTCTCTAAACCAGCATAACCTGTAAGTGAAATTGTTTTACCCCTTCCATTCATTCTTTAAATAAGTCATTCCTTGTAAATTGTCCCAATATTTACATAATTAGCTCCATTTATTCTCTCCGTGCCTATTAACAATGATTTTATGCTCTATACTATTTATCTAGATATTTGTAACTCATTTAATTAGTTACCTTACCAGTAGAATTTAACAATCGTTATTTTAATTAAATAATTTCCATTTTTAACGTAACTCTTTAAAAAAAAAAATTCTTAAAAAAAAAAAATGGAATTCTACCTATTAATGCTTTACGATTTTTACTATTAACAATAGATTTTCATAATCAATTGATACTTCAAAATAGTGTTCCAGTACCTAAACATTTGTACCATTTTGTATGTGACCTTCCCACTTGTAAGCACGGCTCGCGAATAATAACTTCTAACCCTAAACGACCCATAATTCACTCGGTTAACTTAGGCGTTGACGATTTTCAACCTCCACGTGAGCCTTACTTACAAACAACCCTTAGTAATATTTATCAACCTTCCCCTGAATGCCCCTCTCACCCTTACAACCTTAATAGCATTCCTACCAGCCCATGCGCCTCTAGAGAATTAATCATTAAAGAATTTATCGAACAACGCCCAGAACTGACTATCCCTTATCAGCAATTATTGTATTCTTTTAAAGATATTTTCCCTATCAATAAATTCAATGTATTACCACTCAACATAACCTCTGTAAAACTCAAAATTATTTCCGATAAGGTTATTTCCCTCCGACCATACCGAACTCCCTATGCCTACCAGAAGGAAATTCAGGACCAGATATCTCAACTTCTAAAACATGACATAATTACCCCCTCCTCTAGCCCATATTCCTCTCCTGTGACACTCGTTCGCAAACGCGATAACACCATGCGTCTCTGCATTGACTTCCGTCGCGTGAACGAACTAGTACCCTCAGATTTGCATCCTTTGCCATTGATACCTGTCGAAAGCCAGAGTATTTAGCACCGTTGACATAAGCAATGCATACTATCAAATCCCCATCGCGGAGGAGAGTCAACCACTACTCTCTTTCGTGACTCAACAGGGGCAATATAATTTCAAACGCTTACCCTTTGGGTTCAAATCAGCACCCCAAATTTTCGAACGTGTGATTACCCAGTTGATCCACAAACACCACCTCTCTTTCATAGCCCATTATTATGACGACTTCGTTATTTTTTCTGACTCCTCAGAACAACACCTTAAGCACCTTCGACTTTTCTTTAAATTCTGTTTAGAGGAAAATCTCCAACTTAACCTTAAAAAATGTAATTTTTATCAAAATGAAATAGATTTTCTCGGCTACCACATCACCGCAGGGACTTACACACCTAATATTAAAAATACCGAAATCATCAACGCTATTAGAACTCCTATCAACGTTAAAACCCTACAATCATTTTTAGGAGCCGTCAACGTATATCATAAATTCATCCCAGAATATGCTAGACTTCGCCACCCCTTAAATCAATTACTAAAAAAGAACGCCAAATGGCTTTGGAGCCCGAATTGTCAACAAGCCTTTGATAACTTGAAGCAACACCTCGCAACACAACCTGTGTTACATCTATTTCAAGAAGGGCTCCCATGCCAGGTCTATTGGGTTTGTTCGATCATCGTGGTATTGCTTGGTTTCTCCCGAGCTCGTCGTTGCTGCGGTCTCGTAGACAGCTGCAGGCCCAGTCGATATTTGGGGTTGCCCGACGCTGTGGACCGCAGGTGTAAAGGTCCGAAAAGTCCGCTGGTAGGGCCCTCGGCAATATAGTGGTAAATGTGTTGAGGAGAGAAATATTCACACGACGAGTCTTTAGAGCAAATCATCCAGGCAGCCAGCCGAGAGAGAAAAAAAATGGAATTCTACCTATTAATGCTTTACGATTTTTACTATTAACAATAGATTTTTCATAATCAATTTATTTATAAAAATATGCCTCCAGCACCTAAACTTTTGTATGTCTATTTGTATAGACCTCTCCTACCTGTAAGCACGGCTCACGAAAAATAATTTCTTTCCCTAATCGATTCAAAATTCACCCTGTAATTCAGGCGTCGAAGAATTCCAACCACCACGTGAGCCTTGCTTACAACCAACCCTTGGTGACTCTTATCTATCTTCCCCTTAATGCCCCTCTCATTCTTACAACTTTGTTAACTTTATACCAGCTCAGGACCTTTATAGAGAATTATTGATTAATCAATTATCGAACTTCTATATTGTCATTTCAAAATCCTAACCTTCGCCCTTCATTTATGATAATTTATTTCGTAGTTCATCTCTAGCCTATCCACCGACCCACACCATCTAGCCAATGGTGTGTTCGTCACAGGGTGCAGATTGACTAACTGCTAGATATTTATCAACCCCTTTTTGTTCGCACTTGAACAATCTGCATCGAGCGACACAGTTCGCTTCTTCTTCTCGCGCCACACGTTCGCCACACGGACCCTGTCTTCAAATCTATGTTTGTCCATTGTCCAAACCAGCACGATATAGCCTACCTCCGATATTTCCCACGGAGGTACGTTAAACATCGTCGCTGATTTTGTCCGGTCCGTCATCATTTCGCGCAGACATGGGTCTTACTTTCAACCCACCGCGAAATCATCGCCTTGCACAAGCTCCCACGACGGTTCAAACACCTCGTGTCCGAGCAGCTTGTCACTTGTAACGGACAACGCAGTCCTCGTCCCAATTTTTGGCACTGTGCGCGCATACTTTCCGCAAATTAAATATAAGTCCGTTCGACTTCCTCACCTACACACGGGACTTTTCCCCTCGGACTCGCTACACAAGTAACTGCATAGATAAGTTAGATTGGCCCAAAGCAAGTTTCCCCTCGCTCTGTTCGCCGAAATTCTAACATTGTATGTAGTTCGATATTTACCTCAGTCCTGAGCTCACACAATTGCCAACCTCAACCTCATTTCTCGTACTCTACACTTATAGCATAGAAAGCCCATGACAAGTTTCCCCTTGCCATGTCCGCCTGAAAAATATCTTAAAGTGTAGAGTTCCCCAGTCTTAATGACCTTCAGAATTTCACCATATGTATGTGACTCTTCTTCTCGTTGTTCACACTCCTCCATATCACTTCCCTTATAGTACATTAGATTTTGTTGTATATAGCCGTTTATAACCTTGATATTTTCAAAGATTTCCTTAAATGTCAAACTCCCCGGTGTTGTAAACTGCTTGTAAATAATATTTACTTGTGTACTATACAATATTTTATTTACATAAAACTATGTCACCATTACCTTAACTAATTTTAACTGTAAAATTATTTTCTCTATCCCTGGCTTCACCAGCTTTAAGTATACTCAAACCATGTTCAGCCTTCTTCAACGGGGGCCATATGTCATAATATATGCTCTTCCAGGATTAATAAAACAAATCTACAGTCGACCAGAGAGAGAGAGAGAGAGAGAACGCAGCTAAGGCCGGTCACTTGATATAGCAGTCACATTCCAAGGGGGCGACCGCAGGGCCTTTTCTTGGAACCTCAAATCTATGTTTACTCGGTCGGGGGGGTGGTGGCCACACAAGACGTGCATTTTCCGCGGTGGCAGCCCGCTAGCGCTCCCTCTCTCCCTCGGTTTGCTGGGTTCCATCTTCCAAACTTGTTGTTTCCTTATTTCTCACTCACCACATTATTATCACTATAGTGCCACATCGAAAGTCGACAGGATCATATCTCATATATATATATATTGTAGCGTAGAAATCAAGCCTTGAAATATCCTAAGATGTAAAAGTATTTATTGATGACGTCACAGCGACGAGTCGACAATTATTAACAAGTCAGCCCAAAACTATTTACAGCTAGAGAATCTTAAGCAAGTAAGCAAAGAAATATTTTAAGATGATTTCACAAAAACAGATTAATATATATTTTTATAATCTGTTGAATATATTTTCATTGAATAATATTAAATTAAATAATAAAATATTTCTTCGCCACATAGCCTCCTCCTATAAAGAGCATCGACCCGATGCTCAGAAGGACACTTACATCCTCAGTCTCAAGGCTCGAGAACGGGTGATAGGGCCTGAGATCTCTTCGCGGGTCTGTGGTTGTTGTGTTCGTTCAGTGGGGATGTCTTCTTCCTGGAAGTTTGTCGAGTCATCTTCTGGGTCCTCTTCTAGCTGGTCCTCCTGGTCCTCTGGGTTTAAATAAGGTTTCATCCTACCAATGTGAACTAAATCTTTTGTTTTACGACGACCTTGCTGGTTTCCGAATGTTTCAACTTCATAGGTCACATCAGATATTTTTCGGGTTACTTTGTATGGGCCGAAGTAACGTCTCATTAGTTTTTCCGAATATCCCACTTTACGCGCAGGAATAAAGATCCATACAAGATCTCCAGGCTGATAAATTATATTTCTGTGATGGGCGTCATAGCGATGTTTATTGCTACCTTGAGATCTCATGGAGTGGATACGTGCCAGTTTTCGTGCTTCTTCGGCTCTTGCCCCTAGAGTTTGGATGAAATCGTCGTCTTCTGGCAATAACTTGGGGAATAACACGTCAAGTGGAGTCTCGGCTTCACGCCCGTGTACAAGGAAAAATGGGGTGAACCCAGTAGACTCTTGTTTTGCTGTGTTGTATGCAAATGTAACGAATGGAAGAATCCTGTCCCAATCTTTATGGTTGACATCTACATACATGGACAGCATGTCTGCTATGGTCTTATTCAACCTCTCCGTGAGTCCGTTTGTCTGGGGGTGATAGGCGGTCGTCTTCCGATGGGTTATTCTGCACTGGTTGTTCAGATCACTTATCATTGAAGATGTGAAGTTCCTTCCTCTATCCGTGATTAATTCCCTCGGCGCGCCGTGCTTTAAGATGACATCTTCAATGAAGAATTTGGCGACTTCCATGGATTCACTTGTGGGTAGAGCTTTAGTTATCGCATATTTCGTTAGGTAGTCCGTACATACAATAATCCAACGGTTGCCACTTTCTGATGTTGGAAATCTCCCCAGGAGATCCATTCCTACCTTTTCAAAGGCAACTTCAGGAACAGGTATTGGCTGTAAGTGCCCTGAGGGGAGTTGGGGCTGATGTTTACGCCTCTGACAATCTGAACAGTGTGCCACATACCTTCTAACCGTTCTATACATTCCGGGCCAGTAATACTTTTTTCTTATTCGGTCATAGGTTTTAGTAAATCCGAGGTGACCAGCCGTGGGTGAATCATGGAAATTTTTCAGTAATTCCTGCCTTAAATGGCGTGGAACCACCAAAAGCCATGGTTTCCCCATTGGATCATAATTTTTTCTGTAGAGCGTGTTATCGATTTTTACAAAGGAATTATTAGGAGAACTTTGTAATTTTTCAGCGATTTTTCTAATAGCTTGATCATTCATCTGTTCTTCGCTAAAGTTCTGCAAAGTCACTATGCTTGGAATATCTTCCTCCATATCTTCACTGTATTCTAATGGACTTCTTGATAAGCAGTCTGCGTCCTGATGTTTCCTTCCGCTCTTATACACGACAGTGACGTCAAACTCTTGCAGCCGAAGTGCCCATCTTGCTAACCTCCCACATGAGTCTTTGAGGTTGGTCAGCCAGCACAAAGAGTGGTGGTCTGTAACAATAGTGAACGGCTGTCCAAAGACATATGGTCGGAATTTATTGATAGCCCAAATGATGGCAAGGCATTCCCTTTCTGTGGTTGAATAATTTTTTTCTGCCTTATTTAAGGTTCTGGATGCATAAGCAATGGCTCTTTCCTTTCCCTTTTGTATCTGCACTAATACTGCTCCTATTCCGTAGTTGCTTGCGTCAGTGTGTATTTCGGTTGGGGATGAGTAATCAAAATGTCCAAGAGCGGGTTCGGAAATTAACGCTGACTTGAGAGCTTCAAATGCATTTTGCTCTTCCTGGTTCCAATTAAATGCTGAGTCTTTCTTCAAAAGGTCATTCAAGGGTTGGGCTACGTGGGCATAATTGGGTATGAAGCGGCGGTAGTAGGATGAAAGGCCAAGAAAACTTCTAACTTCCTTCAATGACCTTGGCGTAGCGAAGTCGCGGACTGCTCGAATCTTTTCTTGGTCGGGACGAATTCCATTTTCACTCACCTCATGTCCAAGAACCGTGATAGTTTTTGCACCAAACTTGCATTTCTTGGAATTGAGACATAATCCGGCTTTCTTAAGGCAATTTAATACAAGTTGAAGGCGTCTTAGGTGTTCTTCAAAGCCATCTGAAAAAACGATGATGTCGTCGAGGTAACACAAGCAAATGGTCCACTTAAGACCCTTCAGAAGATTATCTATCATTCGTTCAAAGGTAGCTGGAGCATTACATAACCCAAATGGCATTACTTTGAACTCGTACAGTCCATCTGGAGTTATGAATGCTGTCTTCTCACGGTCCGATTCTTCTACGTCGATTTGCCAGTACCCTGATTGGAGGTCCATGGAAGAATAAAATCTAGCTCCCCGTAAGCAGTCTAAAGTGTCGTCGATCCTTGGGAGAGGGTAGACATCCTTTTTTGTTATTTTGTTAAGGCGGCGGTAATCGACGCAGAATCTCCAGCTTCCATCCTTTTTTCTTATCAATACTACAGGCGAGGCCCACGGACTTTCAGAGGGCTGAATGATGTCAAGTTTTTCCATCTTGTTTACCTCATCCTGAATAATTTGGCGTTCTCTTGGTGCAACTCGGTAAGGTCTTTGTTTGGTCGGTAGGTGGTCTCCAGTGTTAATTCGGTGTTTAACATTGACGTCCTTGAATTGTTTTCTTTTACTAAATTCGAAAATATCCGTATAGTTTTTTAACAAATTTCTTAATTTTTCTTTTTGAGATTCATCAAGTGAATCATCTATAAAAAATTCCGAGATGTTTGGGTCTTCAGAATGTTCCGCCTCTGTTTCAACTTGGTTACAATCAGCTAGAGTACATAATTGACTATCTTCGATGACAGCACTATCGGCTACATGCATCCCCTGTGGGATTAGTTTCGGATATGGACTCCAATTTACCACCCAAAGTTTACCTCGGTTATTGGTAAGTGAAATGACAGAGGAGGGAGCCGTTAGTTCTCTTTCCAGCAATAGCTCTTTTCGACATTCTGCCACCACAATTGCGTCATTAGGAATGTCACGACTTGCTACTTCTATTAACTGAATAGAGGCGGGTTCGATTCTATATTCCAATTCCGAGTAGAGAGGTGAGCTGTTCTTAGGGGTATCCTCAAAAAGACATTTTTCTAAGAAGAGTGTGTCGTCAGCTGAATCAATTATCGCCCTAGATAACTTCAAAAAGTTCCAACCAAGAATAACTTCGTGACTACAGTCTTCCATAACGACAAATTCAAAGCTTTCCTGTAGTCCATTCAAGTCCAGTTTCAGTGTGCAGCGTCCTTTTGGTCTTACAATTTTACCGTTGGCTACTCGTAATGTGACGTCAGTTTCGGCAAACATTATTTTTCTTAGTTTGAGTCTGAACCTCTCAGAAATGACAGAATATGAGGCTCCTGAGTCGACGAGGGCACGCGTCATTTTTCCTTCTATTTTAATGTCTATGTAATTTTCTTTTAATTCTAATGTGGTCGACAAGGGAGGATTTATAAATTTTGCGGCCTTACCTCCAAAATAGTACGCATCTTCTAGTTTTCCTGACGGGAACGGCGAGGCGACTGGTTGGGTCTTCTATCAGGAGACGAATATTGTCCTTTTTGGCCAGTGTAAGGAGAGGGGCTTCGGTAGCGGCGTCTATTTTCTCTTGGCAGGTCGTCGTTGGGCTCTTGGCTGCTCCGAGAATTATAGAATGTTCTAGGTTCTAGCCTATCTCTCTGCTTGTAATTCCAAGTTTGTTCTCCTTCATATTCTCTCCTCCTGTCACGGCAGTAGCGCACGACGTGGCCAGGGCGTCCGCAGTGGAAACAGATTGGCTTACCTTCCGTGGTTCGCCATTCGTTGGTATCGCGTCTTCCGTTTACTTGTTTTGGCTGCTGCGGTCTTATCGTTTGGGCCACATATCTATTATTATAAAACTCTCGGGGTCTTTCCTTCTGTGGGGAACTTCTCCTAGGCTCTGAGATTGGCGCCAGGGTTCTTCCAATCTCCTCCTTTACCATATCTTCGATGGTAGAAATTTTTGGTTCCTCTCGAGTAGAGCCTAATGCCCGCTGTACCTCCTCACGAACAATTTGCCTGATCATAGATGACAAATCTGCCCTGTCATCATGATCACTGAGAGATGCCACATTTGGTAGTCGCTCGTATTTGGTAGGGGTCACTCGCTTACAGTGTAGGCTTTCAATGCGGCGACATTCGGTGACGAATTGCTCAGTGTTATGCACATCCCTTGGGAGAAGTGCCTGGTAGAGCTCCTCAGCTATCCCTTTCATCAGATGGGATATTTTATCTTCCTCATTCATTTGTGGATCTACCTCTTTGCAAAGGCGCAGGACGTCTTGGATGTAATATTCGGTGCTTTCTCCTTTTAATTGTGCGCGAGATTTGAGTATTTTCTCAGCTCGCAGTCTTGAGCTTTCATTTTTTCCAAATACATTTTCTAATTTTGACATGAACTCCGTCCATGTCTGGATGCTTTCCTCGTTGTTTTCATACCATTTGAGAGCAGTGCCAGTTAGATAGAAATAAACGTTAGCGAGACAAAGGGTTTCATCCCATTGGTTGTGCTTCGCCACACGTTCATACCCTTTTAACCAGCTACGGGGATCTTCAACACCCTCACCAGAGAACATTGAGGGGTTTCTAGGTAGATGTTGGACAAAAAATGAACCTACCTGAGTAGTTGCTTCTTTCTTGATGTTCATGGTTTTTTCTTCTTGCTCAACCGAGTCAATTTTCCGTTTTTTTCTGAATGGGTATCGATCCAGCTTCTTCACCAGTTGTAGCGTAGAAATCAAGCCTTGAAATATCCTAAGATGTAAAAGTATTTATTGATGACGTCACAGCGACGAGTCGACAATTATTAACAAGTCAGCCCAAAACTATTTACAGCTAGAGAATCTTAAGCAAGTAAGCAAAGAAATATTTTAAGATGATTTCACAAAACAGATTAATATATATTTTTATAATCTGTTGAATATATTTTCATTGAATAATATTAAATTAAATAATAAAATATTTCTTCGCCACAATATATATAATTGGAATAATTGTATTTTCGGCGAATGGTTTCTATTTTACATATATGATCAAATATTATCTCTACAGACCTTACTACAATAATAAATGTTATTGAATGGAAGGCTTGGCTCATAAGTGATGAACCCTCTCATTGGTTTCGCCATATTAAGATGAGCCAAGCCCTCTCATTCAATAACATTTAACATCGCAGTAAAGTATATAGAGATAATATTTGATAATAAATGTTAAATAAAACACATTGCCAGAATATAATTGTTTCAAATTTCAAAGAGAGATAGAATTTGAATATATAAATGTAATTTTCTAGTATAGCTTTAATATGAAACCATATTTTTTTGAAGAGCTTTACTCGATGCAATTTCTTGAAATTATATGTATATGTTAACCGTGAGGGTCAATCCTGTAGTAACCGAGAGGGGCAGTCAGGGTGTGGAAAAGCTTTCCAGTACCTCTCTGTACTTTGGAAGACCTTTAACAGTTCTCACAGAATACAGGCAGTCGTGGTCGAGGCAAAATGGAAGACTTTGGATTGTCCACACAAAAAAAACGAAGAGACACAGTTGTACTTGGAAAGTTCCGTGAACAGAAAAGAGTTGAGCTAGCAGAAAAAGATGGCGAGTTTACTGGTTATTATTACTGGTCTATGGCGGCATGGTCGATGGTGGACCTTGGAGACAACTGACGAGGGCTTCCGCGGACTAGGAAGTGTCTATACATTTCCGGCTTTTCGGAGCTTTATATATCCTGTCGATGAGGAAGTACTGGGCCTTCGGTGGATTCAATAAGGGCGTGAATCATGTAAGAGAGGTCATTTAACACTCTTAACGACTTCCTGGCAACTTCCTACATCTTTAAGCCTCGTTCTTAAACGTTGTTGGACTTCTGTATCTCAATATCCTCTATTTAACTCAACTCTTCTTCTATTTCACAGTTTTATTTTATTATCCTCAGTTTGTACAGAGTACATTACATATTGTGATGCAGCGTCATGTCAATCATGCGTATAATTATTTACATAGGTGTTTCTATTATAAAAAAACAACAAACTACGTTATATTTACCAATATGGAGTTGTTGGTTTAAATTTCTATATGTATGCACCTCTACAGACCTATAAGCCTATGTCCATAGGTTCACTAAACACCTCTAAGCTTCCTCCCTTAGTGAATGAAGGATTTATAAGAAAACCAATCTAATACAATAGTAGAGCGTGAGAGAGAAAAAGATATCTGGGGAGATTAATAATAATAATATATTATGTATAATAAATATTATATATAATAATAAATAATAAATTAATTAATAATAAAGGGCCAATCCCTTTCATTTATTAAATACTTTTTTAAACGCTCTCTCTCTCTCTAATATATTATATAAACGAGAAATAATCTGTATATATTTTGAAAAAATATTCATATATATATTGGAATGCATATATTTTGAAAATAGTTTGAACATTTACACGCAAATATCTACACAGGATATATAACATGTGTTTTGTAATAAATAGAATATTAAAACTTAAAATACAAGGATATAGACCAGGGATCGACATCTTTTTAGTCGGAAGAGTAAAAAAATTACAATTTACAAAATTTCACTTTTTTTAAAGAGTCACAAAATGTTTTTATTGTCAACAATAAATAGTATATTCTTGCATAAATAATATTTACGTATGGAACTATGTAAAGAACCGCAGATTCACATTCAAAGAGCCGCATGTGGTTCGCGAACCGCAGGTTGCCGACCCTTGCTATAGACTATGCTAATCACTCATTAAATGACCCAAATATTCTCTCAATCATTAGACTGAATTAAACAAATAAAAAATAGTTATCTACTTACTTAGGTAACTTAGAAGTTTTAAATAGTCAATTTCTAGAGTTGAGTTAATCCATTTTGTGTTGGATAATGAAAAATTCCATAAACTCTATTCAATTATATCTAGACAATATTCTATATATGTTATTTAATTTATAGATTAGTAACATTTTCAAATTGTTTTTCCCCTATATGAGAGTAGTTCTATGAATATGTTTGTTATATAAAATACGATATAAATGTTCTATATAATGGTGGTGGTATCTTGTCCATTGGGCAGATCAGATCGGTCCATGCACCCTGATCACAATACCGGCCAACTGAGGTGGCGGTGGTGTCTTGTCCATGGAGCAGATCAGATCGGTCCATGCACCCTGATCACAATACCGGCCAACTGAGGTGGTGGTGGTGTCTTGTCCATTGGGCAGATCAGATAGGTCCATGCACCCTGATCACAATACCGGCCAACTGAGGTGGCGGTGGTGTCTTGTCTATGGAGCAGATCAGATCGGTCCATGCACCCTGATCACAATACCGGCCAACTGAGGTGTCTTGTCCGTATGGATGTCCTCTTCTGGATTGATGTCTGCCATATATAGGGCTGCAAGGATGGCCGGGTATATATGGTCCGGAGTGGGTAGGGTGTTGTGACAGTTATTGCAGTTCCTGTAGGATCTAGTCATGTCTGGGTTTATCTTCATTCCTTTAAAATATCCTGTTCTGATTCTTGAAATTGTTGTTGTTAATTCTCTTTTAATGTTAAGGTTGCATATGGGCTGAAGTATTTTGGTTTTTGTAATTAGTTTTGCTTACTTGAGTACTATATACTGGATTACATAATAGAAAAAAAGAATAATTCTGAATTAAAATTATATTCTAACAATTGCTTATTCACCGAATTATTTTTTTCATTTTCCTCTTACAGAACGTCTATGTATGTTATCTAAAAATATTTTTCCTTATCAAATTATATTTCAAAATCAAACTATTCTGTTAAGTCTACCACCAGATGTCGCGATTTCCCTTTATATAACCTATTGTTGTTGTTTTCCGTTGGCCGGCTCAAACCTTTTGTAATTATGTAAATATGTCTTTTGTTTTCTTTATTATTAAGCCTTAAATCAGGTAATACCTTTCTCAAATTATGTATTTAGGTTCCATACTTTGATTCCAGTAAAAGGCTTGTTTCTGTTGTTGTATATAGTCACAGTGTAGAAAATACTATACTATACCTACTACTTATAGGTTTCTCTCTGTATTCTTAGTTCTCTTCTCTTACTCTGTAAACTGGCGAATCCTATATAGGACGAGAGGTCCTCAATAAAGGCTTTTTGTTGTTGTTGTATTTAGGTTCCATAAGCTTAATTAAAGCTATTTATGATCTTAACTATGTTATCATTATTATCAGACTGCAATATAACGAACCTATTCATGTATCAATCAAATTATCAATAATTCTATATCAAATCATCTAAATATAATTCCAAAATCAAAAGAAATATATATATTTTTGTAATATATATATAGTAGAGTAAAAGAAATTTAGAGAAAATTCATATTAATTTATGATTATATGAAATATATTTTCTATTATATTCATCTATAAACTATATATATTTATATAATACTTAAAAAAAAGTATATTCACATAGAGTGTATTTCCGTAAAAAAAGAATCCGTATTGTTAGAAGAAAACATGGTTAGTCAGAAACAGAAAGTAACAAAAGAAAAGGAAAAATGCTTTTAAACAAAGAGAGGGGAAAGTTTCTGAAATATTTCTCTAGAAATTGGTCCCCAAATACTTTTGACTTTTCTACGCCATATTTCGGTTCCAAACACTCCGTTTTTATCAGAAAGAGTTGAAAGTGGATATCAAATTCAATTTCCTTATTTGACATCATTGAAGGATATGTAAAAGAAATTGCAGACGTATTCTATCTCTTCTATCAAATCAGGTGGAAGAAATGGAATTTTTAAAAGTGATATTTTCAATGTTTCAAATATTGAGAAGAATAAACTGTGCCGTATGTGTGCTAGATAGAGATTGGAAATAGAGAAAATCAACACTTTCTATTACTTATTATTTATAAGTGAAAATTCGAAACTATTATAGACGTGTATGATTATTTTAAAAATAAAACAAATTCTAATGGGTCCCATTAATTTTTCCATTGCAGTAAGGACAGTAGAAATTGTTTTATTTTTAAAAATATATATAGAATATTTTATATATTATAATAAATATGTGAATTATATAGCTTCAGAGAGTGTTTCGGAAGCTTAGATAATAAAGTAATCGTCTAAGGATGAGTATCTTTTATTGAACGTTCTTCAATATTTCGGGATAACGTCCATCTACAGTAAAAATTGATACAAAATGAAACTTAACTATGCTATGGCAAGTTATATGTACATTATAAAATTTACATAGTATCAGTTTAGTTGGAAACTTAGCTTTTTAAAAATATTTCCATGACCACTACTTGATTTATATTATGCTATTAATTGTAGATAAGTCAAAGATAAAATACACCAATACTTCGCTTTGCGTCGTTTCGTTTTGCGTTTTTTTTTTTTCGAAGTTGCGTCGATGCTTAATTTTTACTGATTTTCATTGTGCGTCGTTAGATTTTCGAAGTTGCGTTGTTTTGGATTCGAGTCTTTAATTTTTTTTTTTTTTGAATTTTCTTTCCTAAAATATGGCAACACCTTTGTTTTTGATTGCGCCTTCACATATTTTCACTTTGCGTCGTGTTTTTTTGGAGCGTAACCCCGACGCAAAGCGAGGTATGACTGTAATTAATTTTAATGATTCCTCATTTAATATGGTACAATCTGAACATACTTTATGCAGATGATTAAAAGTACACAATGATAAACAAAGAATGTTGGAAAATGTATGGATTCGTAGGGGAAGAGAAAGATCCTTTATTACTTAAAGATATAAAACAATAAAGAAGGACAAGAGATCAAATTATATGTACATCAGCAGTTCACGCCGGCCTGCCCTATCCAATAACAGCTAGCCAACTAACAAAGCTGTGATATGTAAAACAACACTTGAAGTTACACCGCATGAGTTTCTTTTCAATGAAAAATCAAAATTTATTTCAAGGTGAAATATTGACTATTTATAACCTTTTTGGATGAGGTATGAAAGGGTGAATTATATGAAGAGCAATGACGAACGTAAAAATAAAAGTGTCCAGGAATAGGAATCGAACCCACAATGTTCCGCTTACCGGGCAGATGCCATGTCTACTAAGCTACCCCGGACGTATTTTTCCGTTCATAAATAATACAGTAAATAATAAAGTAACTTATAATACAGAGATGTCAATTACCATAGACAATTCTAAAACTATGCAAATATCTGCATATAAAATATCATAGAAATATCTGCAATTGTCAATTTCAACAAAGAAAATTCAATAAATAATCCCATGTATCAATATTGAATAAAACTATCAGGTCTCCAGGGAAAAGTATACACCTATCCCCCGATTTACACGGTAGATACGTTCCTGAGAAAAACGTGTAAATCGGGGGATAGGTGTACACAGAAATAAAAATAAAATGCATTGACAGGTTAAAATATGTAGTCAGCACATAAGCTCGGGATTCCTCGTGAGATGTGAACACAGCGCATGTGTTCAATCACAGTAGCATTTAGTATAGTGCGATAAAAACAAAAAAAAAACTTATTTGGAAAACCGTGTAAAAGCGAAAACTTGTAAAAAAGTACCGTGTAAATCGGGGGATAGGTGTAATTTCAAAACATTTTTATTCTCTAGCTTTCAGGCACGAACACCCTTCTACAGAAGAAAACATTGTACGAGGTGTGTTCAAAAAGTATCGCGACTTTTGAATTTTCGAGGGTTACGTATATTCGAATTTCGATCTTTTTGGGGCTTTATGTTGGTACTCATGTCTCTCACTTATGCCTACAAGCTCAGCCATTTTGAATGTTCACTTAATTATTGACAGCTGCTTTGCTTGCAGGTGTTTTGGATCGTCTTCGATTTTTACCTATTAAAAAAAATGGATCAAAGAACCTGTATCAAATTTTGTGTGAAAAACGAAATTAAGTGCGCGGATGCATTCCGAATGTTGACTGTGGCATACGGAGAAGCTACCTTGGACCGAGGCAACGTTTATCGGTGGTACAAAATGTTCTCAGAAGGCCGAGAAGATGTGAACGACGAAGAGCGTGCCGGACGCCCGAGCACTTCAACAACAGACGAAAAAATTAATGAAGTGGAGAAAATGATATTGGCCAATCGTCGAATCACCGTTAGAGAAGTTGCTGAGAACCTAAACATATCGATTGGCTCGTGCCATTCGATTTTTATCAATGATTTGGGCATGAGACGGGTCGCCGCGAAATTCGTACCAAAATTGCTCAATTGCGACCAAAAACAGCATCGCATGAACATTGCTAATGAGATGTTGGACTCTGTCCGCGACGACCCAAATTTGCTCCAGAGGGTCATAACTGGTGACGAAGCGTGGGTTTATGGTTATGACGTGGAAACCAAAGCTCAATCATCTCAATGGAAGCTGCCGCACGAACCAAGACCGAAAAAAGCGCGCCAAGTTCAGTCGAATGTGAAAGTTTTGCTGACAGTTTTCTTCGATTGCAGGGGCGTGGTGCATCATGAGTTCTTGCCACAGGGTAGAACGGTCAATAAGGAATATTACCTGCAAGTTATGCGCAATTTCCGCGAAACAATCCGCCAGAAACGCCCGGATTTGTGGAAGAACAAAAATTGGCTTTTGCACCACGATAACGCCCCTGCTCACACATCGTTGCTTGTGCGCGACCTTTTGCCAAAAACAACACACTAATGATGCCGCAGCCACCGTATTCCACAGATCTGGCCCCTGTGACTTTTTCTTGTTCCCTAAACTGAAGAGGCCCATGAAAGAACGACGTTACGCTACGCTTGACGAGATAAAGACGGCATCGAAGGAGGAGCTGAAAATATTTTTAAAAAATGATTTTTTGAAGTGCTTCGAAGATTGGAAAAACCGTTGGCACAAGTGTATAATATCTCATGGGGATAACTTTGAAGGGGACAAAATAGGTATTCAAGAATAAATAAATATTTTTTGAAAAAACACAAAAGTCGCGATACTTTTTGAACACACCTTGTATAATAATTCGCCATTAGAAAACGAGTTAAAATATATAATTGAATACTTTTCCCTGGAGGCCATCTAAAAAGCACATGTGCTCGTGGTCAGGAGATGTGTTGTAATGTGTATGAGTTGTCTGAACAAACTCGCTACGACTTACAAGCTGAACTGAATGTTTATTCAATCTAGCCATCTTCTTATATACAAGATAGAGATAAAAAGGAAATAATTTACATAAGTTTAAAACAATTGACAAATGGAATAATTTTGCATAGCCAACAATAGGTAACAATTATAACACTTAACAAAGGTTATTTACATATCACAACATGTTTCCCCTCTGGTACAACAATTAAAGAATGTCACGAATCTAGACAACCATCAACAATCAGATCAGACAAATCAAAAGGCGGTTGACATGCCTCCCCTCTGTTTAAAAACCAAATCTTTGTGGTTTTCTTAACTCTCTTCCAAACCTTGAAAACCGGGGCCTTCCGGATGGTTCTGGTGCAATCCCAGCGGATGTAGTCGCGCCTTCCCTCTGGTCAATATTGGTCTCTTCACTTGACCGCTGTATCGGGGCTGTGGATGACTCGCCCATCGTTGGACTGTAGCACTGCGGATGTTGAGCTTCTGGGGAGGCGGTAATTGGTTCTGAAGACAACTGGCTTTTCTCGTAGCCTCCATCCCTTGGCCTAATAAATTGTTGATTTCTTATCAACCTATTTCCCGATGGTGTCACAACTTTAAAGCTCTGAGGAGAATCAGCCTGCGCTGAAATCTTCACCGGTGTCCATGTCTCCCTTGGATGTATTTGACACCATGCATCCTCTCCTACATTGACCTTGGGATAGCTTTTACTATTTCTGTCATACTGCTCTTTCATTGAGCTCTGTCTTTTTCTTTTGGCATTCTCTATACTTCTCCAATTAGTTTGATAGGGTCTATATAGCGGTGTAATTCTGGGGATCTGACATCGAAGGCTCCTCGATAAACATAACTGTGCGGGTGACGGTAGGTCATTTTTTGGTGTATTTCTATATGCCAGAATAGCCAGATATGGGTCGGACCCTTCATCTCTACATTTGATTAGTTGATTTTTTATTGTTTGAATGTTTCTCTCGGCCAGACCATTAGATCTATGAAGGTGTGGACTTGAAAATAGCTGTTTTATACCCCATCTTATACAGAAGTCAGTCATAATCTCTGAGCGAAACGGTGGTCCATTGTCGGACATCATGGTTTCCGGAATCCCGAATCGTGCAAATGTTTCTCTCAATTTATTTTTTACATTAATCGCCGTAGGTGGGTCCAATGTAAATACCTCCGGGTAGCCACTATATCTGTCGACCACTAACAAATGGGGCTTTTTCTGAATATAAAATATGTCCAATGATACTGTCTGCCATGGATAATCTGGAACTGGGAAAGGTTTTAACGGCTGCCGTATTTTTGATTTCTGATGTTTTTGACAAATTTCACAATTTTTTACTTTTTCAGCAATGTCGATGGACATTCTCGGCCAAAATAAAGATTCTCGCGCCAAACCCTGAATTGCAGATATCCCTTGGTGCGATTGGTGCAACAAATTAAGCATAGCATTCCTTTGTGTCTTCGGAATCACTATGGCCGATCCTATACATAATAGATCATTCCATAAGTACAAACGGTGTCTGAAATCGAAAAATATTTTGGCATCTTCATCGACGTCTTTTTTGCATATAGGCCATCCCTCAATCACATAATCGATTACTTTAACCAAAGCAGGATCCTCTCGGGTATCTTTCTGCATCGCTACCAGTTTTTCGTCCGAGATATTAACACGTACCATCTTGACCATTCTTTTGTCTTCAAGAAAAGGCGTTGGTAGTTCGTCCATGGGGTGAGTATCCCTGGATAGGGTATCAGCCACAATCAAGTATTTTCCTGGTTTGTACTGCAATTTGAAGTCAAATGCTATAAGCTTCATTACTAATCTTTGTAGACGCGGTGATATATCACTCAGCGGTTTTTTGACTAGAGGCAATAAGGGCTGGTGATCCGTCTGGACAACGAAAGTGTGTCCTGACAATAGATATTCGAACTTTTTGCATCCATAATAAACACTCAATAACTCCTTCTCAATCTGAGAGTACTGTTTCTGCGAGTCGCTAAATGACGCGGATGCGAATGCTAGAGGTCGATCTTCCTGTAGCAGAGCAGCTCCCATTGCATCTTTGCTGACATCACACTGCAAAATCAGCATCTTGCTTTTGTCAAAATGTGCCAACGAAGGAGCATTCCTCACGCATTCCTTAATATGATCGAATTCCCCATCCTGTTTAGGCCCCCAATGCCAGACAACATTCTTTCTTAAGATTCCTCTTATATTGGATGTGGACGCAGCTAAGTTTGGAATGAATTTTCCTAAGTAATTATAAAGACCCATGATTCTTTGCAGCGACTTTTTATCCTCTGGCCTTTTAAAGGTAATTAATTTATCAATCTTATTTGGCTCTGGATCAATTCCATTTTGTGATATCACATGGCCCAAGAAACGAACTTTCGTTAGACATATTTGAGCCTTTGTTAAATCAAATTTGATATTTTTTTCTTTTGCTTTTTCTAGAATTCCCTTTAATTTTTTATTGTGCTCTTGAATGGTATCCGCATATATCAGCAAATCGTCTACATATGTAATATTTTGAAAGCTATCCCTAAAGATATTCGTCATTTTCTCAACAAAAATTTGTGCCGATATTTTCAAACCAAATGGCAATCGGTTATATCTGAATTTGCCAAATGGCGTGGTCATCACCAACAGATCTCTGCATTCCTTTGCAACCGGAATATGCCAATAGGCTGATTTCACGTCTAACACGGTATAATACTTAGCTTTGGGTATCTCGTGCAATAGTTCAGCTGGAGCCGGAGTCTGGAAATGTCTTCCCACAAGAGCCTCATTTAATTTCCGAGGATCCAGGCATATTCTGATTTGACCAGATTTTTTTTTTACAACGACCATAGGATGAGACCACTCTGTTTCATGATATATTTTTGTTACGATTCCTTGCTTCACCATCTTTTCCAATTCAGACTGAACTTCGGCTCCGAGGCTTGTTGGGATGCGCCTGGGAGGGACTTGCACAGGAGAATATTTAGGCTTTGTGTAAATCTTACATTCCGAGTTGATTAATCCTACTCCTTGAAATACTTCGTGGTATTGTTCGAGGATTTTTTGAGTTTCAGAACACAATTTCATTTCATCCGTGTTTATATGATTGATTCGCCTCAAGATTTCAAGCTTCTCGCAAGTATCGCCCGTGATAAGTGTCTGCGCTTCTACATCGGCTACGATAAATTCAAACATTCCTTTCTTTTCACCATATTGGCATAGCACATTGCATTTGCCGACGATAGGTAATTCTGTATTTCCATATGCGAACGCCTTTAATGACGTGGGTCTGATTTCTGGTCTTGATGGCCATTGGTTTATTACTTTATGAGGAAGCACATTTATCTGTGCGCCAGTGTCCAAATGTACCGTGGTCTTCTTGCCATTAATTATTATTACCGCGGACCACTTGTCCGACCGAACAGTCTTTACAGCAACCTCATTAAGATTTATCTCGTCACAGGATTCTTCAGCTTCACTTTCCGCTAAGAGATTTCTTATACGTTTTGTTCGGCAAACTACTGAGAAATGATTGAAGTGAAAAAGTGAAGAGACCAATAAGATTTGGTTTTTCCGCATGCATTACATTTCTTCCCATATGCTGGACACTTTCCATACTTGTGTCGTTGTCCACACCACTTACATGGTTCTATTATTCTTTCTCTTCTCGGGTTTATACCGCTTGGTCCTGCTTCTGCATTTTCCATTCGAATTGTATCTTTCACCCAATTACGTTTTTCAATTTTTTCAATCATTTTTTGCTCATTCAACGATGCTACTTGTGAACATGTTGACTCGGAGATCACAGCTATCGAAATTGCCCTTGGTAGTGTCAACTGTGGATCTTCTAACAATTTTCTTTTCACTTCTCGGTCAAGTATTCCAATTATAAGGCGATCCCTTATGAGAGATTCTGTTAAATTCTCGAATTCACATTCTTGTGCCAGATGCTTTAATTCTGTGACGAATTCCATGATTCCCTGCTTTTCCTTTTGTACACAGGTAAAAAATGCATTTCTCCTTTGAATCGTATTTTTGAAGGGCTTAAAATGGTTCGTAAGCATATCAAGCATTTCCTTTACATTTGGGTAGGTATCATTTTCACTTATGTGAAATGTTTTGTATATCATCACTGTTTTCTCACCAGCAATATGCTTCAAGATTGCTCGCTGACGCACCAGCGGCATGCTTTCTAAATTTACCGCTATTGCAAAAATTTCAAACGACTCTCTCCAGGTTTCCCATTTTTTCTCGTTGCTGTACGGGACAAATTCCGCCGGCGGCTTGATTCCTTCCATTCTACTCAATGTTGAATTAATCTGTTTTAATTCGATACTTTTGTCGACTGCGCCATGTTGTAATGTGTATGAGTTGTCTGAACAAACTCGCTACGACTTACAAGCTGAACTGAATGTTTATTCAATCTAGCCATCTTCTTATATACAAGATAGAGATAAAAAGGAAATAATTTACATAAGTTTAAAACAATTGACAAATGGAATAATTTTGCATAGCCAACAATAGGTAACAATTATAACACTTAACAAAGGTTATTTACATATCACAACAAGATGTCTTCTTTATTTTTAATATTTTACTCTATGAAGAAAATTATCTATTATTGAAAAGGTTACTAAAAATAGTTATGTCTATTTTTTTTTTGCTTATCCCTAGTACACGTGGTACAGGCCATGATAATCATGGTGGGTAGAAGTAGGCGACTGCTTTTACTGTAAGTGCACCACATGTCCACACATGTGAAAAGCAGTTCGACTTTTCACTTACATATGTGCCAGAGTCCCGTTTGGTTACTTGCACTCGCTGGTGGGGTTGACTTTTGCAAGAATCGGGGGCCATTGGAGCATTTTTTTAAACATAAAAAAGTGTTCAAGCGGGAATCGAACCCGGGTCTTAGTGGCCGAAAACCAACGGTTTAGACCAAGCATGTCAAACTCAAATCCTAACACGGGCCAAATAAAAAAGTAATAAGATTATGTGGGCCGCAAAAAAATAAAACAAGTAATTAAATTTTTATAGTAACATTTATGTAGGTTTATTTTAAAAAATACTAATAAGAAAAAAGAAAGTGAAGTTAATATTTTCTCCCTGATATTTGGCATCTCTTTTCTGCTACCATCTTTCCTACTTCGGGGGAAATCTTGTTCGCAGTGATTAATTTTAAAACTGACCAAAGGTGAACGTCAGTAATTCTCGATCTGATTGGAGACTTATTTCCTTTCATAAGTGAAAATAACTTCTCGCACCGATAAGTACTTCCAAACATGGACATAATTTCATATGCTAATTTTCGAGTGTTTTCAAATCTGGCTGGCAAATATTTGTAAAATTCAGAAACGCCAACTTCAATGAATTTTTCCTTTAAATCTGAATCGCACTGGATATCTATTACCTCCATTTGCATATGATTAGGTACTGATTCTATATTTATCGAGAAAATCGAAGAAAACAAAGTAAACTTGCCTTCCAAAGATTTGAAATCAGAAAACCTTGTTTCAAATTCATTTCTAAGACTTAAAACTTTTTCCGCATATTTTTGATACGATGCTATTTCACCTAAACTTGATTTGTACATGTTGCATGTCGGAAAGTGCATTAAATCTTCGTTTTTCAACTGCTTTTCCCAAAGAACTAGCTTACATTTGAATGCATTAACTTGGTCACGCATGTTGGTAATGATCTGATCCTTTCCTTGCAGTTTCAAATTTAAATCCGACAAGTGTTTTGTTATGTCAACCATGAAGGAAAAATCTTGCAACCATACTTGATCAGAAAACAAAGTGATGTCTTGATTCTTGGTTATTAAAAACTGACATATTTCTTCTTTCAAGTCCCAAAATTGTTTGAGAACCTTGGAGCATGATAGCCAACGTACCTCGGTATAGTATGATAAACCTGAATATTCGCTTTCTAATTCAGTTAAGAACAGAGAGAACTGTCGCTGATTTAAACCTCGTGGTCTTATGAAATTGATGAATTTTTTTATAGGTGTCAACACATTTTCCATTTTTATTACCTTCGTACATAATACTTCCTGATGTATAATGCAATGCGTATGATGAATATTGGAACCATCAGAAATTTCACTTAGTTTTTTCGCAGTAATGCTACGAAACCGTTGGTTTTTCCAGTCATTAAAGGAGCTCCATCTGTTGCTACAGAAGTCAATTTTGATTGAGGTAAATTGTATTTTTGCAGAAGATCATAAACGCAATTAAATATATATTCTCCTGTAGTAGTGCCATGCATCGGTACTAGTGCCAATAATTCCTCAAAAATTTTGAAATCCGTGTCGCAAGCTCGAAAAAAAACAGCTAACTGAGCTACGCCCCCAATGTCCGTACTCTCATCACAGGCAATGGAAAATGCTTCGAAACAAGATGATTTTTCTTTTATCTGATCATTTAAATTTCTGGCCATATCAGTAACTCTTTCCACAACGGTATTTCGAGACAAAGATATTGCTTGAAACGTCTTCACACTTCCAGGACAAACAATTTCTGCAGATTTAATTAAACATTCCTTGATGAAATCACCTTCAGTAAAAGGTTTTGAGTGTTTAACTATCATCTCCGATAAAACGTAGCTTGCATGCACCGCCGCTTCACTCTCTTGTGATACTTTAGTAAACATAAACTGTTGTTTTTTCATTCCCAACTTGAACTCTTTTAACTTTTCTTGTCTCATTAAACCTTCGTAGGTATCATATTTTGATTTATGTTGTTCATAATGACGTTTAATGTTATATAATTTTGGTACACTAATAGCATTATTACATATCAAGCAGATGATTTTATCTTTTACTTCAGAGCAAAAATACTCTAATTCCCACTTTTCTTGAAAATTCCTGTGTTCGTCAGCAATTTTTCGTTTATTTTTACTGCTACTTGGTTTTGATGAAGACATATTGAATACAAAGGTCTGAAAAAAAAATAGTAATCGCTAACACAAAATAATAAAACTTTTAATTAATATTTAATTTTTTTTTTTAATTAATATTTTTTAACTTACCAGACACAGAATAACTGCACAAATTATTGAACGTAACTTAAAAAAAAAAAATCTAGTACTCCGAAAGAATATTTTCTTTAAACTTTAAGGCACACAATACTTATGGCGATGTACATACGTTATGTATGTAGGTATAATATTATCAAAACTTACGACTTATGTATGGCGACCAGTGGTTCGTTATTAATAAATAAATTATGTATAATTACAATTTTTAAAAATTAGGCTACAAATTTTTATTATTATTTTTTTTAATTTGTAAAAAAAAAATGATTAAAATATATTGTCTGGTGGGCCGCAAATTTATTCGTTGTGGGCCGCATGAGGCCCGCGGGCCGCGAGTTTGACATGCTTGGTTTAGACCATCCTTCCACCGACCCCCTAGTTATGTCTATGGGTTTTCATAATGGCATTATTTATAAGAGAACTGTAAATGACGACACTACTGGAATTTACTGGAACCTCCTTGAATTTCTCTATTGCCTAGTGAAAATATATCAAATTGTGTCTTTATAATATACTTTTTATAAATATACAAATACCACAATTTTGAGAAGTTTCAAAAATCCACTAAATATTTATTCAAATATGGTCATTTATGGTCGAACAATTCCTCCATTTACATCAGTAAGTTGTATAAATATTTACCAAACGAGGGTGAATCAACAAGGAAATGATCCAATTAGGTATAGGCGTTGGAAAAACACGCTGAAAAAGCAGATAAAAAAATCAAAAAGAGATTACATTAAGGAACCGATAAAATGCGTTTCAATTTATTTAAGGCCGTTGGGACAGAGCTGATTAGATCCCCAGGAAGGATATCCTGTTAGGGAGAAGCAACGCCTTATTGAATTAAAGACAGGGAGGGTTTAAAGGAAGGACTGCCGTTATCCGTTTACAGTGCCTGGGAGGGATCCTCCAACAAAAACCTTGATGAAATTAGCCCAAACCATCTTCATTAGTGAAAGCCCTCACAGTTCATTTAATTATGAAGCTCCTATATTGCCTTCCTAATCAACCCCATTATCCCGTACATTCCACCATTGGAATTAATTCATTTACATACTTATTGATTCGTAGCTTTAAGATAAACTTGTCTACCGAGAGAACTTGGCGTCAAAAACCAAAGTTAGTTTTACATAGCTTATTGATGGATAGATATATATACATATATATCACATTGCATATCACGCGCAATTTGAAAAATATTAAAATGTTTAAATTTACATGCAGGTGTAATGATTTGGAAAAACTATTTCTAATTAATATGAGATAATATGGTACATTTTGGTTAAGGCAATCTTATTTTGTATTTTATATTTTATATTTTACATATTTTTATAATTTGCAAGGAATCCCATCAGACATGTGATATCTTATACTGTGAATGACATTGTTTTATCTTATTTTATTTAGGTCTATTGAATCATATGCTTCTGGTAAATCAATTCTGCGATTTATACTGCTATATTGTTTGGACACTATTGCTTCAATTATTAATCTTTGATATTTGTTATTGATATTGTTGTAATGTACTTTAGGTTCATTTAAGTTAAATGTGTGTCCTGTTGAATTGGAGTGCTGTACTATTAATGATAATGGGTCATTTCTGTTTATGTTTCTTCTGTGTTCAGTGATTCTATTATGTAATTTTCTTCCCGTCTCCCCCACATATCTGGCTTTACAGTTATTACATTCTATAGAATAAATTACCTCTTTTCTATATGATATATATTCGGTTTGCCTGTTTTTTGTAATCGGGTTTCTTAGGATATCTGATAAGTTGGGAGAGTTGCTATAAAAGGTTTTATTCCATATTTATCTAGTGTTCTGGAAATGTGAATGGATTTCGGGGAATATGGGATGTAGCAATTTTGCCTGTATATTTTAGTTTTTTGTGCTGACATGTTATATGTGACCTGTGCCTGATAGAAATGTTTTAATATAAATGTTTTGGGGTAACCAGCTGATGTTAAATTTTGGATAACGGTTTGTGTTTCATGCGTTTTGTATTGATTTAATGAACAATGAGTATATAAATTCTTTTAGTTAACGTTTTCACTGTGTTAATTTTATGACTAATGGGGCAAAATGAAGAAAATTTTATATAATTGGGGGTGAATGAAGGTTTGTAGTAAACTGTAGTTTGCAATCTATTGTCTATTTTCATTATTTTAATATCTAAAAATGGCAATGTGCAATTATCTTCTTTTTCTATTGTGAAATGTAAGCTATTGTTATAATTGTTGAGTGAGGCTAATATGTTAGGAATCTGTTTTTCTGTACAAATGCAAAATATATCATCTATATATCGTCTGTATAATATGATGTCTGCCGGGTATGATGAAGTGATTCAATTGTCTATTTCTCTCATAACTATTTCGGCTAATGGAGTTGATAATGGGTTTCCCATAGGGGAACCCTTGATTTGTTTATACTGTTTATGGTCAAAAGTGAATATGTTAACCTTAAGACATAATGTAATTAAACCTATCATTTTATCTATTGTGTTAGAATCTATTATATTGTTATCTAAAAAGGTTTTTGTAGTTTCTAGTATTAAGTTATGGGGGAGACTGGGATATAAGGCCTCTACATCGAATGATATCCCAGTCTCCCCCATAACTTAATACTAGAAACTACAAAAACCTTTTTAGATAACAATATAATAGATTCTAACACAATAGATAAAATGATAGGTTTAATTACATTATGTCTTAAGGTTAACATATTCACTTTTGACCATAAACAGTATAAACAAATCAAGGGTTCCCCTATGGGAAACCCATTATCAACTCCATTAGCCGAAATAGTTATGAGAGAAATAGACAATTGAATCACTTCATCATACCCGGCAGACATCATATTATACAGACGATATATAGATGATATATTTTGCATTTGTACAGAAAAACAGATTCCTAACATATTAGCCTCACTCAACAATTATAACAATAGCTTACATTTCACAATAGAAAAAGAAGATAATTGCACATTGCCATTTTTAGATATTAAAATAATGAAAATAGACAATAGATTGCAAACTACAGTTTACTACAAACCTTCATTCACCCCCAATTATATAAAATTTTCTTCATTTTGCCCCATTAGTCATAAAATTAACACAGTGAAAACGTTAACTAAAAGAATTTATATATATACTCATTGTTCATTAAATCAATACAAAACGCATGAAACACAAACCGTTATCCAAAATTTAACATCAGCTGGTTACCCCAAAACATTTCTATCAGGCACAGGTCACATATAACATGTCAGCACAAAAAACTAAAATATACAGGCAAAATTGCTACATCCCATATTCCCCGAAATCCATTCACATTTCCAGAACACTAGATAAATATGGAATAAAAACCTTTTATAGCAACTCTCCCAACTTATCAGATATCCTAAGAAACCCGATTACAAAAAACAGGCAAACCGAATATATATCATATAGAAAAGAGGTAATTTATTCTATAGAATGTAATAACTGTAAAGCCAGATATGTGGGGGAGACGGGAAGAAAATTACATAATAGAATCACTGAACACAGAAGAAACATAAACAGAAATGACCCATTATCATTAATAGTACAGCACTCCAATTCAACAGGACACACATTTAACTTAAATGAACCTAAAGTACATTACAACAATATCAATAACAAAAATCAAAGATTAATAATTGAAGCAATAGTGTCCAAACAATATAGCAGTATAAATCGCAGAATTGATTTGCCAGAAGAATATGATTCAACAGACCTAAATAAAATAAGATAAAACAAAGTCATTCACAGTATAAGTTGTCATATTTATGTTTATATTTTTCTACTCTGTAAATTTCTCTCGTGGCTTATATTTTGTATATTATTCATAGTTTGCTCTGGCCTGATATAAATTGCTGTCTCATCCCGAAGTTGATCTTCCCTAATTTTCCACGTGGAAATATGTTCAATGTGAATTTTAAGTAGATAAGTGAAACAAACAATGTGGAAATCTTTCTATTACATTGTAGTTTAGAGGAATCACTGATATTCTCTTTGTCTGGAAGAAGAGTTTTAATTACAATGAAAATATCTCATAAATCAGGTGAATAATTTGAATTTAGAAATGTTGCCGGGATTAGATATAAGGTCGTCCTAAAAGTTCGTCTTTTTCTTAATACCTGGCTAATAATATTATTATGCGCATAATAATACATAATACAATTACTTTATACATAATAATACAAATACATTATACATAACGGCGAATAATATTGGAATTTCAATTTTTGCGATTGTTTACGAACTTTTAGGACAACCATGTATTAATTTTGTTAAGTAAATATTAGGTCTCTAAAGAAAAGTATATTTTTAAAACCTTTTTTTATCTCTAGCTTTGGAGCACGAACGCCCTTCTACTAGAGAAAACATGGTACACCAATACCTCGCTTTGCGTTGTTTCGTTTTGCGTTTTTTTCGAAGTTGCGTCGCTGCTTAATTTTTACTGATTTTCACTGTGCGTCGTTAGATTTTCGAAATTGCGTTGTTTTGGATTCGAGTCTTTATTTTTTTTCCTAAAATATAGCAACACCTTTGTTTTTTATTGCGCCTTCACATATTTTCACTTTGCGTCGTTTCAATTTGCGTCGTGTTTTTTTTGGAACGTAACCCCGACGCAAAGCGAGGTATGGGTGTATAAGGTGTTACGGTATGATTATATGTCTTCTCCTGTTGAAGGATGTTCGTGCCCGAAAGCTAGAGATTAAAAAGGTTTTTGAACATACACCTATCCCCCGATTTACACGGTACTTGTTTTACACGTTTTCGCTTTTACACGGTTTTCCAAATAAGTTTTTTTTTGTTTTTATCGCACTATACTAAATGCTACTGTGATTAAACACATGCGCTGTGTACACATCTCACGAGGAAACCCGAGCTTATGTGCTGACTTTCTGCACACGCACACTGTGTCTGTATTTCTAATTTTTTAAAATTTTTAATTTTCGATTTACACGTTTTTCTCAGGAACGTATCTACCGTGTAAATCGGGGGATAGGTGTATACTTTTCCCTGGAGACCTGGTATTTTTACTCATTATTGATACAAGGGATTATTATTAATATTATTTAAATATTTATAAACTGTATTTGTTTATAACGCATTTGGTATCTTCTACAGTCCTTGTCACAATTTCCTTTATTCTTGCAGGATTATCTTCATCTGAATAGGGCTGTGGAATTTTTGGCGAACCTATTGTTTGTATACGCTTGCTTTTCTTGCGGCAATTTATCATATTGCCTTATTGAATATTTATATAATTTTATCCTGATTCTGTTGCTCAATGGAATGGGTATGTCATTGTTCTGTTATTAAGCCAGATTTCAGAGTTCTCCGTTCACAGTTACCGTAGCGGCTCGGGGCTCACGACACCGTACTACAGGACAGTCCCTTACTTGTGCTGCTTCTCCCGCCCGCCACGTAGAGGAGGACAAGACACCATCACCACCCATATAATTTTATAGGAATATTTATCGATACTCTCATAATATCGTTTATCTTATTTTAGTTACGTTGCGCGATTTTTAAATGTATTGCAGCGTGGTTGATTTGTTTGCATAATTTTTAGATTGTATTGATTTATATAAGTTTGTAATTATGTCATATAACTATATGTAGATTTTAAGGTAGACAGTTAAAGAGAATAAAGTTCGGTTGGGTTTACTTCTTCTGGCGTCTATTTTTTTTCAACGCGACAGTATTAATATATTCAGGATATAATACAATATAATCCGGTTATGATTGTAAAACGACATTTGAAATACTATCCCGCATATGTTTCTTTTCAACGAAAATTCAAAATTTATTTCAAGGAGAAAAAACGATTGTTTCTAACCTTAGAGATGAGGTATGAAAGAGTGAATTGTGAGAAGTGTAAAATCATTACTCTTCACAATTCACCCTTTCATACCTCATCCAAAAGGTTAGAAATAATTGTTTTTTCTCCTTGAAATAAATTTTTATTTTTCGTTGAAAAGAAACATATGCGGGATAGTATTTCAAATGTCGTTTTATATTCAGTATATCTTTTAAAAAGAGCAGACACCAAAAATTTCTGTTGACTAATTCAAACAAAAATAATCGAAAAAAGGGATTATTTTATTGACAATATATTCATTTATAAAAAATAAAGATCCCCTTTCTATCCACTGTCAAAAAAGACGTTAAAACTGAGCGCCATCTCGTAGATGACATGTAATAAATCCCAAACTTGACTAACGAGGACCATTAGCCCGAAAAATGGTCTCCAGATGGGTATTCTGAGTTTGTCAAAGCTGGTGTTGGGGCTTTTTCACCGACCCGAGTCCGCAAGTTTAGAGCGACGGTCGATAGAAGATAGTTTTCGCGTCTCTTTTGACTGAATTGGTTACTTCTATTTTTAATTTGAATTTGTGATGACGATATAAAAATATTTCATCGCTTTAATCAAGCTTCCAGAAGAAAATTCCACAACTAGATATTTAAGCGATATCACTGCATCTTCTATTATATATAGCGTTATCGGTTTATAAACGAGATTACCTTTCCCGTTGAAATTGAGTGTCCATTTTGCCGATAGAGGTTACCTTTGTTTCATTGATCGATATCTACAGCAGAAAATTCACACATGTATATAGGTATACACATGTGTATATGAGTCTATTTTAGTCGTCCCTGGGTATCATGTGACCTTAAACAACCAATCATCTTCGAGGTAGGTAATTTAACTCTGTGTTTACATCGAGATATTGAATAAATGCCCTGATTCGAATATCCAGATTTAATGTTTTAGCCCACTATAAAATGTGAAAAAAAAATAATAATAAAAATGGCGCTCTGCCATCTAAAAGTTCATGTTCGGTTCCAAAATCACTTTATTAGGTACCGCTCAACAAGAACAACCTAGTTTATGATAATTGAAACAATGGATAATATGTGAAGGTTATTCACATATTAAACAAAATGTTAACGTGGGATTTAATCCCAGTTCATGACTGTCGGGAATCGAGGGTTTTACCCACTTGTCCACCGACTTTTTTTTCGTAAAAGTTCATGTGATCGTGGTCAGGATATGCCTTTTTTATTTCAACACTATAAAATGTATTTTACGCTAAATCATAATATCCTGGTATAGATGTTTTGAAATTCGTCGAATTTGCCAAAGAGGTATTTATTTTATAGAATCTACCGATTCCATGACCTCTCTCGAGAGATGTTATGAAAGGTGAAGCCGTCCCTGTATTGATGAGGGCTAGAGCTTGAGAACATCATGGTATACAGATTATAAAACTATTTTAGAGGCGTAATATTCTTTTTAAAATAAAACAATTTCTACTGTCCTTACTGCGATGGAAAAATTAAAGGGAGGGCCTGGCTCATCAGTGGTGAACCCTCCCAGCGGTTTCGCCAGTTTAATCTACCATACCGCTGTTATATTGCATTTTTGGAACTTCCTTTTACAGGTGACTGTTGTAAGACTCCTGGAATGGGTATTTTAGAAGAACTATGGACATAAGCTTTTAGGACAGCAGAATTAAATATAATTATAAATATATAATATGCTTCGAGCAATCGCTCTTCCGCAAATATCAAATTGTGTCTTTTATTAGAACAATAATGTTACGATGTACTAGAGCGCCATCTGTTATCAAATTATAAAACTATTTTAGAGGCGTAATATTCTTTTTAAAATAAAACAATTTCTACTGTCCTTACTGCGATGGAAAATCAGGTTGATCTTTCGTCTGGATTTGCAAAAACTGGTGTTGTTGCTTATTTCTTATCATTACTCGTAATGTTATTTTACTGTGTGATGTACAGTGCATCCCTCTGATGCACAATTAAAGGGAGAGGTTCCTTCTCTTGGTATATATACACACTTATATATAGACACACATTAAATATGTTTTAACACCTTGATAAAGGTTGGCGTTCAGCCAACTGGAATATTGGTAAAATAAATTATTGTTGATCCAATATATATATGCCTTTTAATTAAACACTCATATATGTGAAAAAAATTGGTCATGTGCTTTTTTTTGCTTATCCCTAGTACACGTGGTACAGACCATGATAATCATTGTGGGTAGAAGTTGACGACTGCTTTTACTGTAAGTGCACCACATGTCTACACATGTGAAAAGCAGTTTGACTTTGCACTTATAAATGTTCCAGAGTCCCGTTTGGTTACTTGCACTCGCTCATGAGGTTGGACTTTTGGAAGAATAGCGGGCCATTGGAGTATTTTTTTGAATTAGAAAAAAAGTGTCCAATGTGGGAATCGAACCCGGGTCGTAGCGGTCGAAAACCAACGGTGTAGACCATCCTTCCACCGACCCCTGGTCAGGTGTTGATATTAACAATAAATTAGGCTTATTCATGACCACTGAAATGAGCGTTTTCAGATGGCAGAGAGCCATCTAAAATGATTTGATTTCTGTTCCACTAAATGGCGCTCTGCCATCTAAAAAAATAACGATCATGTCCGTGGTCGGGATATACCTATTTTTTTTTAAATATTAATATATATATATATATATTGAAAAAACATTGATTTATTTATTTATCAAATCAGACGCGATATCCCTACAAGGGATGCTTGCGTCAATAACAACACTAAATTCAGATACACTATATTACAAAAAAAAAATTAAATAATTACAAGATCTGAAAAGATAAGAAAGAGGACATTCTTGATTTTACATCACAACCAACAAAATAAACAAACCAAAGATACACAAATAGGTAATAATTAAGGTTTTTTTAACCAAGAGAGAAAATCATAGATATATTTACAGAATTTTCTAAATTTAAAATACGAGTCCTTACTATTTACAAACATAAAAAGATCCTTGTATTCGATGTTTTCCCGGTTTCTGTAGTTCTGGAAGATTGGGCACTCAAGAAGCAGATGACTGGAATCCTGCTTTCTCTTTCCACATAAACATCCCGGATCGTCTATAGCTCCTATTCGAAACAGAAAATCTCCGAAATTTCCATGACCAGTAACGAATTGCACATTGTAAAAGTCAGGGCGGAAATATTTTGGAATGCCCAAAGGGAAAAAGAGACGAAAGTGATCACTTGTATTAGAAAACATATCTTCCATTCTTGTTCTTAAAAATCCATTTATTATTGAAGGAGAATGTGGACTGAACGTTCGTTGGTCTTCCTCGCTTAGTTGGTCCAATTCATATTTAATCAATCTTGATTCGATAAAATTAGTCAGGAATGGGATCTCTGCCAGACAGTGGACACAATTTGAGTAAGATGTTTTAAACGATCTAGTAGCCCAAAGAACAATTTGGTATTGCATCGTATTTAATTTCTGTTTACAGCGGTTATTTATTTGGTAAAACCAAATTTCAGCTCCATATGTTAGAAATGGTCTAATTAGCGTCTTATACAAAATTAACCTTTTATTAGAGTTTATACCCCATATTTTGCCGCTGAGGGAAAAAAGCAGATTTTTCATGCGATGCGCTTTATGCAAAATCTCATTGATGTGCGGGGTGAAATTTATTTTTGTTTTGAACCTATGATTAGATAATTTCATTCCCAAAATTTTGATTTCATTTGAAGGCTTTATGACGGTTTTTTGAAATTCCAACTGGAACCTATGGAAATTGTGAAAGTGAATCAAGTTTGTTTTTTCTGGATTTATTTTTAACTTGTTTGAGCGACACCATTGAGTGACATAGTTAATTGATAAAATATGATTAGGCAAACATTTACAGCTGTGTAAATATATAAATTCTTACCACACTTGTACCTCTTTGATGTAATTGTAGTTTTAGAAGGGCGTCTTGCCCGAAAGTTTGTACAACCGTCATTAATGAAAGAATTCTTCTCCCCGTCTTGTGATTTTTTTCCGTTATTGAAAATTTTCTGTTATAAACAGTTTAAAATTAGAGAAATGCTGTTGTATATAGAAATATATTTGTTCAATTACACAATATATAGCTTGACGGGTGAAATTCAAAATATTGCCACGTGGAAAATTAGAGAAGACAAAAACTTCAGGAGGAAACAAAATTTATTTCAGGCAATGACAAACTATGAATTGTAAACAAAAGATAAGCCACAAGGGAAATTTACAGAGTCGCCTGATATAAACATAAAAATGACCACTCTGTTAATAAAAAAATAATAAAAATTAATAAATACTATGTTACATAAATAAAATTAATAAATACTATATTACAATATTTTTCGTTTTTTTTTTAATCATTCTATTTGTGTTGCAAGGGAATCTAAACCTTAACATAATCTCGTTCTGGAATCAAATCCTTACAACAAAAAGCTACTAAGTCAAATGTGCCAGAGCCCCGTTTGGTTACTTGCACTCGCTGGTGAGGTTGGACTTTTTCAAGAATCGGGGGCCATTGGAATATATATTTTTTAAAATCATAAAAAAATGCCCAATGCGGGAATCGAACCCGGGTCGTAGCGGTCGAAAACCAACCAAAACACAGAGAAAACTATATTCAAGACAATAAAACTGTCTTGAAGTTTCTATTTGGATCAATAGATGGTTTCATAATTATGTTCCATCACTCTATCTCCGACATAAATTATTCAAAATAATCAGTCCCGGGTCAGATTTTACCACAATATATAGCTTGACGGTCGAAAATCCAAATATTTTTCGAGGTTTTTGCATCATTCCATCTGTGTTGCAAGGAATACAAAACCTCAATCTCGTTATGAAATCGAATACCCGCAACAAAGACCTACTCAGTCAAATGTAAGAACACAGAGAGAAGTATATTTAAGACAATAAAACGGTCTTGTAGTCTCTATTTGGATCAATAGGAAGGTTTCACAATTATGTCCCATCACTCCGACATAAATTATTCAAAATAATCAGTCCCGGGTCAGATTTTACCGCCTCGAGGGGAGAGAATATAATCCATTAAGAATTTTTTACCATCTTAATTTAAATTCAGGAAAGTACTTCTTCAAAATTTAATACAGCGTCCGTGCAAATTGGCTAATGCGTCGGAAAGTTTGGGTTATGGCATCTTACATTGGACTTTCCCCCTCCACTCCCTTTTATTGACGCTTTTTTTTTATTGCAGGAAAAAAACTTGTTAACAATGGAAGAGGATAAAATGCTTATATCTGAAAGAAGATATTTTAAAGAACATCTTGTGTGAATCTATCTCTCTTAGAATACAAAATAGAAAAATCTTTTTTATATTGGACTTTTATTTAAGTAATCCACTCTCACTGTTTTTTTTTTATTGTTGTGTAGAAATAGAAAGGAATTTTAATCGTAATTTGAGATATACCGTCGCTTAATTTGATACAAAAATGATTCTTGTAAAATATCAATTTACTTCATTTAGAAATAAATGTGGTTTTATGTTGAAAAATGGTATTAGGTTTGTCATCTCTATTTCAGTTATAAAAATAGGAAAATTGGAGATTGGATTGAGTAGCGATATTATTTCATATATTCTCTTTATGAGTGGGTGCACAGATGTAGGCAATAATTCCCATTGTAATTTGGAGCACGGTATATTGGCCAAAGTGGCAATTCTCCGTATGTATTGGATGTTTTTGGATGCAAACACGTCTCTCTAAACGAAATCTTATTTAAAAAAATAATAAAATAAGTTTTATAACAGTTCCTCGTCATTCATAAAATCGAAAATCAATACAAATATAAATATAGCGCTATTTGTAAGTTGATGCTTTATGCTTGAAAGGTAATGAAAACCGGTCAAGTTATGTAAATTTTTCACATACGTATATAAATAAAATCAGAAAAGGCATATCCTGACCACGAGTATATGAGATTTTGGATGGCAGAGCGCCATCTAGTGGAATAGAAATCAACTAAACGTTTAATTTTCTCCCTGATATTTGGCCAACCCATTTTCTTGATAAATCAAGAAAAGATATCCACGAATTTTCTTGGTTTATCAAGAAATTGGGTTGTCCAAATATCAGAGAACAGGTTAAATCAACGTTTAGTTGATTTCTGTTCCACTAGATTGCGTTCTGCCTTCTAAAAAGTCCGTGTGATCGTGGTCAGGATATGTGTTTTTTTATTTTAATGCCTGACTTTTTTATTATGTTATTTTTATTATTATTACGTATATAATTATCACTGTATTGTAACAAAGTATTTATTAATTTTATTATTTTTATTAACAGAGTGGTCATTTTTATGTTTATATTTTGCTACTCTGTAAATTTACCTCGTGGCTTATCTATTGTTTATCATTCATAGTTTGTTGTTGCCTGAAATAAATTTCTGTCTCATCCCGAAGTCGGTCTTCCCTAATTTTCCACGTTGTCATATATTGAACAAAATGAATCTTGATATTATTAAAATACAGTATATATTCTTCAAATTTGTGTATTATATTATTTGTAATATTATAATTCAACCTTCGGACTCCATCCGGGATCGACCATTAGAATAGACAACATGGGGCCTTAGCCCGCTGACTCAAGTAAAGGTGAGTTAAAGGTACTGATTATCAAAATGTCGGTTGCAGTAAAAAAAATCTTGGGGAAAGAATCGACGCAAAATTGACATCTATTGAGAGCTAAATAGAAGATTGTAACTAAAGACTCTCAGGTACAGATACTGTGTGCAGTTGCTGATGGGATTGTCTCTAGGAGTGTGAATCGAAATTGAAAGAACTGAAGACAGAGAATGGAGTTTATTAAGATAAGTTTCAGATGAATTCAAAGATCACAATGTGATGAAGAAAAGGATTGAGAAATATTTTAAAGACAATTGTCTGACTGTTTTTAGAAATAAAGGTCGTCTAGTTCGATTTGACAAATGGCTTTGTAGACAATACTTTCTAACAGTCTCAAACAAATTGGCGAAAGCGCTGGAAGGGTTCACCACTGATGAACCAACCCCTCTCAATATTTTTTCATCGCAGTAAGGACAGTAGAAAAGTTTGTTTTATATTCAAAAGAAATATTCGAGCTTTTTTTAATGCTTCCATTCCTTACATATAAATGTCACGTCTTATATTTATATGTTCACCGATAGTTTACTGTCACATCCCAAAACAAATAGGTTCTTGTGTCTTGATAAAGGTTGTTGTTATTTCTCAATCACATATTAGTAGTTACATTAAGCACATTCGTGCTTAAATCCTTTCATTTTATGTGTATAGATGGCGCGATATTGCTTTCTGTTAGTTACATTAATTCGAAACTATTTTAGACACGTAAGATTCTTTTTGAAATTAGACAATTTCTACTGCCCTTACTACAATGGAAAAATTAATGGTTACATTAATGTTTACACAAAAGTTTTATATGAATAATTCATATCAATGAAACTTTTATTAGATTTTCCCTAACTATTTTTTTAAGAATCCTATCCTTCCAGAATTAGTTTGTCGACATTGTTTTCGACCCTATACATAGTATTTCGGTTTCTTCACAGACAGGCTTATGATTTTGCTCCAATCTGTTTGTTGTATTTCTAATCCCATTTAGTCTCGGTTTGTGTTTTTATATTTTATCCTCTAGAGAACGTTTTGTTTCTCTCTTGTAAATTCTGTTACGAATCTTAGTTATTTTTCCACGAGTATATATACAATTTATAATTGTATATATTTATTTATTTGAAATATCGGACGCGCGATATCCCAGCTTGGGATACTTGCGCCTAAATAAATTTAAGCAGCTTATATAAATTCAATTAAAAAAAGCCTGAAATAAAATTAAAGCTAATAGGTTGGTTTTCTCAAACAGAAAAGAAAATCTAAAATGAATTTATAAATATTATTGAATTTTACATAAGTATCTTTGTTGTATACAAATTCGCACATTTCTTCGATGGGATAAAAATGATTACTTCTGTAGCTGTGAAAGAATGGGCATTCTATCAATAAATGTTTTGAGTCTTGGTTTTATTTTCCACAGAAGCAGCTAGGATCATCCGTTGACCCGATTTTCGCCAGAACAATTATATGTATATATACTTGTACAAGTTTCAGATCATTCAACCTGGATCCTTTTATTACTTGGTTTCTTGTTACATTTTTGTGTATATTTGAAATGTTGTTGTATACGTTAAATCCCTTTCCATTGAAAATTATTTTGATATTTTCTTTTATTGTTTCAATGTATATATGATGGGGCTTTTCTTAAATGGAATATATTTGATTTTACATTGTCTTCAATTAAAAAGTATATCAATATATACAGTTATCAGAGTCATCAAGCAACAATTCTTAATAATCAATTCTGTCACCGTTTGCTTTTGTGAATGGAATAATTACCCAAATATGGCCATTTCTCATAACCATCGGTGGTTCAGTGGTAGAATGCTCGCCTGCCACGCGGGCGGCCCGGGTTCGATTCCCGGCCGATGCATTTTTTTTTACAATTTTTAAAACTCATTTATATATTATACAAGAATGACATCCACGGCGCCAATTTATATTTGTAACGACTAGTATTTGAATAAAAGCATTTAATCGGGTAAAACCCGGGCGTTGCCCGGGTCATTCGGCTAGTGTTTTTATATCTACCATCCTCCCTCAATGGATTACATTAAAACAATTATATTGCCACGTGGAAAATTAGGGATGAGACAGAAATGTATTTAAGACTAGAACAAACTTGAATGATAAAAAAAAAGATAAGCAATGAGGGAAGTTTGAAGAGTAGCAAAATATAAACATAAAAAATGATACTCTGTTGATAAAATAATAAATACTTTGCTACAATATATGCTACCAACACATATTTATATTTTCTCACGCAAGTTTATTTTTATTTCACGCACACACACAAGCCTTTATTAAGACATTCCGTCTTATACAGACTCCTGTTAGAAATTAATCTAAAAAGAAATAAGAAGCAAGGGAAGAAACTGAATCCTCGCTCAGAAAAGAGGAAGAGAAGAAAAGAATAAAAGGTTAAAGGAGATTTTAAATAGAAAAAGAAAACAGGTGAAGAATATCTATGGTTTATTTTTATTTTAGAATGCTAGCTTTCAAGTGATAATCGCTCTTCAATGGGCTTAATAAACAACATCGACTATATATTACAATTAATATTCACAATTACATACGCGCGCAGCGTGGATATTCACAACTGAAATTTAAAAATTTTTAAATGATAAATATTTCTTGTAAGATATAGTCGATGTTTTTTATTTATTTTTTTTTTTTATTACTATTTTTTTTTTTGCTTATCCCTATTACGCGTGGTACAGGCCATGATAATCATGGTGGGTAGTTAGCGACTGCTTTTTACTGTAAGCGCACCACATGTCTACACATGTGAAAAGCAGTTCGACTTTGCACTTACAAATGCCAGAGCCCGGTTTGGTTACTTGCACTCACTGGTGGAGTTGGACTTTTGCAAGAATCGGGGGCCATTGGAGCATTTTTTTTTTAACAGAAAAAAGTGTCCAATGCGGGAATCGAACCCGGGTCCTAGTGGTCGAAAACCAAACGGTTTAACCAGCCTTCCACCGACCCCCATGTTTTTTATTAAGTCCGTTGAAGAGCGACTTGAAAGTTTGCATTTTAAAATAAAAAGAAACTCATTGTGAGAAAATATTTTTATATTTTTTAAACGTTTTTCACACAATTTTATTATGAACACACAAATTCATATAGGTTCATCATTATGTAATACAAGTGAAAATATGAGAAAGTAAATTATTGAAAATATTTTCAATATAAACGAAATATATTTTTCCCATTTATTTATTCAATTGAAGCTTCAATAAAGGAGAAATACCTTTAGTTTAGTTGTTAAATCATCTCAAGGTTTTCACTGACAGCTCTTTAAACAGTTTTATTTAGGAAATAATTGTGAAAACCTATCTCCCTTGCTTCAAACCGAGGCCCATTAAAGTGTTCCCCTTGTGCACCTTTTTCCAAATAGGGATTTTTTTCTTTTTATTTAAACGTCTTTCAAACGTCCAAGTCTAAAAATTGGACTACTCGAAATCCAATTTTATTTAATGGTTGAAAAACAGTTTGCATTTTCCTTCCATTTCTCTCTATTTAAAATTTATTTTCGAATTTTATTTCGTTTGATACATTTATAATTATCCCTGTATGTTATATGAAACAATTTTTCACACATTCTAACATAGACAATTAACAATTTAAACAATTTTATTGATTCTTCTAACCAATTGTTACAAAGGTATCGCAGATATACTCAAACAATACAATAAACATAACAGTAACATAGATACATATTCTCATTTAACGTACACCAATACCTCGCTTTGCGTCGTTTCGTTTTGCGTTTTTTTCGAAGTTGCGTCGCTGCTTAATTTTTACTGATTTTGACTGTGCGTCGTTAGATTTTCGAAGTTGTGTTGTTTTGGATTCGAATATTCAATTTTTTTTTTTTTGAAATTTTTTTCCTAAAATATGGCAACACCTTTGTTTTTGATTGCGCCATGCCATCAAAATTTCATTTTCACCTTGCGTCGTTTCAATTTGCGTCGTGTTTTTTTGGAACGTAACCCCGACGCAAAGCGAGGTATGGGTGTATATACACTGCGTGACATTGAAAATGGAACACCAAGAAATAGTGGCCAGAAAATTATGCAAATTTCAGGGTAGACGCGCCTAACCGAGGTATGCAAATGATGTATAATGCGCAGCTCTCGTGCGCACATGGAGTAAGATATAAGGGAAGGAACTTGAAGAAAGGACAGTATTCGTGTCGTTATTTCTTCAAGGAAAATCATTGTAGAAATTGTGTTCTTGTTTCAAAAGACACGTGTAATAACAGAGAATGCCAGGTCATCGTAAACTGAGGCAGTTCAAGCAGACAGACGCTATTACGAGGGGCATGGTGATCGGACTGAAAAGGGCAGGTTGGTCCATACGTCAAATCGCAGCTGATACACACCTTGGTGCGTCCACGGTGCACCGACTGTGGAGAAGATGGTTGGAACAAGAAAATGTGGCAATTTATAGGAATGTCGGTGCAACCAGAGTGACGTCAGCACGTGTGGATCGGCGTATCCTTCGACAAGCAGTGGCGGCCCCACAAGCCACTTGTACCGCCATCCTGCAACATGTGCAAGACACCCTAGATCATTCCATCTCGACCAGAACCATTTCCCGTCGATTGGTTGCTAATGGCTTGCACTCATGCCGTCCGCTAAGAAGAGTGCCATTGACCCCACCGAATAGGCGCCAACGTTTGGAATGGTGCCGGGCTAGATCGACGTGGATGACGGAATGGCACAGGGTCGTGTTCTCAGATGAGTCGCGTTTCTGCTTGTCCAGTGATAGTCGCCGTGTACGCGTGTGGCGTCGACGTGGGGAAAGGTCCAATCCGGCAGCAATTGTGGAACGCCCCACCGTGCGACAACGTGGAATCATGGTTTGGGGCGCAATCGCGTATGATTCCAGGTCACCTTTACTTCGTATTCAGGGCACTATGACGGCCCAACGATACGTTGATGATGTGCTGCGACCGGTGACACTCCCCTACCTTCAGGGGTACCCAATGCCCTTTATCAGCAGGATAACGCCCGACCGCACACTGCTCGCATTAGCCAACAAGCTCTGCAAGATGTACAGATGCTTCCCCGGCCACCGTACTCTCCTGATCTCTCACCAATCGAGCACGTCTGGGACATCATTGGACGCCGTTTGCATGCCTTGCCACAGCCGCGTTCAGAAGACGAACTGTGGCAAATGGTTGAGAGGGAATGGAGAGCCATCCCTCAGGACGCCATCCGTACTCTGATTGACTCTCTACCTAGACGTGTTGCTGCGTGCATCGCCGTCCGCGGTGGTCCTACTTGCTACTAAGCCGACGCCGTTCTCGCTCTGTATTATGACTATCATTTTGAAATAAAGATCACTTATTGTTCGTCCATGTCTCTCTCTGTCTGCCGAGTTTCATCACTTTCTGGCCACTATTTCTTGGTGTTCCATTTTCAATGTCACGCAGTGTATTTATAAGAGATTTATTTATTTATTTCAACACACAAAACGCCATATCCCAGCTAAGGATAATTGCGTCGATTTACGAGATTATACGAGACATTTATATATACTTTGTCTTATATTTAGTAGAAAGAAATATTTTTAATAAAATAATTAAAAAGGTTCGGGAGACTTATTGGGCAAATCTGTATAATCAATGTACAGCGAAATTTTCATCAGATAATTTCTTAATTTGGTCTTATAGAGAGAGTACTCACGTGATTTAATTTGAATCACATAAAATTCTTGATTATGAGAAGCGAATTGAAATATTGGTTGAATAAATAAATCAGATCCAATATATGATTATTATTTATTTTTAGATAATATTTATATTTCTCCAACTTATAGAAAATATATATGTAATATTGTTTCAAATTATCCTGTCGACGTATGGATAAACTGGCAGTCGTGTACGTAAGGCGAGTGTTGATGTTCTTCCCACACGCGGACAACAAGAAGCAGAGGCAGGGCTAGATGTTAGCACCGAAAGTGATCGAAGAGAGGCCACGGCACAGAGGTAGAGGCCATGACACAAACCTGGATTTCTAACAACGAGACATGGAGAGAGCGACAGAGAAAGACATAAGCGGTCTGCCGATGGACACCCTGTAGAACATACTGCCGCTGACCCCCTGCTAAAACCTGTCCTGTTGGCAGGGGTCATCTATAAAAAGCCCCTGGAGGGGGGCCCATCTGGACGTTGGCTATTTCCTCTCTCTCTGCCTCCAGCTACCACCAGCTGACCACTCTTTGGCTTTTATTTTATTTTGACGTCACCATTTTGAGTTTAAATACAAATAAGGGTGTACAGGTAATAAAGATATAGCATATATACAAAATATGGGGGTGGTAGCAAATAGGAACAGTGTACATTTTAATAGAAGGGTATGATCTTATAAAGTATCGGCTCTAACTAATTGGAAGATATGTGATATATACTAAAAGTGTCATTATTATACAGTGTAAAATATACTATATCTATATAGATAATAAACTAACAGAGTTTACAGTTTGAGGCTATCTCCTCCAAAAATACTTAACTATAAATATCCATCTATATACCAAAATTTTGTCAGTATTTGCTTCACATGACCGTTTCATTTTTATTTTCCAAATATTAATAGATTTATTTATTTTTAATTTATTCGATTTTAATATCGTATAATTTTTTGCCTTCAAATGTTGCTTATCTTATCTTATTTGTTATTTATTATCATCGAATTGTTTATTTTTAAAACACGTTCTTGTTGTATATTGCTTTTTTTTCTCCAGGAACCTGGGTTATAAATATCTTTCTCTATTTCTTTTAATTAATTTCTAAAACTTATTTTGTATTTATGATTCAATTGTTACTTTGATTTTATTTATAATTACTTTATTAAAATTTAATTGTAAGTATACCTTTGTTACTATTTTCAAGCCACTATCTATACTCATAATGTCTCTGCGAGCCCTTCGGGTAAATCCGGGGCGTTCTCGGGTCACTCGGCTAGTATATATATACTAGACGAAAGGCCCGGGCAACGCCCGGGGTTTACCCGAGTGCGAATATATTTTAAAAACGTTGTCTTGGGTGGCCGCTATAGACAGGGTGGTCTGTATAGACAGGTGGATGTATCACACAGCTGTAGAGTGGTCGCTATAGACAGGGTTGTCTGTATAGACAGGTGTATGTATCACACTGCTGATAACAGGGTTGCCTAGAGTGACCGCTATAGACAGGGTGGTCTGTATAGACAGGTGGATGTATCACACAGATGATAACAGGGTTGTCTAGGGTGGTCGCTATAGACAGGGTGGTCTTTATAGACAGGTGAATGTAACACACTGATGATAACAGGGTTGCCTAAAGTGACCGCTATAGACAGGGTGGTCTGTATAGACAGGTGGATGAATCACACAGCTGATAACAGTGTTGTCTAGGGTGGTCGCTATAGACAGGGTGGTCTGTATAGACAGGTGAATGTAACACACTGATGATAACAGGGTTGCCTAAAGTGACCGCTATAGACAGGGTGGTCTGTATAGACAGGTGGATGTATCACACAGCTGATAACAGGGTTGTCTAGAGTGGCCGCTATAGACAGGTGTATGTATCACACAGCTGATAACAGGGTTTTCTAGAATGGCCGCTATATACAGGTGGCCTGTATAGACAGGTGGATGTATCACACAGCTGATAACAGGGTTGTCTAGAGTGGTCGCTATAGACAGGGTGGTCTGTATAGACAGGTGGATGTATCACACAGCTGTAGAGTGGTCGCTATAGACAGGGTGGTCTGTATAGACAGGTGTATGTATCACACTGCTGATAACAGGGTTGCCTAAAGTGACCGCTATAGACAGGGTGGTCTGTATAGACAGGTGGATGTATCACACAGCTGATAACAGGGTTGTCTAGGGTGTTCGCTATAGACAGGGTGGTCTGTATAGACAGGTGAATGTAACACACTGATGATAACAGGGTTGCCTAAAGTGACCGCTATAGACAGGGTGGTCTGTATAGACAGGTGGATGTATCACACAGCTGATAACAGGGTTGTCTAGGGTGTTCGCTATAGACAGGGTGGTCTGTATAGACAGGTGGATGTATCACACAGCTGATAACAGGGTTGTCTAGAGTGGTCGCTATAGACAGGGTGGTCTGTATAGACAGGTGTATGTATCACACTGCTGATAACAGGGTTGCCTAAAGTGACCGCTATAGACAGGTGGATGTAACACACTGCTGATAACAGGGTTGTCTAGAATGGCCGCTATAGACAGGTGTATGTATCACACAGCTGATAACAGGGTTTTCTAGAATGGCCGCTATATACAGGTGGTCTGTATAGACAGGTGGATGTATCACACAGCTGATAACAGGGTTGTCTAGAGTGGTCGCTATAGACAGGGTGGTCTGTATAGACAGGTGGATGTATCACACAGCTGTAGAGTGGTCGCTATAGACAGGGTGGTCTGTATAGACAGGTGTATGTATCACACTGCTGATAACAGGGTTGCCTAAAGTGACCGCTATAGACAGGGTGGTCTGTATAGACAGGTGGATGTATCACACAGCTGATAACAGGGTTGTCTAGGGTGTTCGCTATAGACAGGGTGGTCTGTATAGACAGGTGAATGTAACACACTGATGATAACAGGGTTGCCTAAAGTGACCGCTATAGACAGGGTGGTCTGTATAGACAGGTGGATGTATCACACAGCTGATAACAGGGTTGTCTAGGGTGTTCGCTATAGACAGGGTGGTCTGTATAGACAGGTGGATGTATCACACAGCTGATAACAGGGTTGTCTAGAGTGGTCGCTATAGACAGGGTGGTCTGTATAGACAGGTGTATGTATCACACTGCTGATAACAGGGTTGCCTAAAGTGACCGCTATAGACAGGGTGGTCTGTATAGACAGGTGGATGTAACACACTGCTGATAACAGGGTTGTCTAGAATGGCCGCTATAGACAGGTGTATGTATCACACAGCTGATAACAGGGTTGTCTAGAGGGGGGCGGGCAGGGCCACCCTGTCTATAGCGAACACCCTAGACAACCCTGTTATCAGCTGTGTGATACATCCACCTGTCTATACAGACCACCCTGTCTATAGCGGTCACTTTAGGCAACCCTGTTATCATCAGTGTGTTACATTCACCTGTCTATACAGACCACCCTGTCTATAGCGAACACCCTAGACAACCCTGTTTGCTGGCAGCCAATGGGCGCGCATTCTATCCGTGAGCTTCAGACAAACAGACAAACAGACAAACAAACAGACAGAATAAGGCAAATATATAAGTAGATTCCCATTGAGCAGTTTGACCACACCAATCTGCCTTATACGAGTACAAACCCTCGTCACTTATACAACACTGGGATAATTTGTTTATAAGGTTTGAATTCCCCGATGAAGATAGGCGAACTGCCTCACTGAAATATTGGAAATTGTAATAAATTTTAATCCAAAATACTCGTTTATTCAATAATATATATATGTGATATCTTGGGACCTCTCTGACCAGTGTTTACCTGATACTAGATGAGCCTCGATGCCACCGCTACCGTGCAGTCGTGGGGAAGGCAACACAGCTTGACCAAAGGTGAAATAAGCAAACAGAGATTCCACAGAAGAAGGGGATGTCATCATGAAGGAAAGGAAAGAGGAGGATTCAGGCAGGAAAGGATTACCTGGCGATCCATATATATATATATATTAAAAATAAAGAAGGCATCTCCTGACCACGAGCACATGTGCTTTTTAGATGGCAGAGCGCCATCTAGTGGAGCAAAAATCGTGGTCAGGAGATGCCTTCTATATTATATATATATATATATAAAATAAAAGGATTTATAAGCGCGAATGTTTCTTTTATACATACACCACTGATGAGCCAAGCCCTCCCAATATACAGGGTGATCCAAAAGTCCCGCACAACTTTAAAAATTAATAACTCCGCGAATATTTGCGCTAGAGCAATGCGGTAAACACCATTGTGTTCAGGATGCAATGGGATTTTTTATGGCAAATAATGAAAAATTCGAAATTGATTTTAGTTACAATTTTATTCGCCAGATGGCGCTCTACCAGAATCAGAGATTCAGCGGCCAAATTGTTTGATAAATTGAAAAATATAACTGATCGACACGTATTTTTCCTTTTTGAATACCAGGAAAGAACCCTAATAATTTCACATAACAAATTAATAAAACACCACTTCGCCAAAAGTATGAAGAATTGGTTAACGATTTTCAAATACAATCAGAGATATGTAAAATAGGTAAATGCAAATTTAAACGTGTAGCAAAAAGAAATTTGATATTTTAGATACGGTTTGTTTCCGAAGATAATAAATTTCTAATATTTTTAATTCAACTCTCACTCAGTATCGATTATATTTATTTTAATTCATTTGAAAAATATGTATCTATCTCTGATAATTTATTTTACTCTGGAATGCCGTTGTTGTTGTTGTCGTGTCCAATAAAGAGCCTTAGATGTATCCATGCATCTCCATCACAGTAGCATCAATATCCACTATCTTGGGTGTATAAAGCTGCTGCTCTGGGTCTAAATCAATTTTCTGCAAGGCTGCGGCCATTGCTGGACATGAGAATATGTGGGTAGGTGTTAGATCCACACCAGGACAGTTGTTGCATGTCCTATAGGTTCTTGTGCCATCTGAATGTATTGTCATTCCTTTATAGTGTTTTGTTCTAAGTCTTGTTATAGTTTTTATCATTTTTCTCTCAGAGTTTATTTCGCATTTTGATCTTTTCTTATTTTTTTGTGTAATATTATCTTGTATTTTGACAAAGAATCAGTGTCAAATAATGACATTTGTTCTTTCCTTTGGCTCAACTTTCTGGCTTTCTTTGCCAATTCAAATGCCATTTCATTACCCCCGATCCCAGCATGGGCAGGGATCCAATGTAGAATGCAGTTATTCTCCAATGGTTCCAGTTGGGTAAGTAACGAGTGTATTTTCTGTGTGATTTTAGTATTGCCCTTCTGAATTGCTTCTAGAGCGGATATGGAGTCGCTGTATATTAAAAAATTCCTTCTGCTTGATGCAGGGGTGGATGGTTAAGGCATACATCAAGGGCTTTCCAGATAGCTGTCAGTTCACAAGTGAAGTTTGACGAAATCTGTCCTGCTCCTTCTTTGATTTTGATGTTTGTTCCATCTTGCAGTATTATGTTAATTCCGGCCCCTCCATTACTCAGGGTAAGGTCTGAAGATCCATCTGTATATGCTGTTAAAAGGGATGGCCTAGCATTTTTAATCAAGAATTTGTACTATGAGGACATAGCCATTAATATTCCAAACATTAGACCTCGAAGCCCAAGGTATCAAAGTCTACCTCAATCAAAACAAAGCCATCAACATATACAATATGTATAACCCTCTAAACAATACATTTATTGACGATGGAACAATGGCTCAATTTCTTACAGACAACACTATTATTGTAGGTGACCTTAATGCCAAACATCAACTATGAGGATGTTCTACGCCAAACCCAAGAGGCAAAATACTATCAAACATATTTGACGACAATGCCTTCATTTGCTTAAATGATGGGAATCCTACCCATCATTCCTACAAGCTATAATACTGCACAAACCCTTGATATAAGTTTTTACTATCCTGACATTCTCCACAAATGCAAATAGCAAATATTAAAAAGTTTTGGAAGTGATCATTTGCCTAATTTGATAGGAATTAGCACCAAGACCAAAATTAGCTCAATTAAGAAAATTTCTGGAACTTCAAAAAGGCTAATATGATATCTTTCGAAAACACCATTATTGAAGCAGCCAAAGTTGCAATACCAAGAGGTAATATTAAGAAATAATTTCCAAATTATACACACCAGGCAAAAAATATTCAAACACTTATAACTAAAAAAATGAACTACAAAAAAGTGCACCCAAAACCAAACAAATTGTAGAACTGAACTGAACATTGTGATTGCAAAAATAAAAAGATTATACGTAAATGTGAAAAGGGAAAAATGGAAACAAACCTGTGAAAACCTGAACCCAAGAAACCCAAATACAAAACTTTGGAATTTGGCAAAACAAATTGACAGAGTCCAGCCACAAACTGAAAACACAAATATGATTAAGAATACAGATGGTACACCAGCAACTAATGACAAAATTGCTGCCAATCTTTTAGGTAATTCATATCAAATAAGTAGTAAAATCAAGGTTGAAAAAAGGCCCGAAAGATTATTCATGACTGTAAAAATGACACCAGCACTCAATATTTTCCATGAAAAAAATCAATATGAAAGAGCTAGCTTATGCATTAGAAAACACTGACTTAAACAAGACTCCTGGGCCAGATGGAATCCATGGCGAATGATATCAAACTTGGGCAAAATTGGCAAAGAAAGACTTCTTAATATTTTCAATAACTCCTGGAAAACTGGAAAATTGCCTCAAGACTGTAAAAATGCAACAATAATTCCCATTAAAAACTTGACAAATCTGCTGATGACCCAAAAAACTATCGACCTATCTCCCTCACAAATATTTGCTGCAAATTAATGGAAAAAATTATACTCAGACGACTCACCTACCACCCCGACACAAGAAATCTCTTACCAGAAGAACAATATGGATTTAGGAAATGACATGGGACAATAGACCAACTCTTATTTTTCACACAAAAGGTAAAAAAAGATGCACAAAATAAAAAACCAACTAACCACATCATAGCTGCTTTTTAGACCTTACACAAGCTTTTGATAAGGTATGGAAAAACAAGTTAATTACAAAATTATACAAACATTTCAAAATTGATGGAAAAGCTATAACTTTGATAAATGATTCCCTTAAAAATATATACATCAGGGTCAAATATAATGTCACTCTATCTAAAACCTTCAAATTGTACCAAGGATTACCACAAGGATCAGTCCTTAGCCCAACTCTCTTCACCCTATTTATTGCAGGCATAGAAGAAAAAAATTCACATAAAACCCATATTGGACTTTTCGCTGATGACATTATTCTATGGAGCAGCAACACTAACTGGAAAAAAGCTGAAAGAGATTTGAACAAGACTCTTTCCCACCTAGAAAAATTTGCTAATAAACATAAATTAGAATTTAACCCCCAAAAATCGGAGACCTGACTTTTTACTACCGATAAGAAACTATACAAAATAAGACCAAATATTATTCTGAAAGAACAACAATTGCAATATATTTAACATCCTAAATATCTCGGCTACACCCTGGATCCAGAAATTTACTCCAGTAAACATATTGAAGGAGTTGTTAGAAAAGGAAGAGACCGACTAAAAATCTTGAAATATATTTCAGGAAGAATGGGGAGCTGAAGCAACAACACTAAAATTAACTTACACATCTCTAATGAGACCTATCTTGGAATATGGATATCAAATCTATGGTACAGCATCTGAAACAAATCTAAAAACACTGGAAAGGATACAACTAAATGCAACTAGAATTATTACAGGTCTTCGAAATACCTGCCCTGATAATATTGTACTTTACGAGGCAGACATTATGCCCTTAAAGGATAGAAGAAGCTACAATCTGCCAAAATATATAAACAAAATCAAGAGTTATGAAAACAAACACAGAACTTTCAATTACATAATTGGGAACCCAATATAAGACTAAAAAAAAGGCCCTCTCCAACTGGCCAAAAGAAATGGATTTTTAAAATATAAAGTGGAAAAATATTATTTAGCTGAAAAAATATCTCCATGCGAACCACTAACAAAATGTTATTTTTAATGCCACTTCAAATGAACCCACCAACAAACAATACCAAAATCCAGAATACTTAAAACAATTATCATTAGAAATAATAAATATAAAATTCCTGATAATGCATTAACTATCTATACCGATGGTAGCAGAGACGAGTTGGGACACACTGGCAGTGGCTCTCTCATCAAAACCACAAATGGCATTGAGAAAATAAACAGAAGAAACCCAGATTTTTGCTCAGTCTTCAGATCAGAACTTATAGCCATCTATGAAGTCTTAAAATCCATCAGAAACACTAAACATCACGATATATGGATTCTTACTGATAGTAGAAGTGCCATACAACACTTGAGTCACACAGGGGAACTTAGAGACAAAGTAAGCAGGAACATAATTGGTTATCTCCAAAAACTCTCAATACCTCAAAAATTCACCTTCAATGGATACCCTTACATGTTAGCATTGAAGGCAATGATTGAAGGCAAGCTGCTGGTGCGCTAGCGAAAAAAGGCACAAAAGAACCCTTGCTACAGAAATATAAACTTAATTTTAAAGAAATAGAAACAGTAGCCAGAATAAACAATAACTGGAGGATCCCACCTAAGCACAGTTGGTACACCCTAGAAGCAGATGGCCATCCAGACCTTTCGGTCCACAAGCCGGCATTCAAAGCATGCCCTTCGCTGCTATTCTGTTCAACTCATAAGCCAAGTAACGGTATCCAAGCTAGTGCTTGGACATTGTACCTGGAAACACCACCTCCCAGACAACGTGTCTGGAAGGATTTCTATACCGGTGGCCTTTAATCACAGCAAAATAGGAAAATATCTACTGTGTCCAGCAGGGACCGCGGGGAGGCAACCCCCGGTCGACTCTGTTCACTCACAGCTGAGGAAAAGCTCAGCTGCCACGTCGTGGGCTTTCTCAAGAAGCTTGCTGTGATTTCTCAGCAGCTTACTCTCGATCACGCCCCTCGCCCTCCTTCTCTCTTCCTGCACACCCACTACCCTTGGACAATCCAAGACGTAGTGGCGTGCATTCACATCCCTTTCTCCATAGACGCAATCCGGGTTTCTCTTAATTTTAAATCTGTGGAGAGACTTGGGAAAGGGCCCATGTCCCGAACTACCCTAATGAGTTTGTGGGACATTACCTTACAGAGGTACTTGGGTGTTGTTACCCCATTGAATACCTCTCTCTCCTTCACACTGTTCCTCCATCTGTCCAACCATAAGTCCTGGACGTGCCCCCTGATCCTCCTATACGTAAACTTCTTTCTTGGTCACTGGGGTCCTCAGTGATCTACCTCTAAAGCATCCTGCCTTAGCGATCCTGTCTGCGAACTCATTACCTTCGAAGAGCCTGTGTCTCCTAAACCAAGGGAGCTCCGGAGCCCGCGTCATCATCTCCAGCTCCTGGATTATTTGATGCGCGAGTTGCCCTTTCTCCAGATTGATGGCGACGAGGGCCGACATACAATCTGAATAGAGGCGGTCCGGGCTGAAGTTCTTCTCGGCACACACTCTGAGGGCTACCCTGATCGCAACCAGCTCGGCTGAAAAGATCAATTCGTCCACTCTGAGTGTTAAACTTTCTTGGAAGATCAGCTCTCCATTAGTGAATATCACTACCCCAGCTCCAGTATTGGTTCCAGACTTACTACCATCAGTGAAAACTTCCGTGCCAATCCCTGTCGGCCCTCCAGGACTCCAATTTCACTTTGGCAACCACTGCTGAGGCTTCCTTGGGTCCCTCTTCGATTCCAGGGCCCCCGCTTTAAGTCCCAGGGCATCTTCCCTGTTCTCCCAGATCTTCTGTCTGTGGTCTCATCCTCTAGTTTCAATCCCAGGGGAATAAGCCCAGCGAGGACCAAAAAGCCCTCACTGCTGGTAGTGCGATATCCTCCTGTGATTCTGAGTGCCGCTGTCCTCTGCACTCTCTCTAGAGTTGTTGCCACCTTCTGATCCCTGTTTCGGCGCCACCAAGCCCCGGAATCATATAGCAAGATTGGCTCGACACAGGAGAGGCAGAGGTTCCTAAAAATAGTAGCTCAACGGTGTTTGCCAGGATATTCCACATAATAGGTCCGCAGCAGGAGCCCTGGGGGCAACCCCTAGCACAGTGTCTTTCCAACTTCCGCCCACCAAAACTGAGGCTAATCCGTCTATCCCTCAGGAAGTCACGAACCGAGCTGCACAAATTATCTGGACAACCCATGTCCATCAAATTACTTATCAGCTTGTTCCAGTTCATGGAGTTGAACGCGCCATCAATGTCCAGGGCCACGAGAAGAACCCAAGCACCCTTATTCAACCCCATCTCAACCCCCTCTAACACCTCGTTCAGAGCTGTGATTGTGGATTTGCCTTCCCTAAAACCATGTTGGAAAGAGGAAAGGAACTCATTACTCACTAGCCAGTGCTTCAGTCGCTGAGCTAGTAGGCTATCCAGGACCATACCTAGACACACTAGTAAAGAAAGCGGACGATAATCCTTATGAGAATTACCCTTTATACCAGACTTTTCGAGAAGCACTACTCGGGCAACCTTCCATGCCTCAGGAAATGTACCAGTGTCCAGGCACCTATTGAATAACCTGGAAAGAAGCGATGGGTGCATCCTTACCAGGGCTTTCACGACCGTGTTATCGATCCCTTCGGGAGCAGGAGATTTCCTTTTCCCGAACTTGAAAGCCGTCAGTTTCACCTCATTCTCAGAAAAGGGCGGATCCACCAAACCACAAGTGGTCAGAGAGATCTCGTCCTCTGGTTCCTCGTTTTCGAAGTGCCGATCCAAGTTGTTTTTATTTTGTCTTCTGCTTTCGAGCGAGTAGGTCTAGAACACATTCTCTCTGAATTTTCTCATTGTTGGTGGATGAAACAGCACCAGTGATTATTTTGGCCGCTTTTGCTTGAACACTGTCTAGTCTTACTTTAGTGATGAGCTTGAGGGAGCCCAGACCGGTGTTGCATATTCCATTATCGGCCTTATTAAGGTGGTATATGTTGTTCTGAGAATTCTGGGTTTTGCTCCCCAATTTGTTCCACATAGCCTTCTCAGAATGTTTAGTTTTCTGATAGCTCTATTTGAGGTGCTAATTAAGTGTTCTGAAAATTCCAATTCCTCATCAATAATAATTAAAATAATTTTGTTGACATCTTGTCAATACATACACAGTCTGCACTATTATAAAAAGATAATATGCATTATATACACTATGTACAATGAATATGGCGCCTCTGCCAGCGCTGCAGAGTTGGGTGGAGAATCGCCAGTGGGTCTCCAGCGACACCAGGCATTTTGCGATCTACGATGAATAGATCACGTACTTCGCCGCTTAGGAGATGGCGATGGCGTGGTCCTCGAGACCAACTGGAAAGATCCAGGACTGCAGTATCACACCTAGGTATTATGGATTTCTAATTTTATCAATTATTTGTTTGTTTATGCTTATATTGTGGCTATATTTATCCCTTTTTTCCTGTGAGTGGAGAAGACGCATAGGTTTGGTTTTATTGGGTTTATGGTCATTTGGTGTTCCATTGCCCACTTCTCCAGTCCTCTCATTGATGTGTTCAGTATTTTTTACGATTTTTCTATGCTGCTACTTGTGTGCCATATGGCTATATCATCTGCATAACAGGCAACCTTTGTGTCTTTAGTGAGGTAAGGATGGATGTCGTTAATATATAGCAGGAAGAGTAGAGGACTGAGCACAGATCCCTGAGTTACACCAGCCCATGTTCTTCCTTCCTTGGAAAATTCTCCATTGACCCTAACCTTTAACCTTCTTCCCCTTAAGAAGTCTGCAATCCAGATTAAGGTTTTTCTTCTTACTCCTATATTGTGCAGCTTTTCACGTAATTTCTCCCTCCACACTCGATCAAAAGCTGAGGTCATATCAAGGAATATAGCCGTGGTCTTCTTTGGCGGTTTTTCCTGGAAAGAATCTATTATTGATTGACAGAAGTAGAACAGTTGATCAGTCGTACAGTGCTGGGATCTATAGGCAGTTTGGTAGAAGTTTATTTTATTATTGTTAGTGAGCCAGACTATGAGCCTAGAGTGGATAATTCGTTCTGGTATTTTACAAAGTATGCTGGTGAGAGCAATTGGCCGATAGTTCTTGTATTCCTTGGCATCTTTGTTTGGCTTCAGTATTGGCACTATAATTGATATCTTCCAATTCTTTGATAGTTTACCAGTTTGCCATGAAATGTTCAGTATTCGTAGGAGTTGATTATTAGCTTTGTCTTCAAAGTGTTTAATCATTTGACCAAAGATTAGATTATCTCTTGGTGAACTCTTGGATTTTTTTAATGATGAGTTTAGCTCATTCAGTGTGAAGTCTCTCGAGAAAATATCTTGTTGATGGAAGTTTCTTGCTTGTTTAACTAACTGGTTTATATTATTTTTAGAGTCCTGTCTTCATTCGTATAGTTGAGTATGGAAGTGCTTGAAAGATATTCAGCAATTATGTTAGCTATCTGTTTGTTCTCGTTCTCGCTGTTCTATTCATATCGGCTAGAGTATTGGAGGATTTGTGTTGGTTTTGATTGTTCTCTAACACTCTAATCATATTCCAGTGTTGGCTGTCCTTTCTTGGATCCATTTTTTCGCAGAATTCTGCCATTTTTCTTGTTTGCATATCCAAATTTCTTGTTCTATTTTGTGACTAATTTCAATGAGTTCCTTTCTGTTTTCTTCTGTTTTATTTGTTTTAAAAAGTTCATTGATATTGTCTCTCTCTCTGAAATCTTTGCCTCGATGTTGTGGTCCTTCCAGTAAGGTATCCACAGGTCTTTACGTCTACCTCTAGGTATCGATGCTTTTGCAGCTTTTGAAATGTTCGAAGAGAATTTTTCCAAGTTTTTGTCAAGCGTTCTGTGATTCAATTTTTCGTTGCACAGTTCTTCAAGCTTTTCTGTGAATTTTTTTCAAGTCGGCTTTCATAAAGTTCCATGTTCTTTTATTCTAATGGACATTCTCAATTTTGAAGTTTAGGGTTGTTAAAATTGATCTGTGGTCGCTGATTGCACCTCTCAGGATTTTCCATTGTGTTGTGGGTGCGATGTTGTAATTTATTGCTGTGATGTCTATTGCGGATTCTGTACCTGTGGACTTAGATAGATAGCTGTTCTCTCCATTATTTAACGGTGTAAGGTCGAGGTCGGTTAGCATGTCCTCAACCTGCTGACTTTTGTTATCCTGGACAGGTGATCCCCAAATTGAACTTTTGGCGTTAAATTCGCCGAGTATGATTGTGATATCCGAAGACGCTTCACTTAATGCCTCTATTGTGTGTACCCGTACAAAATTCAAAGATTTCACGAGCTGAAAGTTGGCGATTTTGAGATGCGTCAAGAATTCGCTGCATGGGTTTTCCGGCAAATTGATATTGATGAAAACTGGCTGTCGAATGTTCTGTGGACAGATGATGCTCACTTTTCTCTAAACGGAGAATTTAACATTCAAAACAGCCGCATTTGGGCAACAGAAAACCCTAGGATTTTTACAGAAATGCCACTTTACCAGCCTAGAGTTACAGTTTTGTGTGGGTTCACTTCTTTTATTATTGGGCCATTTTTCTTCGAAAAATCAATGGAAGAACTTTTAAAACCGTTTTTGTAACTGGTGAACGTTATGTTCAACTTTTGAGAGAAAAGGGTATTCCCATATTGCAGGGCAAAAGCACTAAGCGAAATAACATTCATGAAAGATGGAGGACCTCCTCATATCTCCCTAGGTGCCAAACAATTGCTGAAAGATACGTTCGGTGAAAATCGTGTGATAAGTCGCCACTTTATATACCAGTGGCCTCCAAGATCACCAGACTTGACGCCTTGCGATTTTTGTTTATGGGGGTACATTAAATCGTGTGTTTATCGATGCTGGCCTACCACATTGGCCATGTTGAAGGCTTCTATCAGATGGCACGTTTTATCAATTTCAACAGATATGTTATTTAATGCTGTCCATTCTGTCATTTATCGTCTGCAGGCGGTGATTGAGAATGAAGGGTGCCACATTGAGCAAGGATTGTGACCTAATACAAGAGAGAAGGCAGTTATCTCATGTGTTATATAAGCTGCCATGTATTATATTATCTACCAATATTTTGCAGCTCTTTGTGTTGGGATATGGGGATAATAAATGCTGTCCTAACATCTTGACTCTTTTTTTTTTTTTTTTTTGTGAACAGTAATATTTTGTTTGTGATTTGCTCACATATTATGTCGTGCAAACCACAGGGTTATAACTTCTCGAATAACACTGGTACACACAATTTTTCCCCTTATGTTTAGTTTTTCGCTTTTCGCTCATTAGAAGAAATAGCATAAGGAATATTTTCTGTACACCAATAACTTTAGAAATTTTGTAAAAAAAAATAATACAAAATGATTTTACTACCACGTTTTTCAACGCAAAAGGTCGATTTAAAAATTATTTTTATTTGAGGGGACACATTTTAAAAAATTGTGTACAGTATAATAAACAATGATAACATTTGACAAGCCCATAGGATATTTGGAATAAAGTACGACAAATATATTTTGTCACTCCCCTCTATATTTCATTTGTTGGATCATGACAAATATCCAGTTAAATAGTCAAGGGTCGCCAATCAGTCAAGAAACTACACATTTCTTATAGCTAGAAATCCCATTAATAGTGCCATCATAATTTTTGGTACTATATTAACATTTCAAAAATTCGTGTATTGATATCAGCAGTGTTTTTCAACATTCAATCTATTTCACAAAACCCCAAATAAAATATAAATATATTTGCTACATGTTTTAATTTGCATTTACCTATTTTACATATCTCTGATTGTATTTGAAAATCGTTAACCAATTCTTCATACTTTTGGCGAAGTGGTGTTTTATTAATTTGTTATTTGATATTATTAGGGGTCTTTCCTGGTATTCAAAAAGGAAAAATAAGTGTCGATCAGTTATATTTTTCAATTTATCAAACAATTTGGCCTCTGAATCTCTGATTCTGGTAGAACGCCATCTGGCGAATAAAATTGTAACTAAAATCAATTTCGAATTTTTCATTATTTGCCATAAAAAATCCCATTGCATCCTGAACACAATGGTGTTTACCGCATTGTTCTAGCGCAAATATTCGCGGAGTTATTAATTTTCAAAGTTGTGCGGGACTTTTGGATCACCCTGTATTTTTTCATCGCAGTAAGGACAGTAAAAGTTCGTTTTATGTATAAAAGAAACATTCGCGCTTTTAAATCTTTTATTTTATATGTACAGATGGCGCGTTATTGCTTTGTGTTAATATATATATATATATATATATGAAAAACAATAGAAAAAAAAAAAAAGATAAGTGGGTTAGGTGTTGATATTAAAAATAAAGAAGGCATCTCTTGACCACGATTTTTGCTCCACTAGATGGCGCTCTGCCATCTAAAAAGCACATGTGCTCGTGGTCAGGAGATGCCTTCTTTATTTTTAATATATATATATATATGGCTTGCCTGAATCCTCCTCTTTCCATTCCTTCTTGACTCTATATCTAGCCACAAAGAGGAGAGAACTAGATATCAATTCAAGATATGGAATAGAATTCTTGCGCACAAAATTAAATTATTTTCCAATTATTTGTATTCCCGCGCGAATATAGATATTTTATATTCAATTTCATATCAACGAATAGTTTAAATAACGAATATAGAACTTCAGATATTTTAATTATCAGTATACACATGTTGGAATTAGAGGCGATAAAAAGAGGACACGATATCCAGATATTAGATATTGTTAATTCTACGCTGATATTACATCTGATTATTCCATATATATGGTGTTAGTTAAATGTATATTGTATATAGCACGAGAAAGTTAATTAGAATATTGCAACTAATTAATGTACTTTTATAATATGTATATGCACACTCTGTGTTGGTTTAATCATTGTTTGGATAATTGAGAGTACACCTATTACATTAAATATATGATAAAGTTAGTTGCCAATACAATGTAGATATAAGTATTGGGCCTATTTTTAAAATTATTTATAATATTATTTTTTTAATATACACTGCGTGACATTGAAAATGGAACACCAAGAAATAGTGGCCAGAAAGTGATGAAACTCGGCAGACAGAGAGAGACAGGGACGAACAATAAGTAATCTTTATTTCAAAATGATAGTCATAATACAGAGCGAGAACGGCGTCGGCTTAGTAGCAAGTAGCACCACCGCGGACGGCGATGCACACAGCAACACGTCTGGGTAGAGAGTCAATCAGAGTACGGATGGCGTCCTGAGGGATGGCTCTCCATTTCCTCTCAACCATTTGCCACAGTTCGTCTTCTTAACGCGGCTGTGGCAAGGCATGCAAACGGCGTCCAATGATGTCCCAGACGTGCTCGATTGGTGAGAGATCAGGAGAGTATGGTGGCCAGGGAAGCATCTGTACATCTTGCAGAGCTTGTTGGCTAATGCGAGCAGTGTGCGGTCGGGCGTTATCCTGCTGATAAAGGGCATTGGGTACCCCCTGAAGGTATGGGAGTGTCACCGGTCGCAGCACATCATCAACGTATCGTTGGGCCGTCATAGTGCCCTGAATACGAAGTAAAGGTGACCTGGAATCATACGCGATTGCGCCCCAAACCATGATTCCACGTTGTCGCACGGTGGGGCGTTCCACAATTGCTGCCGGATTGGACCTTTCTCCACGTCGACGCCACACGCGTACACGGCGACTATCACTGGACAAGCAGAAACGCGACTCATCTGAGAACACGACCCTGTGCCATTCCGTCATCCACGTCGATCTAGCCCGGCACCATTCCAAACGTTGGCGCCTATTCGGTGGGGTCAATGGCAGTCTTCTTAGCGGACGGCATGAGTGCAAGCCATTAGCAACCAATCGACGGGAAATGGTTCTGGTCGAGATGGAATGATCTAGGGTGTCTTGCACATGTTGCAGGATGGCGGTACAAGTGGCTTGTGGGGCCGCCACTGCTTGTCGAAGGATACGCCGATCCACACGTGCTGACGTCACTCTGGTTGCACCGACATTCCTATAAATTGCCACATTTCCTTGTTCCAACCATCTTCTCCACAGTCGGTGCACCGTGGACGCACCAAGGTGTGTATCAGCTGCGATTTGTCGTATGGACCAACCTGCCCTTTTCAGTCCGATCACCATGCCCCTCGTAAAAGCGTCTGTCTGCTTGAACTGCCTCCGTTTACGATGACCTGGCATTCTCTGTTATTACACGTGTCTTTTGACACAAGAACAAAATTTCTACAATGATTTTCCTTGAAGAAATAACGACACGAATACTGTCCTTTCTGCAAGTTCCTTCCCTTATATCTTACTCCATGTGCGCACGAGAGCTGCGCATTTGACATCATTTGCATAACTCGGTTAGGCGCGTCTACCCTGAAATTTGCATAATTTTCTGGCCACTATTTCTTGGTGTTCCATTTTCAATGTCACGCAGTGTATATTGTAATATATAATATGTTTATATGGTTTTGACCAAGGACTTGGTTGTTGTTGCGTGATGTAATCAATATATGGCGCGAGATATTCATGTTTTTAGTTCTTATGATAATTCTGTAATAATAAAATATTATACAAATATATAACAGTAGCATACAATATCTTTTAATAAAAACTACACTACCTAAGTTTATTGAATATTAGGTAGAAGAATACATAACATATATCATATTTAAATTTTATACACATAGATATATATTGGGCTCGTATTATCACGAAAAGATTAACGGAAAAGTAAAAAAGGTAAATCATCATATGCTCTCACAACTATGAAAATATATTCAATTAAATATATGCTGAATATTTTTCCATTACCGCTCCTATACAAACATTGCTCCAACCAGGTTTATCTCGCCAGATCACAGCCTGAATAAACATCTCCCAGAGAATATTCCTTAAACCTGTTGACTCGTTTCGTATTTTTCCCATATTGAACACTTGCTAATTTCAAACTTAGATAGACGAGTAGATGATTCAGATATTATAGAACTCTTTAGTGCCTTTGGCGAAATAAAGACTTCACAAGTGCATTATGACGACTCTGGCAAATCCATTCAAACACTTATATTATTTATCATTCCTCTAAAATGTATCATCTCAAGCTAAAATGTTTGTCAATAAAACTATAAATTACTTTAGAATATATAAATTTATATTTATACAGTAGAATTCCCTTTAGAGGATACTCCGCTAGCAGACACCTCTCCACAAAGAACAGTTTTCATTTGAAAAATTACCATTTTTACAATTTAGCAACTCTCCCCAAAGGACACTTTGGCTCTGTAATTAGGTGTCCTTTACAGGGATATTTTACTGTTAATATTATATTATTCTCATAATTCCGCTCTCGTCCCAAAATCTTTATAATCTCAGTTTGAATTATTCTGTGTTCCCATTTCATAATAACTATTATGCAATGCTGTATCGTCTAATTGCCCAAAAGGTGTTTAAGCTACATTAATACAAAGCAATAACGCGTCATCTATATAAAACGAATGAAGACATTAAGACGGGAATGTTTCTTTTCAAAAATAATTCAAACTTCTACTGTCCTTACTGCGATGAGAAAAATATATGGGGGGAGGGCTTGGCTCATCAGTGGTGAACCCTCCCAACGGTTTCGCCAAAATTAGATTGTCGAAACCGCTTGGGAGGGTTCACCACTGATGAGCCAAGCCCTACCGATATTTTTCATCGCAGTAAGGATAGTAGAAGTTTGAATTATTTTTGAAAAGAAACATTCGCGTCTTAATGTCTTCATTCGTTTTATATACTACATTGTAGTTTGATTAATGAAAAAAGAAACATTTTCGCGTCTTAATGTTTCCATTTGCTGTGTTATGAAGACGCGTTATTGCTTTATATTAATTTATGCCTAACTGGTCTTGTCCTTATTGTTTGTGGAAGAGCATTGCTCGATGCAATTACCCAGCTAGTGCTTATCCCTAGTACACGTGGTACAGACCATGATATTCATGATGGGTAGAAGTAGGCGACTGCTTTTACTGTAAGTGCACCACATGTTTACACATGTGGAAAGCAGTTCGACTTTGCACTTATAAATGTGTCATAGCTCCGTTTGGTTATTTGCACTCGCTGGTGGGGTTGGACTTTTGCAAGAATTGGGGGCCATTGGAGCATTTTTAAAAATCAGAAAAAAAGTGCCTAATGCTGGAATCAAATCCGGGTCGTAGCGGTCAAAAACCAAAAGTTTAGAGCATCCTTCCACCGACCCACAGCTAATAATATTTGATAGAGAAGACTCTTCGAAACAGAACTAAATAAAAGAATTTGTCTGATCTGTGAATAACTTCTGAGTTGGTGTCTACAATAACATTTATTTATTTATGCTTATGAGGTGATACAGCAGCGTATTTACAATTAGAGAGGAGACAAAATGAATTAAATCTAGAAAAAGGAAGTGAGGACATATCGGTCATTAAAGTCTGAGAGGCAAGGCCTTCAGCCAGTTCAGGGCTTCCGGGGTGACAGAATGGAGATTGGAGATTCCTCCATTGAATTTGTACAGCGGGCAGTCATCTAGTATATGGGACATTGATTGTGGGACGTTACAATAACATTGGAGTAATAGATGGCTACATAGATTGACACAGATATCTGGTTAGAAAGTGGACAGTCGGAACATGCTACCTATCTAGTCAAATGATGTCAATACAACAGTTGACTTCAGTCAATATGTACTCTTATAATTTTTCATATATTCCATTAATATTGTTTTGTTTATTCTTTGTTATAACATAGTGCAGCCTCCTCCGTACCATCAAAACCCAATGCTCGCAGGAATGGAAATCTGATGCTGCACATGACTGGTACAGAGCAGGAGGGACAAGCACCGGTTCTGTCCTCCCAAGAGAACAACAGTCTTTGATTTCCAGACTTAAGTCTGGTCATCTATGGACAATGACTTTCCAGAATGGTTGCAGGGTTTTCCCACTATGTACTAAGTGCAATTCTCAGCCTGCAACCCCAAGACATATTATTGACTGTATTGACTCATCCATTGATGAGCTCTACTCTTCCCCGGCAGACACCATCAAAAATCTCAAGCTTTACAGGCTTGATACCTTAGTGAGATTGAGTGGAGATAAGAAAGAAGAAGAAGAAGACATAGTGCAGCCACGCGCGCTAGCGTCGGCTCTTCTTCTTTGTAACATTACCAAAATAAAGCTCTATTTATTTGATGTGAACTCGTTTACTCGTTTACGTGAACTGGTTTATTCTGAAGGCACAACAGAAACTGCTGAGCAAAAACCATCTACATATCAATATGTAACAATATATATTGTATATTATATTATAGAGCGCGCCAACAGCGCGAAACGCGTTCGTGGAAGGCTTCTCTTGATTTATCAAGAAATTGGGTTCGCCAAATATCAGGGAACAGGCTAAATCAATGTTTATTTGGTTTCTGTTCCACCAGATGGCGCTCTGTATTCTGTAAAGCACATGTGCTCCTGATCCGGTTATGCTTTCTTTATTTTTAATATATAAATTAGAAAATAGACATTAGAAATGATAAATACAAAATTGAAACTCTTAAAATACGAAATTATTCTCTTTTTCATAAGATAAAATAAAACCTAACTGTTTTTATTGCAATGGAAAAATATTTCAAAGGTCCTGGTTTATCAATTGTGAACCCTTCCAGCGGTTTACCAGTTTAAAATGTGTTTGCATGAAAGCAATGCTTGATGCTAGTATTTTTATTATTTTAAAAAATATTTTAACGAATAATTTTAATATATAGCTAGATATTCAACAAAGATGCATATTCATGGTAAACGGATTGCGGATTTCGACAATTTAGAAAGAGGGAATCATATATCGCCGCAACTCTTTTTATTAACGCGATTAAGGAAGCTTTCGGGCAAGCCCTTCTTCAGCTAACTATAGTGTACAAAACAAGGCAAGCGAGAGAGAGATTATATATCGTTTTTAAGGAGGAATCTATGTAAATATAGTACAAAATATCTTGAAGAAATTTACATAATTGAATAAATATAAAGAATCAACTATAAACAGTTCAAAGGATTTAGTGGAGACAAAAATGGAATGGCTATTGTTTTATATGGCTTTTGAAGATTTTTAGGATAGAAGGGGAACGTACTGTGGTGGCAACTGTATACTTTTGTTTAATGTTCTTCATGGTTTCTATTGCTTCAAGAATGAGTCTTTGGTATAGAAAACCTACCTCCCCAACGCAGTACCTACATTTTGCCTCCAATTCAACAACAACAACAATAGCCTTTATTGGGCACACGTGCCATACAGGATTCTCCCTGTAGAACAAAATAAATAAATAACAAATATTAGCATCGTAGTTATATACAAATATTGGGTATTGGCCTCGACCAATTATCGAGTTGGATCCGGTGTCTGTGCTAAATATTTTGATTGAGCTGATTTCCAGTATTTATAAAAAGCGAATGCAAAGGGTCTGGATTTTACGACTTTTGCCATTAAAACATAAGGCGAATTGCTATTATAGCCGGTCTCTTGACGAAGAATTTCTCTTTTTTCTTCCATTGCCGTACAGTAGAACATGTAGTGTGGAAAATCGAGACTAAATTCACCGTTGCATAAGGTGCATTTTATGGTCTTAGTTTTCAATAGTGAAACATGATTAATTCTCTGTACTACAAAAAGGCTTCTTACTTGTACAATGATTCTCTTTAAGGTTAGGGGGATATTGCCATTCAGATAGTATTCCATTGTAGGTGATGAATGAAAGTATTTATAGTGAGAGTAGAGTACTGATTTTCTTATTCTTACATAATCGAGCTGCAAGGACTGATCGGTTGCCGTTCTAATAATTAGGGGGATGTATCTTTGTAGAATATTGAAGTCTGTACATCCAACAAGCCATGAGAAGCCGGTGTTATTAAGTAGCTCTGTTATACTTTTTACCAGTCCGATATTCTGTTTTGAAGAAATTGAAATGTCCCACAAATGTGCCAAACATATTGAAGGTAACCTGCTGCCGTCCATTTTCAGAATTCTAGTCCAGAATTTTAAAGTTAGGTTTTTCACTGTGATATCAAGAGAGTTTCTTCCTGTTTCAGCCCTCAAAATATAGCCCGGAGTATAGCTTGGAAGGCACAGAAAACGTCTGAGAAAGGTATCCTGGATTCTATCTAGGATTAAGGCTTGATCATGTGCCCAGATTGGAGCCGCATAGAGTTTGCCTCCAATTCTCCCATCTCCCACAAAATAACAGTTGTACGTACCTTGACGAAAAGAGCCTTCACCTACTGTTCATCAAAAATAGAATACAATAAAGAACTTAAGTTTATCGAAAACCAGCTTCTTAAATCTGGATACCCGCTTCCTTTAATTAAAAGAAATAGATATAAACCAGGGACTCCCAGAAATAACTCAAATCAGTACATCTCCACCTGTTACTTACCATATACAGAATCTACTATTACAATAGCCCGCAAACTTAAAAGTTTTGGCATAAAAACCATCTTCAGAGGTTCACCTTCCATGGCCTCGATTCTAAGAACCCCAATCACCAAAAGCACCGACCAGAAACAGAAAAAAAATTTAGTTTACCAAATTCCCTGCCTCAACTGCAATAGTGTCTACATCGGCGAGACATCAAGAGACCTTTCAATCAGAATCAAAGAACACCAAAGAAACATCTCTAAACTAAACCCAAACTCTTTAATAGTCGACCACGTCAGAGAAACCGCACACACTCCAGACTTCAATAATACCAGAATCCTCCATACAAATGCCAAAACTAAAACCCAAAGACTCATTCTTGAAGCAATAGAAACCATGAGACCCTAAACCATTAAACAAAAGTATACAGTTGCCATCACAATACGTTCCTCTTCTATCCTAAAAAAAATCTTCAAAAGCCATATAAAACAATAGCCATTCCATTTTTCTCTCCACTAAATCCTTTGAACTGTTTATAGTTGATTCTTTATATTTATTCAATTATGTGAATTTATTTTAAGATATTTTTGTACTATATTTACATAGATTCCTCCTTAAAAACGATATATAATCTCTCTCTCGCTTGCCTTGTTTTGTACACTATAGTTAGCTGAAAAAGGGCTTGCCCGAAAGCTTCCTTAATCGCGTTAATAAAAAGAGTTGCGGCGATATATGATTCCCTCTTTCTTAAGATGCATATATTGGATTTATAATTATTTTATTGTTCCAATATTTCGAGGGGCAACTCGCCTCTCTTTATCGAAGATGTTTGTGTTTTAATAAATATTTAAATATTTAAATTAAAGATACAATTCTTTAATTGGCCTTGTAAAACGAGAGTGGTGTACGCGTGCTCGCATGTTTTAGTGAAAAACACAAACACCCTCGATAAAGAGAGGCGAGTTGCCCCTCGAAATATTGGAACAATAAAATAATTATAAATACATCATATACATCTTTGTTGAATATAATACAAGGTGCGTTCATTAATTTCCAGTACTGGTTAAAAAATAAAATAAATAAAAAAGCTAGAGAAAATATTTTTTACAGAGTTGAATATTGGACCTTCGACCACACCTGACTGGAAGCATGAGTCTCGTGGCGCACGCGCCGATCTAAAAATAGAATAAAACAACTTCCTTGTAAGGTTCGCATTTCTAATTTTAAAATGGCCATTTTCGAAGAGCAGAGAATCTGCATTAAGTTTTGTTTTAAATTGAAAAAAGTGCTACTGAGACGTATGAATTGATTAAAGAAGCTTTTGGCGATGCAGCTTTATCCCGTTCAAGAACTTTTGAATGATTTTCAAGCTTCCAAAAAGGTCGGGAAAAGGTAAACGATGATCAGCATACTGGGCGTCCAAGATCATTTCGTTGCGAGGAAAACAAGCTCAAAATAAAGGAGTTAATTAAATCTAACAGAAGAATTATCTTCAGTGACTGGACTATCTGTTTATTTGGGGATAATGAGGTGCTTAAGGGAGGCAGTGCGCCTTAAAAGACCTGAAAGATGGCAAAACAATGACTGGATACTTCACGTCGGTAATGCGCGGCCGCACACAGTCCATGTTGTTTTGCAGTTTTTGGCCAAGCATTCAACCATACAGATGCCTCATCCACCCTATTCCCCCGACTTAGCCCCCAATGACTTTTTCCTCTATCCTAAATTGAAAATTAACTTGAAAGGACGGAAATTTGACAACGTTGATATGATACAAGCTGAATCGAAGGCAACCTTGAGGAGCCTCTCAAAAAGTGATTTTATCTCCTGCTTCGACAATTGGAAAAAAAGATGGAACGGGTGTATTGAGGCAGGAGGGGCATATTTTGAAAAATATTAAATTAGTTTTTTTATTTGTTTTATTTTTTCAAAGATACAGAGCAGTCCTGGAAATTAATGAACGCACCTTGTATTAATTATGGATTGCTCAATCTTAAAAATAACTAGATATATAAGCAGAAGAAAATATTAGAGTGGTATGGTTGATTAAACGGGCGAAATCTCTGGGAGGATTCATCACTGATAAGCCAGGCCTTTCCAAATGTCTTCCATTTCAGCAAGAATAGTTGGATGTTGTTTTGGTTTTATTCTCGTTATTTTTTTCTTTTATTTGTAAATATAAGTATATATATATAAATTCAATTGCTATCTATCTAATAAATTCACTGGCCATGGCTTCTTCTTCTTTCTTATCTCCACTCAATCATTATTACGGTATCAAGCTTATAAAGCTTGAGACTACTGGCAATGTGATTCTTTTCAATATAATCAATCAAAAATTATCTCTACAAACCTTACTGCAATGATATATGTTATTGAATGAGAGGGCTTGGTTCATCAGCAGCGAAACCTCTAGCAGTTTCGCAAAATTAATCTCTAGACCGCTCTACTAATGTATTGGTTTGGGATATACCCTGTATTTACTATGGAAGGAAGATTAAGAGTGTTTAGTGAATTCAATAACTCATATCATTGCAGTAAGGTCTGTATAGATAAAATATTTGAAGATATTATTGAAAAGAAACACATTAACAGTAAATGTATTTGTTACAATTATAAATATGTTTATTACACGCTAATGACTTGTATATAATAAGATATATATTTATTTTGAATATAGATTAAAGTTTTAATATTCTACCTAAGTAAACGTAATACAAGACATGATAATCATGATGGGTAGTTAACAATCGTCATTAACTTCACCACATGTATGTAAATTTAGAAACCACATTTTGGCTTGCATTAGATGCACTAAACAGGACCTTTGGGAGAGGCCGCTGCTTATCATAAAACAGCTCGAGGAGCATGAACTCATAGGATTCGTGTAATCTTTACACAAGTGGATAAGAAACAACAATTGTAGAAACCAGTTCGAAGTATACACTTACAAAAACCAGAGTCCGTTTGGTTACTTGAATTTATCAGTGGACGTATGCAATAATCAAGGCCATTAAAACATAGAAAAAAAAGTGTTCAATGCGGTTTTCGATCCTGGGTCGTAGTCCAGGATGTGGATCAGTCTCCACCAACTCTCAGATAGATAAAACAACAGGAGTAACATAGTCAAACAGATGGATAAAAAGAATTGACACATGAGGTACACGGGAATAAACTTGCAGCGAAAATTACTATTTATTTGTACTCATATTAAAATTTTATAGACATAAGCTTATAGGTCTGTTGAGGTACATACATACAATTTCAAGGTAGGGCATATATATTTTATGATATTATTGAAAAAAAAACACATTGCCAGTAAATTTATTTATTACGAATATTAACGATAGATAGCAATTAAATTTTTAAATCCAATTATTTTCATTAAAAAGATTAACTGATTATTTGGTTGATTGTAGCGTTTTCTTACAGAAGTGAAGTAATATTAAACATTAAAAATTAATTTCTAAAATACCATTGTATAATTAAAATCAATCATTCCTCCAGGGAAAAATATATTTTCAAAACATTTTTATTCTCTAGCTTTCGGGCACGGACGTCCTTCTACAGGAGAAAACATGGTATATTGATTCGCCAATAGAACACAAGTAAAATACAATCGAAAAATATTTTAATAGGCGAATCATTATACCATGTTTTCTCCTGTAGTATGGCCTGTTATGTTATTAAAGTAAGTAAGAAGGTTGAATCCGTAACCAATTTAACTTTACATATTATTTATTATCAATAGCAATTATACAAAACAAATCTTGGTTCATGTTTTTACGTGAAAACAACAAAAACATTTATTATTATATACAAGTTCCTTTTCAAACACGAACTCATCTATAGTCATTGTTACTCTGTGTAATATTCCAACAGGGCCTTCGTGCCCGAAAACTAGAGAATAAAAATATTTTGAAAATATATTTTTACCTAGAGACCTGATATAATTTTACTCATTATTGATATAAGGTATTAATTGATTGAATACCGTTGTATTTTAGAAGATCTAGAGAGAGATAGGACGAGCCAACAAGGATGGCCAGGAAGGACCATGCAGTAAGGTCGATATATCTTCGCATTAGTCGGAAAAACATTAAGAGAAAACATTTCTTTAAAAAAAAGTTCCAGGACATTACTGGCCAGGGCTCCTATAGAGGCGCTTCATTCTTCCCTATGCATTTTTTGTCTGAAGCTTAAAGATTCATTTAAGTTCTTACCCCAGCTACACTAATGTTCTCTCCAAAGTACCCCCCCGAACCTTAAGTTTTTCTATCTGCTTCCTTCGAATCTTCAGATTAGAAAGTAAAATGTATTCTGTTTGTTTGTTTCTCTTGGAACCTATTTGAATTTTAAAATACAAAACCTTAATGCATGCCAGATATACACTTAAATATGTGTAGACTTTCTCTCAGGCATACTTATAGCTTTTTAAAGATTTATATTTTTCTCAGGGATATATATATATGCATTTGATAAATGTTTTTGTGGTTTTTCAATTTTTAATGTATGAAAGCGTTAACTTATATTTAAACATTCTTCAGTTATTGGGTAATTATTTATGAAAATGGATATTGTGAAGTTTGTATTTTACTTTAAAATTCTCCGTTCAACAGAATTAACAGGTATTAAGGTAATGAGTTGTTTGTTGAATAGGTAAATGCCTTATGAATGTTTGATAGAATTGAAGTGAGAATTAGCTATTAGCAGGTTTATTTGAGATTTATATGTGGAAATTTATTGCTCGATGCGCATTAAGTGATAATCTCAGAAAGTTATTTTAATAATTTCAAAGTGGGACTCCACAATATTTTGAATATTACCTGCCAATTAAGTTAAGCAGCCAAATACAATCTTATGATTCTGGAGAGAAATCGGCTGGATGAGCTGGTCATTTATTTATTTATTTCAATTCAAAACGCTATGTCCCCCTAGGGACACTTGCGCTAAATGTACATACAAATATAACAAATAAAATATTCAACATGGAAAGATACACACACAGAAAGTAACTTAGAAAGATTCATAAATATTATTTACATATAGAGATATTCTTTGAATTTTATTTACAGTTACATCATTAAATTTAAAATATATACATATATACACACATATACACGCATACACCTATATATTGTTTACAACCATATAATATGTCCAATATTTCCTTGAGATCGTTACATTAAAGACCATTTTTCTTAATGAAATCCAAAATATATTTACAGAGAAAATTAAATTTTATATATGTGTCCTTACTTGAAATTAAATCACTAGGGCCTAAAGCTATTAAATCGTTGTTGACTCTGTAATCTTGAAAGACAGGGCACTCTAGCAAGAGATGTATTGAAGTTTGTTCCCCCAATCCACAGAAACATGTCGAATCTTGCTCAGCCTGAATTTTCTTAAGAAAAAAACTGAAATTTCCATGATCTGTGATAAATTGTGAATTATAATAGTTTGGTCGAAATTATTTCGGAATTTCATAAGGAAAGAAACTTTGAAATGTTTGATTAGTATTCTTTTTCAGTAAATTAATCCTTGATATAATGAAATCTTTGAGTATACCTGGAGAATATACAAATCATAAAATTGTTTATCTTCTGTTGATAAATTATTCAACTCATATATATATATAACCTATAATTCTAGATTCCATATAATCAGTGATCAAAGGAATATTGACTAAGGTGTGAACACAGTTATAACTGGTTGTTTTATATCTTTGGGTACACCATAGCAGAATTTGATATTGCATTGAGTTCAGTTTGTACATATATTTTTTGCTAATAAATTGAAACCATATATTTCTGCTCCGTAAGTTAACGTTGGTCTTATTATAGATTTATAAAATGTAAGCCTTTTTTGGGTGCTAAGACCCCAAGATTTTCCACATATTGAAAAAAGAAGGTTTTTCAATCTTTGGGTTTTGTTTAGTATAATGTTAAGGTGAGGGCCAAAATTCAATTTGTTTTTCCATCTATGATTAGCAATCGTGATTCCAAGAATTTTAATTTCTTCTACGGGCACAATAATATTGTCTCTAAAATTAATTGAAATTTTGTCTTTATTGTGCAAGTGTAAAATACTAGTTTTATCAAGATTGATATTTAGCTTATTATCATTACACCATTGATCTATCTTTTCCAAATTAAACTCAATAGACTTTTTTAGATTTGTTAACCCATTATTCCAACATATAATTGTTACATCATCAGCATAGCAAATGATTACAGAGTTTGGTGATTGCAAATTAGTTAGCAGATCATTGAAATATATCAGCCATAACAACGGAGACAATGGTCCCCCCCCCCCCCACCCTGAGGACAGCCCTTTGTTAATATCTTTGAAACTTTCATATATACTTGAAAATCGTTTTTATATTTTTCAAAAAAGAACGTAAAATTTTGATCAATTCAACTGGTAAATTGTCTTCGTCTAATTTTTTAAACAAGGCTGGCCACCATGTATTATCAAACGCTCCTTGTATATCAATTGCAATCAGCGTAACTAGTTGTTTCTGTCTATGTTCCATTATGATTTTTGTGATTTCTTTCAAACAGGTTGTTGTTGACTTATTCTTCAAGAAACCATGTTGTCTGGGGCTAGGGAGATCATTTTTTAAAATAGTATTCGTATATTTTATTTTTCAAAATATTTTAAAATATTTTTGATAAGTTAGAAATTAATGAAATAGAGTTCGATAACTCTTTACTAATTCTAAATTCGTTTTGTGAAGTTTTGAAATTATCCTGAGAGCTGCCTCTTTCCATCTATCTGGATAATATCCGAAGTGAATGCATTTATTAAATAAATCGCATAATAATGGTAAAATTTTTGGAAGGGCACTTTTGATCATGTTATTACTTATATTGTCAACCCCAGGGGCTTTTTTGATGTCTATGTTAGATATTAGGTTCACTATTTCCCCTTCCTCAACAAAGACCTTATTCTTGTTAATCATTTTCAGTTTGTAATTTCTAATTAGTTGATGGTAAGAATCATCCGTATCGAAATTATCATCTGGTACCAACTCATTTACCAAATTGCTCATTGATCGTTCTTTTAGGTGTTCTGGGGCATTGTCAATTAAGGGTATTCCCCTTTGTTTATCTAGTGTTCTTAATTTATTTAAAAAAATTATATGCGTTACCAAATGGTCATGATAATCACTGATAAAGTTGTATTCTGCAATATTTATTTTACCTATATAACAAGTGGTGTAGGCCATGATATATAGAAGTTCCGTTGATTATAGTATATAAACTAGCCTATATTGTTTGAAAACAAAAGAACAGACAAATCTTCTATCACATATTCGAAAATAATGTTCCTTTTATTATATGAAAAATATAATAAAGAATGCTAGGGCCAGGGCTAATTTTCTTGTATAAATTTCATTTTCCCAAGCTTTTTTTGACTTATCAACCTTTCAACGGTAGTGTCACATTAACGAGAAATGTAAGAATTTATAGAACGACATTTGAAAATTATCCCGCATGTGTTTCTTCAGAACGAAAAATCGATATCTATCTTAAAGGAGAAATAACGATTATTTCTAACCTTAGGGATGTAGTATGAAAGGATGAATTGTGAAGAGTAATCATAAACGAAAAAATAAAGTGTCAAGGGATGGGAATCGAACCCACAGTGTTCCGCTTACCGGGCAGATGCCATGTCCATTTATATTTTTATACAAATTATTATTTACATATTTTCGATTATACTTATAATTCCAAAGATCAATTGTTGTTTGGAAGTTGAATCAGAGAAAAAAACATCAATCAATAATATATTTAACTCCTGTCACTCTCTTCAGGGGAATGTTTACTTCAATCCTAGTTCTGAGGAAAGTGACAGAAAGTCACTGAAACGTCAGGAGTTATATAAATCATTGGTTGATGTGGCTATGCTTATGATAGTAAATGAGAAATATAATACACCATTTAAAGAAACATTTTGTAAATATATATACATCTTAGAAACGGTGCGCTTCGAGTTGGGAACGAGCCGAGTCTCGTGGCTTCCTAGTCTCCGAGGGTGGTTTTGGCTTGATAGACATGGCGTGCCAGCTTCGGCTCGCCTGCCTGAAGGAGGTCCAGGCCTCACTGCGTGGCGCCGCTAACGGCTATACTGTGTAGTTCGCAGTAGGGCGTGACTGACCTAAGCGGCTCCTGACGTCTGGCTCTCGCTTAGAAGGAGACTGCTGAGCCTCTGGGAGGCCGCGTTCAGCATCCTTGCGCTGGGACACAGAGTTCTGCGCCATGCCTGCCTGAGGTTCCTGCGTCTTCGAGGCGACAACAGGTTCGTTCGGTCGCCAGACCTGCTGGCTCCCGAGCTCTGGCTACAGGCGACTGTCGGTGACTTCTCAGGTAGTGCCCCTGCCCTAGCACGCTCAACGCGGGCCGCGCTCCTGGACTCCCAGCACATGGGGGCCTTCTGCCAGCGTCTCCTTCAGGAAAACGCCAGCTCCAGATATCATGCGGAGCACAAGGCGGAGATCTTCGTCCTG